>JAWWTY010000106.1:79932780-79997868 GCA_035222235.1 Margarornis squamiger | reverse complement strand
ACACACAGCCCTCCCTCCCTCACGGACCCACACACACACAGCCCTCCCTCCCTCACGGACCCACACTCACGGACAGCCCAGCGCTCCCGGGGCCGGCCTCGCCTGTTCCCACACACACAGCTCCTTTTGCTGCCTCCCGCTTATCATTATCCACCGCCGCTTCAGCTGGGGGGCCCTCTCTTTAAAAAGGCGACAGGGAAGGTGTAGGAAATATTGGAAGGGCTGAGGGAGCCGGGACTGTGCAGCCCGTGGGCGCCTCATCGTCTATTCTACCCTGCTATGAGGGCACAAGGGATAACGGCCTTAAGCTGAGACACGGAAGATTCAGATTAGACGTTAGAAAAAAATGTTTTTTCACTGTTAGGGTGGTCAGGCATGGGGACAGGTTGCCCAGGGAGGTAGGCGGTGGAATCCCGGAGCTGTTTAAGGGAGTGACTGGACCTGGCGCTGTATGACGGGGTTTAGCGTTTTAGAGGCTACAGTGGTAGCGCCGGGTGGACGGCTGAACCACTGGACGCTCTTCCAGGCCTACTCCATCCTCGCTGACTCCACGGTTTGTGCGTCCAGCCCCACATCCCAGGCCGAGGGGTTCATGCCCTCCTGCCCCCCCGCTCCCCCCCTCGGCGCGCCGCCGGCCTCCGCCCGCCAGGGGGCGCCACTGCGCAGGCGCGCCGGCCCCGCCCGCCCCCTCACCGGGGAGCCGTTGGCGGCGCGCGGTGAGTGCGGGGTGGGAGGGGGCCGGGGGCGCGTGCCATGGGCCGCCCTTGAGGCGGCGGGAGTCCCGCGTGTCCCGGGAGTCCCGTATATCCCGGGAATACCGCCTGTCCCGGGAGTGCCCCCCCCGCCGTGCAGCGGGGAGGCGTGTGCCCTTGCCCTGCTCTGCTCAGGAAGGACCGCAGCGCCGTCCCCCCTCCGTCGTGGCCGTGTCCCCCCCCGTCGTGGCCGTGTCCCCCCCCAGGGCCGTGTCCCCCCTCACGGCCGTGTCCCCCCGCCTCTGCTCGGGCTGCATAGAGCCGTGGAATCACAGAACGGTTTGGGTTGGAAAGGGGCCGTTCCACCCCCGTGAGATGGGCAGGGACACCTTTACAAGGTTGCCCCATCCTGCCTGGCCTTGAAGGGCATCCATAACATCTCTGGGCAGCCTGTTGCAGTGCCTCACCACCCTCACAGCAGAGAATTTCTTCCATGCTCTAATTCTTCTGTATTCTAACTAGCCTAGATTTCCCCTCTTTCAGTTTGAACCTGCCCGGTGTGTGCAAACCCGAGACCTGAGTCCTAGGGCTGCTGGGTGGGTGCACCACAGTGGGGTGTGGGCTGTCCTGTCACATGTAAGGGTTAAAAAACCTCCCAAAAACAAATGTTCCCTGGAACTGTCTTTTTAGGCTGATACTACTTGGTCCACAGGTAGCTAAAGCACTAGCCAAAGCAAGTGAAAAACCCCCCAGCCCATTATCAGGAGATTTAGATATGCTGTATGAAGATATGCCTCTCCAAAAGTTAATTTTAAGTTGCACAAAATTAACTAATGAAAACTGGTATGCTTAACCTGGGAATGTTAGGTGACACCAAAGGAATCATTACTATATACATATACAAACTAAAGTCCATGCTGTAAGAAGACAAATTGAGTGTGAACTCATATTCAGTGAATTTAGCTCCTCCAATTTTTTTACAAAAATGACATCTATTTTTAATTCTGCTTATAGGAAGTATTCAACATTAAGTAAAATGTCTTCCACCAAACCTCCAAATGAAAATGGAACACCCAAAGAGAGAAAACCAGGGCTGAGGAGCGTTCAGACAACTATGCTCTTCCGAGCAGTGAACCCAGAGCTCTTCATTAAACCTGTAAGATGCTTGTTATGAGAGAAACTAAATATGCTTGAATAGACACAATTGCTTTAAAGTAATCATCACAATTCTGTGTGCATTATATAACTATCTCTTGTCATGCAAACCACTCAGAAATGTAACTAAAAATATTTTTACTTTTTTCCACTCTGATTGTTAAGAGCCCAGACATTACATTGTTTATTGAAGCTTTTATTTCACTGTTGTATTGTCTGGTTCTTTTGTACCTAGCCAAGCTGCTTTCAGAAAGACTGTTTACAAGCATGTTACCCATGTAATTTGGCAAGTTAAATCACAGGAGTTGTTTTTAATATTTAAAAGGGGAAAAAAATCATAAAATGCAAACTTTTGATATGAAATGAGGGGATTTTGGGTAGCTTTTTGGTATTTTTGATTTTTCTTTTTCTTGCTTTTATAATTAAGTTGATGATCTTCAGGTTTTATTTGCACTTGCAGAACCCAGAACGGAACGAAATTTTGTGCATATAATAAAAATAGATTTATGATAATAATACAAAATCTGTTTTAGAGAACTGTAATCAAGGTTGCTTGGCAGAAGCAGAATGCATTGTCCCAGTAGTATACCCAGATGAATTCTGTTAGAAGTTTGTAGCAGTGACCTTTAGTAATTGATTTTGGCTTGTTCATTCGTGCTCAAGCAGCATTTTCAACCAGCAAAATACAGAGCACTGAGCAATGTGCGTTTCTATCTCCAGAAAGGATCTTCTTTTCGAAAGGGAATTCCTTTTGCTATCAGAAAGTTCAGTCTGAAAGGGGGCAGTGATGATTTTTGCAGTTGTCACAATAGTTCACTGTTCACTTTCTAAGCTAAAATAGAAGAATGCAATGTTTGAGTTGAATGAAAAATATTTTTACTAAAAACATACACTCTCTTCTTATTTCTTGTCAGAACAAACCTGTGATGGCATTTGGACTGATAGCAATTAGCCTCTGTGTGGCCTACCTTGGTTATTTGCATGCAACAGCAGAGAATAAAAAGGACCTCTATGAAGCCATCGACAGTGAGGGGTCCAGGTATATGAGGAGGAAAACTTCCAAGTGGGACTGAGAATATAAGCAAGGAGATCGGCAAATGAGTCACAGAACTTTTCAAGGCAACTACTGTGTTTTTTCTCTTTCCACTGAATTATGGGTAAATGTCTCTTGCTATCTAATCGGATTCAAGTTCCTTTATAAAATGCTGTGCCTGTACAAATAAATTACAGTAAAGATACATGTGAACGTAAGAGTGATTTTAAGAATTGCTGTCTGCAATCTCCACACTGTGTCAGAAGACATGAAATTTCCTTGCACTCGCAGTCTGATAAATGCCTTAGAAATTGATACGGTAGTTAAGCTCACTTCTCTGTTTGCTTTGGTTAAGTGAAATAGGGGTTTCTCTTTTATTTTTTAAACACAAAGCATAGTGTATTGTCTGTGAAATTAAAAATTTGATCTCTTGATCAGTTGAAAGTTGATCACTGGTGCAAGTAAAATAATTTTAAGGCAAGAAAGATCTGATAAAACAATTGGTGAGGGGTTTTATTTAATAAAGGAATCTGTAAAATACCGGCCAAAATAAACCACAGTTGGATACTAATATACTCTTCCTTACAAATGATAAAAGGTAAATAGCCAGATAGAGGAGAAAAAGTGAAATATTTCTGCCAAGAGAAAGGCAGGAAGAACCCAGCTATTCCCTTTCTTGTTTGGCATCAGTGAACACGCTGGCATCAGCCTGGCAGTTGATAGGTGTAACTCCAGATCGGCCAGAGCTTGTGCCATGTTCTTGACTAGGCAGCAGGACTAGCTTTGTTTAAGCTCCATTCAAGAATTAAATTTCTGTCTGTTGCAAAGTTATATAACATTAATGTATTATAGGTTACTGAGCTCAAGATAAGGAATGGAAAGTTTAAAATCCAGAGATGTTGCTGAGAGCATGGCTGGAGGGCCGGTGGGCATGCTGGTGTTTCCCAATCACATGTGGGGGTCCCTTGTGAGCCTTTGAGTAAACTACAGGCAAGTGTGTTCCTGTTCTAGCACTGAGGCCTCTTCCCATGAGCTTCCCCAGCTGCTTCTGGGTGCCTGCATTTCTTAGGCAGTGTCCCAATAACCAAACTCCAGAATGTGGTGGGAGGGTGTATACAGGCTGTGCCCTATTTCCACCACAGACCCTTGAATTGACATTCTGTTTGCATTTTTCTATTCAGCTTCTCATCCTTACAGCTGCATCAAGGATTCCTAGGAAGCTAAGAGATCTCAGGCCAAAGAAAGAACAATCAGGAACATCTGCTTTGGCACTCTGGCAATTCCTTTGAGTTTTGTTAGTGAAAGATTTTGGTACTGAAGATAAAAAAGGTGACTCGCTACCTTGAGGGACAGCAGTTGCTGTATGGGATTTCTCTGTATCTTCCTCTAAATCCTTCTCTTTGATTTTCCTCCTGTTGGTGTTTTATAGTTAACTGTATCCTAAATTCATCTGGGTCTTGGTTTGGCTACCTCGTTCCTGAGAAGGGAATTGTGCTCTACCTATGATAAAACTGTTTTAAAAAAGATGTTTTTACAGCCTTTAAAAGCAGATTCCCCTCTGTGAGTCTGGCTGCCTGACAACAGCAAGGTTCCTGGGCAAATCTAAAAGCTTGCAGGTGAGAAAACTACTTGCCTTTTGATTGGTGAAGGAATTTCTGGGTGAAATGATCAGATACTCAGAACTCTACATGCTGTGCGTATCCTGTAGAATACAGTTTGTTTGCTGGTTGCGATGGATCTTTAGAATTAATCTGTTTTGTCACAGGATTTTACCTCTTTTCAGTTCATTAGAATCCAAAAGTCTCATGCTTGCATGAATTTAACTGAATTATTCCCAAATCAGTGCTACAGTAAGCATTTTAACCTGCTTTTCTTCAGAGTTTTAAAATACACAGTTAGATGCTTATACCTGCAGACGATTTGAAGCAAAAACCCCACTCTCTTACATCCACATATTTGGGAATAATGCAGGATTTGAGTTCTCTAAATACTGAATTATGTTTTATGAAGCGAGTATGGATCTGGGAGTTCCTGGGGAAAAGGAATTGGGGTGGGGAATGAAAGATAAAGGAGTGGGACTGACTCAAACAGGGTCCAGGCACGTGTGTACCAATGACATCTCCCAGAAAAGCTGCCTGAGATGGACCTCTTTGTTGGCTGGAGTCAAGTCCTGTTAACCAGGTTGCTTTAGAACTGCCCAAGTCTAAGGAAGACTGAGTATTTAGACTTGTCATATTATTAAGGAGCTTCTCCATATTTATTTGTTGCAACTGCTGTACAGGTGGCTCTTAATGATACAAAAATTACATATAAAAAGGAGATAAAGTAGTGCAAATACGGAGAAGAATGCATTAAGTTAATGAGTGTTACAGTATCAGTAAAGGCATTTTCTGTTTTATATGATTTATAAATGATTTATATGATTTATATCATAAGAACAATGTGTGTATAGGGATTAAAGAGAAGAAAATCTCACCCAAACAAAACTACTTTGTTAACAGGATTTTTTTGCTCAGCTCTGAAAGCATGGCACCCCTTATGCATCTGGATGATAAGCACACAGCACCAGTACAGTTTATTTGGTTCTACTTTTCTCAAATTCACTCTTCAATGTAGTGGTAATTATCTAAAATGGATGAGAGCTAGCTTGACAGGAACTGTGAGTCAAAATGATTTCCTGGGCAGAGGCTCATTCAGACAGTTCCTTACTGTCTGTGCTGGCTTTCACATCTTTTATCAAGGACAGCAACTAAATGCTCTGATTAAAATATCTGAAACAGTAGCTATTGTACTGCTCCTAAGATCTCCTTAGACTACATGGTGTGACTAGGAGTTGTTGGCATTCAACAACAAAAAGCAATTAATCAATTAAAAGGCCCAAGCCCCCTGGGATGTTGCTTAACTATTACCAGGTGAAGGTGGTTCTTAGTCAGCAAAACCAGCCCTGCCCAGTAATAGTTGCTATGTAGGAAGCTGCCTTCAGGCTGGAAGAGGTCACTTCATAAAATCTTCGCTCATTAGCTCCCTACTGCATGTTATTGAGTTGTCAGCATGTGTAAATTCCAATCTGAAGGCAAAGGTTTTAGCTAACTTGATAAAAAGTAATTGCCAGTGATTTTTTCTCCTCTCACCAGCTTGTATGTTTTCTGTAGCAACAATTAGTTTTCTCTGCAAGCAAAATCTATCAGTAATAGAATTAGGACACTTTAGTAACTTTTACATGACAATACTAGAATACCACAGTGATTACATATGGACTCCTTTGTTTGTTGTGCAATGTGTTCAAAAATAACATGACCACCACCTTTCAGTGCTACTTTCGTTCAGATTCAGGAATGTAAGCCTTCCAGAACATGGTATTGCACTCATCATGACATACTGGCAAGTTTGTTTCTGAAATTCTTTCTTTGCAACCTGAGATTTAGGAAAACTCCAAGACATGGTGAACATACATGTTCTTGACAGTCATGAATGCATTCACAACTCTGTAAGAAAGAACTATACTTACTTGCTGAATATTAGTTATATATAACTCTGGTATATTCAGAGAGGGGACAAGGTCAGCTGCTCTGCAGTGGATGAGGCATTCAGATTTGGGCATAATGAAATGTGAAAGACCATAGGAAAGTAGCTGTAAGACTGTTGGCAAGTGTTTGCCAAAGTTAAGTACTTTGGTAAGAACTGTGTTTGACTTCACATTTCCACAGATCATCCATGAACAGGACACAGCTGGGAAGTTTTGTTCTGAATCCTATCTTCTTACACCTGATTCTGGTTCCTGACCTTAGATTGAGGCTTTGTACAGACTGAGGTTTTGATTTTTTTCATGGCATACCACAGTGGTAACCTTAGCGATGAAGGAAAGCATATTCCTATGTTTGAGGATCTAGGAAGAACCTGAAGTATATGCTAAGCCCAATTGTCATAGAAGTTTCTGATCAGCAGTGTAAAGTTTTGTAGAAATCATGTTGTGCAGTTTATTTAATGTGCGTTCTGAAGAGGAGTGTGCTTGGTTTCTATTTTAAATACTGCCAAGAGATTGTCAGTGTCCTGAGAGCCCTGGCAGCAGGGTGAGTGCCTTGCATTTCCTGGAGCACAAGGCTTTAGCCTTGCATTGACACGCACAGTGCGAAGCACGTCCAGAAGGCCAGATTCCTCTTTCTAAATTATTTTCTCTTTACTGCTTAATCAAATGGACAGCAGAAAAGCACATCATGCTTTCATTTCTGTGGAAATAGCCATCATGACAGAACCATGTGTTTCATAACCAATGTAATTCTAAATTTAAAGAAAGAAAGTTGGATTTTTTTAATGCTTGCCATAACCAGGACCTTCATCCACAACTCTACTGCCAGAAGAAGTACTTGGCCTGAAAAATGACTGGCTTTGTCTTTGTGCTCAATGAGATGTGAGCTTGAACTAGCTGGATTTTTATTTCACTTTCAGCACATTTTGCTTTTTTTATTGAATGAAGTTATGGACTTTATTGCAAGTTCATTGTCATGCCTTATTTCAGTCAGACACAGAACTGACTAATAACATTTCTTAAGGACAGTTAAATACAGGCTTAACTTTAAATCTTCCCTGAAGATTCATGTCCATCAAAGCTAGAAAAGTGTTTAACTGATTTGCTGAACCTGTATCCTAACTGGGGTGGAAGAGAAGAAAATCTGCCAGCATATGTTCCTCAGTGAAGCACACTAACTGTAGCTTTCTATTTTTATATACGCTCAGCACATGCTTTTTGTGGCTGTTTGGATATCTGAGAAAAGACTGAGATACACAAAGAGAAAGGAAGACAACTGCCTTCTGGATCTGAGCTTTCCTGCTTCCTGCACTGCTTCAAGAGGCTTTTTACGGCTAGAGCATCCGAGCACTCCTCAGTCAGGCATTACGCCGTACGTCTGACACCTGTCAGCCTCAGTCTTGCAGCCTCCCACCAGCTGATGAAAGGCACACAGAAGATTGCTGGAGCGTGTTGCTTTGGAATTTTATTTTATACAAGTTTCTAAATAGCTATCTGTTTATACTGCAGGCGGTCGGAGTAACGTGCTTGGCATCTCAAGAGGAAAAGCAAGGAGGTTTAAGTGGTTTAAAGTTTTTGACAGAGTTTATTCCATTTTATAGAGCTGTTTTCCAGGGGAGCTCTGTCTTTTGCTGTCTTTGCATCTGCTGACAATAGCTGGCAGAAGCCCAGTTCCTTGTGTTTAACCATTCAATTACTTGCATCTGCTGACAGTAGCTGCCAGAAGCCCAGTTCGTCATGTTTAACCATTCAATTACTTGCCATAACCCTCTTATATACCTTCATAGACCTTGAGTGCTCAGGATTTGAACATATACACCATTTGTGCTGATAATGTCTCCAGGGACTAAGGGCTGGGGAGCAGGTACAGAATTGTACAGCTGAAACAAAAGTGGCAGATATAACTGAAGTAATTGCAAGATGTTTTATATTTGTTTGGGTTGGTTTCTTGAAGTTCATTTTAAGAGGTGTGTTAACAGCGCTTGCTAATAGCTAGCTTGGAGAGGTGGTAGCAGAAAATTTACTTGTCATCTGTCACTGAATGAGTGATTGGGGTTTTAAGTGTAGGATAGTTTGGAGACATCTGCTTTCAGCTAATAGCCTTGGGACTGGCTTTTTGCAGCAGTGCTGGTGTAGCTGTTCCACCAGCACTGATGGATTGCTAGGGCAATGATTTGCTAGGCCTCTTGTAGGCAGCTCCTGTTTCTTTGCCTTAATTTTTGTTTTGCAAATGCTAGGGCCGAGGTTGGAACATGTAGCACATGAGTTTTCCACTGAGTCTTTGAGAAGTTAAAAATCAGAAAATCTCATCAGAAAATCTGTCACTTAGTTGAGCATCAGTATTTGGATTGTGAGGGCCTTTGGCTTCACTCCTGAATCTTCAGATGTGGGGTAAGACACACAAGCTTTGAACACCTGCAGCTTGGGTTCTGAGATTTACAGGGTTGTTACTGTATGTAAGAGTGTGAATGACTAGAGCACTTCCAAGTGAGTGGTTACATGATCTGAAAACTCACGTGGCTTGAGAGACAGCTTTTGGGCAAAAAGTGTGTGCCGCCAGGCATGCAACGTGATTTTCCTGTGTAAGGATTCACGTTTATCTATTCACACATGGTTGAAGCCTGGATGGCTTTAGGCCAGCCTCAGTACATTGATTGGTCTGAAATTTCAGCCTGCCTAAATGTCTGATTTGTCTTCACTGTGTAATAAGACTTCTCACAACATTCAGGAAGTATTCACTGAAGTTTTGTGTCTCTCTCATTTGTTATCTGTTGATTTGAAAATAGTGTAGGATCTTGAGTCCGAGCTGAGGAATGTAAAGGAACTGTCCTTACTGTAGGTGATAGAAAGTATGGTGAAAGAAACTCTCCATGAACGTTTTGTTTAAGGGAATTTTTAAGTGAGCAATCCATGCAGCCTTCTCTTTCTCATGCTCAAAAACAACCCCAGAAAACAAACAAACAAAAAAAGCAGAATAATCTCACAGATGTCCATCACTTTACCAAACTAAGAAGTGAAGACAAGTGAAGTCACTAGTTTCTTGTGAAACAGTGCAATTCATATAGGATACTTTGAATAGATATTTGGCACACTTTGGCACTATTTCTGACTGACATGCCTGTAAAACTTTACCTCACTGAATTATGGAAGCTCTGTGGAGAGCTGACATTCCCTGTTCATTTCCCCCCTTACATTCACATTGAAAAAAATCCAAGCTTCATGTTCACAGTTGTCTAATCAAATACATAAACTGCACAGAACATGCTGTTTTCATCCACGTGTCTGTGCATAAGGTAGCACGAGGGGCAATTCTGCAAGTAACGTGTCAGAAAACCAAAATGATGTTGAAGTGCTTCAACTCTCCTTGAACAAACAGTTGACGTTCTCTTACAGTAATAGATAAGTAGATTTGTTTTGTTCTTCTATGAAGAATCTAATACAGTCATCATATACTTCTGCAATGCCTTACTGATTGCATGTTAAAAAGAAGTCACCCTGTCTTACAGGGCTAGCCCACTTTTTATCTGGAGTACAGTGGCAGTGACTGATACAGACCCTGGCTGTCTACAGCGGTAAGTCTTCTCTGTGGCGGACCTGAGTCCTGGGCACCTCATTTGTCCAGACAAGACCAAAGGCCCTTGTCAGTGCACATCCGAGGGGCCTCCTGACCTACACCCTTTGGGGGCAGCTTAAGATCTGGCCAGCTGAGTCTATTCATATCTATATGCCAGCATGCTCTGGGATGGACTTACTCATCACTGTATGCACAGCACATACAGCTTGTAACAGTCGTCAGACACTAGTATGGCTTCTCATTGCCTCTTGGGAAGGGAAGAACGTTTTACTGCTCTCAAATGTTAGGTTGAAGGTGTGTTGGCTCCACTTAGAAACAGCATGTCCTCTCAAGTCTGTGTGCTTGGTTTTGTAGAGATGAAAAGAGCCACAGCTTGGCCTAAGCGAATAATTTGGTAATATAATTGAATAGACAAGACAGCAAGCGGGAGGATCACTGGAATCTGGAGAGCTGTTCACCATGGACACTGTTTGGTATTTCAAGGAAATATTTTAGCAAGTAAAGTAAGTAAGCCTGATTTAAGAGAATTTTTTTCCCTTCTAGATGTACTCGATGCATGATATTAGTTATGGTTGACTGGCAGGCTGAAAAAAAAGGCTGTTTCATATTATATAAATTTCTGCATGTCAGGTACTATGAGTAAATGACCTGTTGGTAGCTAATAAAAATCATGAGTTCAGACATACAAGCAAGCCTTCCACTGCATGAAGCAGAGACAGCAGCATATGTTTGTTGGCTTGATTTTGTTCCTGTTTGAGAAAGATTGCAGCATAATAAGTAACCCACTTTACTTGCAGTCTGATTCCAAGGAAGTGTGAATACATGCTTTTTGACTGTTTGTCTGAACAGTGCAAATAAAGAAGCTTTCAGATAACATCTGGATGCTCAAGTGCCAGTGATGGCACATATTGACAGCAGAGTGCATGAGACAAAACCTAGAATGGGGAGCTGTAATGCAGCAATGAATAATACAGAAAGCAGGATTTCGCTATTAGTCATTCAGGAGATGTCTAATAATTGCCAGAAAGTACCATAGTCTCGGGAACAGTGAAACTTTCTCTCTAAGGCAATGCTATAAAAGACTGAAAAGTGGGTTGTCTAATTACTGTAGCTGAGCAGCTGAACTAGTAGAGAGTTGGGGACTATGGCTGATAAGCAGCTAATTAATAGAGACATCTTGCTCGTTAGTCCCTCAAAGGTCTGCAGAAGAGCTCTGTGATGTCTTAGAAGGAGGATATGCAGATTGTGAAATCTCTGAATGCCGTGCATGGAGAAATGAAGTGTGAAAGGAACTAATGATGCTGGTAGCATTTGGAGTGTGAGCACACGCTGTCTGTGCATGTGAGGCAATTAAGGAACCACGGTGCCTGACGGGCAGCAGACCACAGAACGATTACACTGTGCATGGGTGTTGTGTACCCACACAGATATAAACTGAGCCATTGTGATATAACTTACTGATGCGATTTCCTTTGCTGGGCTTAATTAACAACAGTTCAATGTCACATTTGCTGCTAGTTAAAATACAGATAGAGAAAAGGAATATGAGTGACTAATCACAGAATGCATGAAGTGACTGGTGGGAGATGCAGATGCTGGAACAACTAGCATTAATGTTGCCTAGTAAGTACAGTACATGGGTGTTTTGGGGATATCTAGGCAGGGTTCTGCCTGGGGACATGTCTGCAGAAGGAAAGACAAATCCTAGAAGGAAGACAGAGCCAACAACAATGGAAACATCCTGGAAAGTGAGAAAGCCTGTGCCCCCTCCATTGCAATTTAGTGGGACTAAGACAGCAGTTAACTAGCTGTCTTTTGGTCTGTGAGCAAACTAAGAGTTAGGTAAACAGCTTGACTAATAACAGCTAGTGAACTAACTCCAAGCCTCATTCTTATTATTTCTTTTGTGTACTTGGACTTTTCCAATATACAGCTGCAGTCCTCTGTTATGCTTTTCCTAAAGCTTGAGTGACTAGAGAAAAATCCTACCCAACAAGGTGCCTGAGCACCATATTTTTCCATTATTTTTCTCATAAGATTACATTCCTCCTTCCTCTAATAAACTTTCAAAAAGGCACAGACACCTTCAGATTGTTTATTTGAAAACTTAATCCATACTATAAATGAAATATTGCTGGGTATTCCAGTTCATTCTATCTTTTCTCACAGCTTCTTGGGAACTTAAATTGCTGATGCCAGATTAGTTGCAGGGCTCTGCTGTTGTTGCTGCTGGACACAAAAGCTGCAGTCTCTTCCCTGTGCTGCCTGGGTGATTCCTGGTTTTTTTGTGGTTTGGGTTTTTGGGGTTTTTTTACCTTACTTGCCATGTACTGCAAGTGTTAGATTTTGGAAAAGAATAATATAACTCTAAGGCTAACATCTGAGCTGTTTTGACTCTATACCTAAGGTGCTGATCATCTTTAATGCATTTCTGATAGTTCCTCTTTAGTATGAGGTTTATAACCCTGATTTGTGCCCAGTTCTGACTTTCAGTGTGGATTTAAAATTCAGTAACCTGGACTTTGTCTTAAACTTCATCTTGAAGTTTGTCCTTAGAATTTCATTATATTGTAGGAATCTGATGCTGAGACAGTTATTCTAGTGAGCACCTGAAGCCCTTCTGTGACATTCCCTTGAAAGTACTAAATATGTCCATTTGCCAGAAATGCTTATTTCTGGGTCAACTGACTAGACTCCACCTTATCCATAGAAGCTGTTTTCTGCTCTTCTGCTTCTAGCTGGACAACATCACCCCTCACTTTTGGTGAGTTTTCAAGGCATTGCATCTCATTTCTCAGTTATGAAGGACATTTCTAATATAAATATAATCAATAATAATATTAATATCAATAAGAATCTCAATTTGAATGTATCCTTTCCTATATTTCGAGGAAACTCGTTTTCTGCATGCCATTGTATTATAAACACCTTCCTTGTATATATGAAATTTAGAGACTTTTGAAATAAAGGTCATTGTAATAAGAAGAGATTTATTCTTAGGCTGCCCAGTCTAGAACATTTAATTGCATTAAACCTTTGGAGATGACTGTCATGAGAAAATGACTGAGGAGTCGAGTCTCAAAATACTGTTCAGCAGGATATACTTTCTCTTACATTTCCAGCCTGACTTCATAAACTGATCTACATAAGCTGTTGTTTACAGACATAGCTTTAAATAGCCTTGGAAAGTGTCTCTTGAAGCTCCCAGATCTCTTCCTGTAAGCTCTTACATCTTACTTCTGAACACCAAATACTTACCCTTTCCGCCTTGTGACTTTCACTGGCCTGCAAGGATGGAGGAATCAAGATGCCAACACTTGTTAAGTAAAGTAAGGTTGCTAGTTCTCCCTAACCATATTTTCTAGATTCAAAGTATAATTCTGAGTGTTCAAGAGGTTTTCATAAACCATGAAGTCAAATAGAAATGTCCTGAGGTGGTGCAAGTAACCCTTATGTGAGTAAATACATCACTGCTGCAGTTGTATCCCATTCCGTTTAACCTGACTTCTAACCCAGGAGATGCGGTGACAACATGACAGGTATGTTCCTTTGTCCTCTGTGTCACCACAGTGAATCCTGGTCAGACTATCTGGATACAAGCATATTTTGGCTTGTGAGCAAAATCAATTTAGTCTAAAATCAAAATTGTCCATGTGTTGTAGTAGACAAGGGCCCTTTGTGTTTGAGGAAGGGGAAAGTATAACACTGAAAAGGTTCTGCAAAGGGAGTTCTTAATGCTTCTTTGAATCTTTTCCTTAGTTCATTGTTAAGCAGGACCAACACAGAAGGTTTTGTGAAACTTCACTGAAAGCCAATGCTCTCTCAATTCTTGTTTAGCTAGATAAAAGTACAGCATACTTTCTTTTGGGCACTCATAGTATTTAAGGCACTTTATAACTAAGGTTGTGTTACAATCTTTATGGTAGCAGGCATGGGTGCAAGACACTAAGTTAAAAATCCAACATTTGTACAGCTTACCAGGTGCTTCACCAGAAAAAATATGAAAAATCCATAGCAGAAACTTGTGGAGGCTCTTGCCAAGTTACAGTAGAAGCTGCTGTGGTTGAACATGCATGCAAGTCCCCTGAAGATGGGCAGTCCTAGAAAAAGGAAAGTGTGGTTTATGGCTCTTACAAAGAGGACCTTTACAAGGAGTTGCTGCCAAACACTACAGGAAAGTGTCAGAAAATATCTTTGGCCTGCAAACTCACTAATCCCAAAGAGCCAGGGTGCATGTGTCACAGATATGTCAAAGCACTAAACTAGGCTTGAACCATTTGCACCATTGGCAAGGATAGTAGCACAGTGCCAGTTGGGTCAGCTCTGAAGCTGAAGTGTCGGTGTTCCTCAAGGTACTTGCAGGGCTGCAAGGCAGCGCTATAGACAGGAATCTTTGGGGGTAATTCTTAGTACAGCCTATCCCTGTTTGTTCAAAAGGAGGCTTTTCTCATTAAAACTGGAACGTTATTCTGCAGTTGGAGCTACATGTTGGAAACATTGTGCCGCTTCACTTTCTGAATCAGGTAATAAAAGTACCCTCACCTTGCTAGAAAGACATTAGCAGTACCTTCAAGCAAGACCACATTTTCATATAAGGAAGTGTCCCATAGTAAAATTGGATTAATGGATTGACTTCCCACTGGCTTTCAGTTTGGCCCAACTATTTGCTGTGCTGCTGTGAACTGGATTAGAGACCTGATTCCACTGTAAGAGGGGACAGTTGAGAGTTCAGGCAACACAGATATTTGTAGATCTTTTGTTGTAAAACAAGACCTTTGCTCTTGATTCAATAGAGAACAAGGTAAATGCTTGCTGGCGTGTTTAATGCATTATCATTAGTCATGTGGGGAATGCAGAGGAGGAACTGGCTGCTGCTGTAGTGTCTGTGTTTAGCTTTTCTTAAACTCTTTTATCTCTGCTACTGTTTTGTGTTGTTTGTGGGCTTTTTACACAAAACTTGTTTCTCCACTAGAAACTAAAAGTCACATTAGTGATCCTTTGCGAATAGTAGCTTGGACAAACCTAGGTTTAAAGTTAACTACCTGAGGTGTGTTTCTTTACAGGGCAACTCTTGAATTTCACAACAGAAAATAAAACAAACTGTGAATGTGTTTGACTTCTGATTTTGATCTATAAATGTATTTAAACTGAACATTGCATCCTTGTGCTAATGAAAAACCAGAAAGCAGAGACTGTGATAAGGAAGAGGAGGCAGTTCAAGGAAATGAAAAGTAGCTGCATCTCCCATTTCTTAATGTGTTTAATCAATATCATAGAATACCTGTGAAATTACTATTCTTGTAAGCCAATGTTAATTGTCCATTCTACTTAGAGACTAATTTAATATAAATAGTAATTTATCTATGGATAATTGATAATGGAAACTGGGTAGCATTCAAGAATATATCTATGCATTCAATAATATCCATATCTTGGTTATTAAACAGATTGTGTTCTATAGAAGACTTGCTGGGCTCTCTTGGATAAAGACTCCTAAATGGTTTGGAATGCTGTATTTGTTAATCATAGAAATCTGATCTCCATCACAAACTAGACTGATCCTTTTTTCTGTCACAAACCATATTAAATGAAACGGATTGCTGTAACCAAGAGCAGAAACTTCCCATGCCATCTCACAAACCATGTGAAAGAAACTGTGTTTCAAAGCATGACTTGGATAAGCCTGTAATACTGGGTTCAGTTCAGTAAGCTGAGCTCTGTAAGTGAAAGTTTGGAATTACTAACTTTGCTGCCAAGGGAGAGTTCTTATTCTTTTAATTCTGCTGCCAAAAGGGGTTGTATTGGCAGGTACTGGAGAGTTCCTGGCTGACTTTGCTGGAGACCTCGCAGTGTTACAGAAGCCAGCAGCCACCCAGTCTGCTGCAGATGGGACATGAACTGTGATTCACGAATATTATTGCTGGTCAATTAAAGATGCACCCGTGTGGCTGAGGCCTTGATCTGTGTCTCTGCTGTGCAAGCTGACACATGCTCTTGCAGGTTTGCCAATTCTGAGCTGAGCTCTGTAGAGACCATCCTCTGCAGGGCTTTCACTGAGAACAATGGGGAGTTGGATTCCTTTCATAGCATGATGTGGGACCACTATGATCTTGCCAGAGGATTCCTGGGAGGCTGCCAAAAAGACAGCAAAACTTTCTTTTATTCCATTCGGAAGGAAAATAACCTGGGATTCTCTACACACACCACACTAGCAGAGTTCTTTCACTATGTGCCCCCAATCTTTTTAGCTTTGAATCCAAGGTTAAGATGTTGGAATGTACATGGTTCAAAGATTCTCCTGAACACAAAGCTTCTAATACTGTAAAAGCGTGAAAGCCTTAGTTTCATCTGTTCCTGTGCTTGGTTCTATCTAAGCAGCAATATGTCGAGTGACTTGGAGTGGGTCTTGAAAGTCTGGCAGTGTAAGAGGACTTTCATGGTATTGAAAGACTGCTTGAAAGAACTGAGCTCATTTGGAAGTGAATAATATGGGTCCAAGTCTGTAAACCCTGGAAGTTTCTAAAGTCCCTGCTGCTTGCTGTTTTTTTCTTTTTTCTTAGCTAAAATTATTTTTCCTTTACTAAAATTATTTTTCCTGTGAGAATACTAAAACTGCATATCTTTCTTTTCCTCCAGTGAAAAAAAAGACTTTTTGATACTGTAATCTTAAACATAAAATCAGTACACATTTTAATTGCCTTGCAGCCTTACTTAGGACAAAAAGATCTGTGCTTCTGCAGTTTACTGATCTCTTCTCACCGAAATGCTGTTACAACAACAGACTGGAAAACCTGAGAGGTATGTTACTGTCTAAAGCCCAGGGGAACACACGAACCATTACAACCCCACAGGGATGATGGCAGCTGGTGTTAGGTGGTGACTTTTTCTTGGTTCTCATGACGTTCCTGTCAGGCCTCTTCCCTCTTGGACACAAAGTGTTTTGGTAAATCCAGTTTATGGCATTAAGGAGTGCCTGAGTTTGAACATGCTGTGTGGATTTGCCACTGTGAGCAAGGCTCCCAGCACTACTGCAGGTCTCCTTCCACAGCTCCTGGCAATGATGCTCTTACAGCACCTTCTAGTGAACTATTTTTTAAAAGTAGGAATTGTCCTTGCAGTAAAAAGTCTTCCAGGATTGCTACTAACCATAATGTGCTGGAAAAGCTGGAAGTCAGCTTGTATCAGTGTGACTTTTTACTGAGAATGGAAAAACTCTTCCCCTTTACTTGCAAGCTATCTTAACAAATCTGATTTGTGTGGACCAGAGAGATAGTGAGTTCTGCTGATATTCACAAAAGGATTGACAACAGCTACAGAGTTGCCCTCTTGAATATATGGTGGAGGCTGGAGCTTCTTGAATGTTTTGCAGCAGTTTCTTTCTCCCTCCCCCTGGAAGTGACCAGTGTCACTGTATGTGCACACAGAGTATGTATGCAGAGGAAGGAACCACAATTTTTTTCAAAGTATTTCAATGTTTTGACTAATTTACTGGAGTCGGAATCAAGGAAACCAGAACTAGCACAGAAATGTATGAAAGGTGGCAGACTAGCATCTTCATGGAATTACAGAATCACACAGAATCACAGAATAGGTATGGTTGGGCGGGACCACAGTGGGTCATCTGGTCCAACCTCCCTGCTCAAGCAGGGTCATCCTAGAGCACATGGCACAGGAATGTGTACAGATGGTTCTTGAACATCTCAAGTGAGGGTGACTCCTCAACCTCTCCGGGCAATCTATTCCAGTGCATGGTCACTCGTACAGTAAAGAAGTTCTTCCTCGTATTCAGGTAGAACTTCTGTGCATCAGTGTCTGCCCATTGTCTCTTGTCTTATTGCTTGACACCACCAAGAAGAGCCTGGCTCCATCTTCTTGACACCATCCTTTCAGATACTTTATATATGGATGAGGTCCCCTCTCAGTCGTCTCTTCTCAAGGCTGAACAGGCCCAGTTCCCTCAGCCTTTCCTTGTAAGAGTGATGCTCCAGTTCCCTCATCATCTTTGTTGCCCTTTGCTGGACCTGCTTCAGGAGCTCTCTGTCATATTTGCATATGCCGTCATCTCTCAGCTTTATTTCCCCCTCACACATACAGCCACCACGTATGCATAGCCCATTTTTCTTACCTATTGTCTTTTCTTCTTAACTTCTTGACTTCAAATGGTGGAAATGTTGACTCTGCTACTGTCAGTACAGGTAAGAGGGAAGCATCTTTCCTTTAGCTGCAGGCCTCTAGTTAGCCCCAAATCTTCCACAGAACATGGAAACAGCTTTTTCCTTCACGTGCTGGTCAGAAGCCACTTCTGCAGCTCATTGTAAGATTGCTCTGAGTTACCAGGGTAGGGAATTTTTTGACAAGCAAAGTAGCCCACAGATGTGGCTGCTAGGAATAGGGGATGCAATACAGGAACAGAGCAAGAGGCTATTGCATGTGTGCCCTAAGTACAATAGTATTCCAGTCTGGTATTGTGTAAATGTTTGATCTGCTGCTCATGTTTTAAGGCGTGGCTTGGGCAAGTTCTACTTGATTGGGACTTAGACAGGTTTACTGCCAGATAAACCCATTGGTATATAGTCATTAACTCAAGCTTTTGGGGAAGTTTGACATTGTGGGTGTTTTCCAGGCAGTTCTAGAAGTCTTATATAGAGAGGATACAAATCTTAGAAGTCTGTCAACTTTTATACTTCCTTCTGATATTCTATATTTACCCATTTTTCTAGAATCATTATCTAGAATGCTGCGAAGCTTCCAATGTAAGCAAGTGGTCAAAGAAATGACCAGTGGTCTTTCAGCAAAACATTCCTCCATAGTTTCACAGGTACTTTTGGAAGCAGTTTGTGCATTTAGAGTCATCCACAAAGCTGAAAAATGCCAGTGTGGGCTTCATTCAAAAACTCTTACTCTAGGAGGAAAAGGATATTCCTCGGGATTAAGTAAAAGGGGATGTCCTTTTGCAGAGCAGTCAAGCTGGCTGGAGAGGTTGAAGGTCTTCTGAAATAAGTAATTACATCAAGTGCAGCCATCAGGCTTGGAACTGACACAAAAATCCTTGCTTTGCTCCAAATGTCCGTTTTTATAAATCTGTAAAATACTGCTTTGGTAGTGTAGGTCAAAGCTCAATCCTGAATTCTGTCTTTATGAAAGGCACTCAGGTCAGTGCTTAATGTGTTGTCTTTTACATCTCATCCTAGAGGCCACGTACATTATAAGTTATTTCTATCCCTAACTGAACTCTGAAAAGAGGTTGTAAAAGTTCTCAGTTGGAAGTTCTCAGCCTGGTGTGTGCAAACTTAAAGACTGCTAATGTGGTATTTTATCAAGACAAATGATTTAGTCCTTCAAACACTATAAAGTAAAGCTTTTACAATCAGGTTAGGTTGATAATTGAGAGACTAAAGGAACTATACTTACTTTAGAATAGAGAAACTACGTGAAATTGAGGTAGGAGCAGCACTTCAAGATCACTACTGCTTACACATCAGCAGTATGGTGACACATGAGTGGAGAGAATTGTGTGAAGTTCAGTAAGATGAACAAAGCCAGGCTACCGATAAAGCCCACAGAAAACTAATTAAAGCCACAAATGAAAAATAAAACAAGACCTTCCTTGTCTGTCCTATAAAGCTGGCCATACCCAAATCGTTACTCAGATGATCCAGCTTAACCATTTCTAAGAAGAAGGATCCTTTGTCCCTTTTTGGGGACTTAAGATTGAAATAGCATGAATCTACACATGTATTAAGCTAGAACTAACCATGAAGAATAGTATAAAGAAACTTGGTTGAACAAAGAGCATTATGCATTATGGTTAGCTGGTTCAAAATTTGTTTCAGTAAGATAATCCTGTTTTCAAATGGAACAACACAGGGGTTCAGCTAGTCAGAGAAAATCAGATTTTAACAGAAACTATTGTGAGGTGCTTTTTTTTTTTTTTTTGGTTGGTTTGGTTTTGGGGTTTTTTTTATGCATAAAGGTGTTTAGCTTAACTCAAAAGATCACCTGACAACAAATTAAATTTTCTTCTAAAGTGAAGCCAAATATTCTATAGTAGAGGAAAAAAAAATCAAACTCATATTTTCAGAGATTTTAATGGATTATCTACAATACCTCTTCTCTCACATGCAGAAAGCCCACAATTTGCAACACTGGTGTGGGATACTCACCTAGGCAGGTGAAAGTTTCTTACACCACCCTCAGAGCACGATGTAAGTAGCTGTTTCAGGAGTCACAAGGCTTGCAAAAGCTAACAATTCTGAGAAGTGAACAAACTATACGGAGTTCAACCCTTAAAGGGCTGCTTGGCTCCAGCAGAATGAATATGAGAGATTCACTTTTCCTCTTGTCCTCCCTCTAGAAGTCAGCAAGGGCACTTCTCCTGTAAGGCCAAATACTGGCCACACCTTTTCATGGTGCATGTCTGGGTGGACAGAGGAGTCTCTTGTTGCTTGGGCTTGGACTGAAATTTGGACTACCAGGTAAGACCTAGAGTCCGAAAGGCAAAAACAGGAGTGGAAATCAGGGCAGATGATTTCCCATCAGTGAGTGAGTTCTGCAAGGACATAAGGAAAGCTGCCATCGGTAGAGGCCCAAGTCAGGTATGTGAAGTTTCTATTTCTAATGCAGACAGCTATCTAGTTGAAAGACATTTAAATACTTACTAGGAACTCTGGGCTTAGAGATATTTCTTATAGTTCTCTGCTCTTGGTTGATGCTTCAGAGCAAGACAGTTATTAGCATGCTGACTCCCTCACGTGCAGGTATCTGTATGTGCATGTCAAGATGTGTCTAACTTAATAATTTTCCTCCCAGGCACCACTACAGGTATCTCTAGAAGAAATTATGATTAAAATGAGACTTATTGTTGACAGAAAACCCAAGGCTGATGTGTAGAAATGTTTCTGCTTCAGTATGAAAGGGAGTATACCATTGGCTGGTGACACTCTTGAAATGATGACTGCGTTTGGCACTTCAAGGGAGCAGGCCATGCTTATGGCAGAGGGCCATGTCTTTTACATTCTTGTATTTCCACGCAGTCATTACTGAGGAAATGCCAGAAGCAACAAATGGGACAGCTTTGGCAGCAAGAACTCAATGTGAATGTAGGGATTTTCTTTCTGCCTTTTCCAAGAAGTCCTAGATGTTGCAAGTGACCAACCTAAAAGAGCTGCCCAGAAGTAGGGCTTTTTGGATGCTGTTACTTCACACTACATTTCTCAGTAATGCAATGTCTTGCTGCAGTACATGAAAGGACTTGTCTTCTACATCTATTAATAGTGAAAACTCTTTAAATCTGCCATTATGATTTAAGTGTGCTCAAAATGATCTGTCAGCAGATCCACTTCTAACTGCCCCAAAACTGTGAAGGATAGATGTAGTCTTCCCAAAAACCATCTGAGATCTGTGCTGTGTTGCACTGGAGTCAGTCTGCAGATCTCTATGGCCTCCAGCTTACACTTTGATAAAGGCTTGGAGAAAACTCCAGTTTCACTTCAATCATTGGAAGAAGATGAATGAGAGGTCAGAGTAATTTAGCATGATAAACTGCCCTAGCAAAGGGCTTTCAAAGTTTCTTTTGAGACCTGCCTTTGGTTTAAAGCAAACCCAACTGTAGATCCCAAATATTTGTGCATATGAAGGAGCAGGACTTCTGCCCTTGTTTCAGCAAGATGGACTTTATGGCCATCTCTAAATCCTTTTCATTCGCATTTTATTTCTGTAATTGACTGGTTCCTTCTACATCACAGGTTTTCTGTACTTGTAATTTCACAAATTGGTTTCCTATCGCCTCAGGCTATTTTCTATACAAATATTGTTTCCATTTCTACTGTCAAGATTTGCTGACATGCCAGATTGAAAAAGTTATCACAGCTGGCCAGTGCTAAGTATCTGAAGAAAAGTCTTAGAATTAATTTCTAAACTAAAAGGTAAGAAAAAGTGCTAATTCAGCAATACTTCTGGCTTTCTAAGGGTTACCAGGCATCCCATGATGTTAAAATAGGACTTTTTTCCAGTTCTTAGTGCTCCTTTTGAAGATTACTACAAACAGACACTGCTTTCTAAAGTGTTCCTCTGACAAGTATTCAGCACAAATTGACAGGATCTTAAAAATTAATAGCTGCTTTAGGAAAGAGGACTTGCACTGGGAATAGAACTGCTTTGGGGAAACAAAATTCAGAATTTTGGAGAAGGGTTTGAAATCTGCACGTAACTGCAAGGGTATCCATTTGGTTGCCAACTCATTTCTTGACATGGCAAAAACACTGCAGGGAGGGCTCTAGAGTAGTGTGGGTAATAATCCTTTTGCCCTCCCTGTCTGATTCACTGATCATTCCCTTCTTTTCTGACAGATGAGTTAAGAGCATCTTTCTCCATCAGTGAGAAGCCTGTAACTGGATAAAAGTGAGCTGAGTTTACAAACTGTGGAATAACTACATTGCCATTATGAGTGCATTTTTCTTCTCACACTAAAGGAGTCAGCCACAGCAGGATATTTGCTGTAAGATTCTCTCCTTCATCTATTTATTGAATAGTTGTAATTCTGTAACTTTGAAAGAATTTTCTGTAGCCTGGACTGAGAAGAAAGTAATCAGTCCTGGATCTCCTGGTGAATCCCATGAGTGTGGGGTGCTGCCCAACAGCTGATTCTTACAATTGCTCAGCTCATGGGAAAATTACTGCACACTTTTTTTTTTCCATTTGCTTTTGCATACGGGCAGGATTTAGGGCTGTTGCAATGACTCATCTGAAGATTGTACAAGGAGGTGGTCACCTGTAAAAATATATTAATGTTTCTGAATAATTATCAGTCTCAGTTACTATCTAACCAAACTATGAAATAGCAGTGTGTGCTCTTGGCCAAACTACAGCTCTTTTGAAACACAACTCAGCAGGAATATGTGGCAACTTCATACAGATCAAGTCTATGGTAAATCCTGGGTCTAGTTTTGAGCAGATTTTGTTAGAGGGATGATTAATGGAAAAAGGTCTTGATTTTGTTACTTTTATAAATGCCTTTGACTGAAATGTTAATGTAATGTTAATATTGTTTAGGAGCCTGAAGTAGTGATTCATCTGAATACAGCTGAATAACCCATCTTTTGCAGGAATTTCCAGTTGAGGCACTTGATGATGGTATGTCTGGAATCTCTCCACTCCCTCTTCACAGCAAATGCCAGAGTTCTCAAGGTTTGAAGGACAAGTAATTTTGCTCTGCACCTTTTTCTGTAACACAGCAAATACAGTGTATCCATTGTGCTTGCTAAGGGATCCAGGGTAACAATAGTGCATTTATTAATTGGATTTCTATGCTTCTGAGTTTTTTTCCAGAAATGTTCAAATGAAGGGTAAACTTTTTGTGTGCTGTGTTATCTGTGAGTGATTTTTTTTCTATTTCTAAATTGAAAGCCAAATTGGACTTCTTTGTCCAGCAAAATTTTGCTGCCTTGGTGACACTTTCATCATGGGGATAACTGTTGTATTCCCTGATCTGAGTTCCCTGTACAGTGAGTAAATTTAAGCTCCCTGCTAGGTAGCCTCAAATTGTAGTGAAAGTCTGATATAGTGGGAATTAGGGGTAGAAACAGCACTAGCATACCCAGGCATCCCTTCTTCACTGCAGAAAAATGATGGAGCTGGGAGAAGAAAACAGAGGAGCCGTCTAACATTCCTTTCTCATATTCCAAAAGGGAATGTTAAACCCTTAACAATATGTTAAATAATTGCTGTAGGTGTCATCTAGGATTTCTTTAAATGTAAACCATTAGTCTGAACTGTGCCTCAACCAGCCTGTAGTGGTTATATACCTACCAATTTTATAGCTTTCCAGGAGAGTCATGGAAGCTTAAATGGTGCTATCACTGCATACTCTTGTGTGATTATGTCCTTAAAGCCGAGCTGGTCAGCACTGGTGGCCAGCACCACAAATTTGTGCTCCAGGCAAGACAGCACAAGCACAGAAGCTTCCAATTGTTGATACACAGGTTTGAGGAGGAAAAAAAGAAATTAAAAATACTTGTACCAAAACACTCTTAGCTTCAAAATTTAGTTTTATTGTGAACTAACAGGCAAGTTGAATAAGGTGGCATGGCTCATCTGTCCTCACAAAATGGATTTTCTGACTGTGAGGCTTCTGTGTGGAATAATAAAAGCCAGGTAGACTGAGTGTATTTCCGTCGTGAAAGAGACAGGCTGTTGACTCCTGCGTGAAGACAGGCTTTCCTTGCACTGTTCCTTTGGAAGACCCAAGTGTAATCAAGTGTATCTCAGTTTCTGCATCAAGGTGCAAGGTACTTTCAGGACTCTGAAGTGTAGCAAACAAGAACCTGCATCACACAGCTGATGTTTTAATTTCAGAGGTGAGGATAGGGGCACTAACTCAGCTTCTGCTTGGATCCTGCATTGTCAGCTGTTAATACCTGCACTTAGGTGTTTCATCTTCAAAGAGCTTTAACTGGTGCCTTGGAATGTTTATGGCAGCAGGAGACCTTCAGGCCAAGGGGGTGGTGCTCACTCACCAGCAGGACACTGAGTCAGAGGTGGCCTGTGTGTAGAGAGAGGTTGACTGACCTGAAGGTCTCTTCGGGTGAGCCATGAGTGAGAACGACTGGAGGGTTAGTCATTGTGGAGTTCCTTGGTGAATGTGGCTGTGTTAATGTAGTTCAGACAGACTCTTCCTCAGCCCAGCATCTCCACCAGGCACAGAGCAATGGGCAAAGCTTCATATAGCAATGTTTTTTGTGATCCTGGCAGTCATATTTTCTGGGGTGCAGCCTCTCCATTCACCTAATATGACTGCCAAGTGCTCAGGCTGCGCCCTGAATTCCACTGGTGAGTCATGTAGCTGGTTCTAGGTTGTTTCCTCTTCAGCTCGTGGTGTAAGAGCACCCAGCTGCAACTTTGTCCCCACGCTAGCAAAATGCAGGGATGTGCAACCTGTTAAGTAAATCCCTTCTTCTGGAAATAGCTGGATAAAGAGGTGACTTCCTAAATGGGATAGCCAAGCTAATGTAATAGCAAACTCAGCAAATAGCTGATATGCTTTCCCATGAAGAAAGCACTACAGTGTCAAACTTTACAGAAATTTAAAAACAACTGTGTTTTTTCTAACGGCTGTTCAAGCTAATATGGGAAATCCTTATATTACAAGCCCAGGAATCTTTTACTGTCTCACTGTCAGTCAATGGCTTAGACAGGCCGCCAGGGGGAAGAGTTTATCTGTCTTTCAGGTACCAGACCTCCAATCCTAGAGCTGTTTAAAACTTAACACTGATTCTAGGAGAGAAATCCAACTGCTTTGATTATGAAACAGTGTTCTGCAACCTGAAGTCTTCAGTAGGTTACAAATAAGTCAAATTATTTTCTGTGCTTTAATACAGACTGCAAACCTTCCTTGAAGCTATGCTTTTCTCTGGAAAATAAATAATTGGCTGCCCCTTCCTTCCTTTCTTCCTGCCTGCTTGCCTGCCTGCCTGCATTTTGTAACTTTTGTATTCTAGTGCTATCTGAAATACAGGTTACTACTACTGAAATGCTTAAAACAATTTAAAAAAATTAAGTTCTCAATAAACTAAGCTGTAAATGTATTGTTCTTCCTTTCCAGCCTGCAGCCTAAAAGCATATAGGTATTTGAATGTCTCCTACTGGGATTTATGAGTGTGAGCTGGCAGTGGTGGCTTTTCAGAAGCTGCATATGATGTAAACTTCTGCAAAAGGAATGCATTAACACTGTAATATAGTCACTCATATTTATTCCCAATATTTTGTCTTTTGAATTAAGTGCTCTTTGGCATGCAGATATCCTACTGGCAACAGAAAAATTGGATTTTTCAGTGAATGTCAGTTATTTCAATTGAAGTAAGATGTTCTTATATCTTATTTTTCCTCCAGGAAATAGTCAAGCAGACAAATATGACTGTGAGTATTGATAACTCAGATGGGGGCAAGAGAGATGTTAGGGTGTGTGTTTTTTTTTAATTTAGGATCAAGCATGTGTTTATAGAGACAATCTCCCCTCAGTCCTTACCTGCTGTGCTTTGTCTTGCATAGTAGTGCAGGCTTTAAGCATGTGACTGTTTGGGTGAAATTAAACTTGCAGGAGGGCTGTGGGAGTGCCTCTGATGCACTTCAGCCACAAGCTGGTCCGAGCTGCTGGGACCAGACTAAAACTGGTCTGAAGTAATAACCGCTAAAGTAGGTATGGTGTGGCTTGTCTGGTCCTCAGCACCAAATGCCTTGTAGAGATTGTGTTAATTGCAAATGTAGACACAGACACATTGAAGTAGTCTGCAAATTGTCTTTAAAAAGTCAAGCCAAAATTGCACAATTATACAGGCTCTACATGCATGCTAAAAACTGGGACAAATCCTACCTATAATTTCCTGCTCTTCTGAAAAAATGTTTGTGTACTAAGCCTGTGAATTTGTCAGCAATAGGCTCGGACAGTTACAGGATGGGAACTGGCTTTTGCAGCTGCAAATTCCACCTCCATCTCTACTGCACGTAGTGTTTGGTTGAGCTCTGTAAAATTGTCCACTTTTCGCTGATAGCCTTTTCAGGAGGAAGTGTTACCCTCACTGCTTTGAGCACCAAGTTTTATCACTGACTTTTGAAATTTGCTTTTGTAGAGAGAAACCTAGTAGAGAAAAACTCTAATCCCCAGAACTATATCCTTCTCCTCTTGCTCCTCCCTACATGCAACTTCAGAAGAGCTGGTTCTTGAGTGATTTGTCAGGAAGCACAGAAGGTAATCTCTGTGATCCTAAGCTCAGTAACAGCAAAACACTTCTGCTCCAGGAAGGACCCTGAAAGCTTCTCATCCTGCAATTTGTGGGAAAAGAAGTCCTGTATTTTTATTCTCTCAATGAAAGTCTTGCTATAATTACTGAGACTAAGGGTATTGACTTTTTAAACTGTGAATGCAGAAAACACATTAAGAAGCCTCATTAGCTGTGCTACTAAAATGAAAACTAAGACTTCACAATGTCCTTTGCAGGATTATTTTGATGCCTGTTCCACAGACCTTCCTAAACCATATCCTCCTTGCACTGTACCTTTGTACACACACTGACAGTGTAGATAAAATCCTGCAGCTACTTGCTGGTTAGCATAGTATCATCTTAATTTTACTGATAAGAGTGATTTGTCTGAGGTCAGAGTGAAAAAAAATTATAATCTTGATCTCATCATGATTCTCAGCAGAGTTCCCTCTGTCTGACAGCTTAAATCAAAGGGATAAAAATTCAATCAGTGGAAAACTGATGCAGCTTGTCAGCTGTTATCCCTGCATACAGTGTGGCTTTTGAGCTTACTGGATTGCCTTTTAGGGACATGGTTTTTTAATTTAATTAATGTGCTATTACTCTTTCCTCTTTCTGACATGAAAAAGCTTGAGTTAATTGCATATTGACTAACTGAACTGGTTACAATAAGGCATTCACCCATCCAGTGGTGTGCTCACTGGTGTGTGCAAGAGCTCAGGATGAACTTGGGGCCTGCTGGGCTGCTACACCTGGGGGAACTGCCATCTCAAGCAGCGAGCGTGAGACCTGAAAGCAAATGTTGCTCTCTTGTTTGTGCTGGAAAACAAAATTGCCTCGTCTGTGCTGCCTCTGCCTCCAGTACTCACTGTGTATCACACAAACACATATTTTGTGTATACATGTGTGTGTGCATATATCTACATATTGTATTCATTTATATGTGTGTAGACACATTTATCTGTACTGGGTCTGGCTAGGATGGAGTTACCTTTTATACTCAGCAGTCGCTGTGGTGCTGTGCTTTAAATTTGTGGTTTGTTATCACACGGGTGTTTTGGCAGTGTGCTTGCATGGCTGGCCTCAAGGTTTTCTTTTTCCCTGTCTGCCCCAACAGCAGACCATTCATTGAATGGTTTGGGTTGGAAGGGGCCTTAAAGACCATTTAGTTCGAACCCTGCTGCCAGGCTATATATGTTGTATATATGTATATATGCCAGGGTATATATGTTGTGTATATGGGTATATATGTTGTATCTATGAGTATGTATGGGTCCAGTGGAGGGCCACAAAGATAATTAGGGGTCTAGAACATCTCTCTTACGAGAAGAGACCAGGAGAGCTGAGCCTATCTGATGAGAGAGAATCTCACTAATGCATATTAAATATCTCAAAAGCAGGTGCCAAGAGGATGGTGCTGGACTCTTTTCGGTGGTGGCTAGTGACAGGATGAAGAGCAATGGCCATAAACTAAAGCACAAGTTCTACCTCAACATAAGGAAGAATTTCTTTCAGTCGAGGGTGGCAGAACACTGGAACAGGCTGCCTGGTGGAGTCTCCCTCTTTGGAGACATTCAAAACCCACCTGGATGAGTTCCTGTGTATCCCGCTCTAGGTGCCCCTGGATGGATGATCTCCAGAGGTCCCTCCCAACCCTGATGATTCTGTGATATTGAGGTACATATACCTATGCACGGTATGTATGTGCCTGTGTACATACATATGCGTGTATATTTATGCATACCCACATACAGCCATAGCTTCAGGCGTCCAGTTTTTTTAGGTGTTTTACGTGGGCCTAGATGTTTACGTCCCCATCCACACCCATTCCTAGGCCTCTGCAGACACGTGTTTTGCTTGCTGCGGGCAGGTATGTTTCGCACGCACGGCGACAGCGATGCTGTGTGTGAGAACATGCAGGCACACGCCTCCCCGCCGCCCTCCCCGGCTCTCCCGGCGTGGGGATGCGGCCCGTCCCCATGGCAACGCCGCGGCCGCGCTGGGATGCGGGCGCTGCCGCGCTGCTCCATCGGCGGGGACCGCCGCGTTTTGGGGTCGGCACAGGGTCCGCCGGGCCCGGCTCGGCGGGGACCCACCCTCCGGGAGAAAGGCTGAAGTAAATGTGACCGACCCTGCCTGTGCTCGCCCAGCATGGCCGGCCAGCTGAGCGAAAGTGTCATCAAGGGAATAATCCGCAGAGTGGGGCTGGAGTGCGCTGCCCGGGGACAGACCCTCTCTGAAACCTTGGTGGCGTTCATGGTAGGCGCGAGTGACGCGTTCCGGGGGTGGCGGCAGCTGAGGCTTTCAGGAGGGACGGGAGCTTTGGAATATCTTTGTTTCCAGTTGCCTGCATTGGGAAATTTTAAAGGGACATTCAATATACGGTCCTAAAGACCTGAAAAGGTATTTTATTCCTCTGAAATGCCCTCTGTGTGAATATAAAGCCCCAAGAAGGCTGCAGGTGCTGAGTCCTGGAAATGCTCAGAGCTCCAGCTCAGAGCTCGCTGTTAGTTTTATCGACAGGAAGATAAACAATTGCTTTCTTTCTAAAGTGCCAAAGATAAGTGTTCCCAAGTCTTAATAACGTTTCTTCCCACTCGTAAATGAACAAAAAGGCATGACACGTAGGTGAATGTTTACTGCAGCATTTGACATTTACCTCTTCCCTCTATTGTGAAGGATTATTTTGTTTGTTTCTCTGCTTTGGTAGAGCCAGGTAGTATAAATGGGCTGAATACTTGAAGGAGTGGGCTTGCATCCTACTTAAACTGAAAATTTAGTGGAATCAGTCTCAGTGTTGTCCTCGGTAGACAACTTTAAGTATCCTGAAAACATACACACTTTGGCATCTCTTTGGAGACACAGCAGTGCTGCAGAATATAGTCTGAATGCGCCTGCAAGGCTGTGTCTGGGGGCTAGGCTCTTTTTTTATTGATGATCAGCTCTTGATAAACTTGTATGTGAATGTAAATGGTTCACAGTAGTACTGTCAATCTGCCCTTTTTTCCCCTAAAGGTGACACTGTGGCTTTAGAAAATACTTTGGGCTCAAAAGCAGTATTAATCAAGTAAGCAGGAAAATTATAAGGAGTAAAAAATCCATACAAATGGCTGGGAAGACACCCAGCATGAACACCAGTTGCAAACATGCCCATGTTTTCCTGCATGCAGAACACTATGGATTTTTTACCCAAATGGTAAACATTTATACTGTTGCATATAACATCAAGTGAGAAGCTTATAAAGAACCATGATGGATTTTTATGAAATGTTACTTAGGAAAATATTTTCCCAGGTATTTTTTAAAGAAACTGTATTTAAATATTTCTCAGTTTGTCTCACAAATAGATTTTTTTTCACTTATGCCTGAGAACTGAGGTTGAAACTGGTAACACATGAAACAAAGTGAGTTTGTTTCATTATCAAAGATGAAATGGTGGAAAAGAACGGTAAAGAAATATTGAATGCATCTGAGATTTTTCAGAAAATAAAAGATTATTTGCAAAGAGGATATTTTGTGTTGTAAATTAATATCTTTCTTTTGGCAATCTCCAGGTGAGAGCTGTTGTTTTAGACCCAAGAAATGACTTTAATATGGCTCAAATCCTTACAGAAAAAGATGTGCAAAATCTTATCCAGGTAATTCTGACATGATGTTGAGTCAGTACTTAGGAGCACCTCCATGCTGTATATGAACATTATTTGCTACCTGTTCCTGTAACTAAAATTATGTGAATACTTTCAAAATTTTAGTGCTACTTTGTTCTTATGGTTCTGTAGCTAGAGACTGGACTATGTGTGTCCTCATGTAAATAAATGCCTTATACTTACACATGCCTTATATAGAGAGAATGGTAGTGAGGAGGCTCTACAAGTGTTGTGAAACCTGTAGCACAGTCACTGTCAGTTCAGACAGTTCCGCAGAGATGAGAAAGAACTCACTTCTCTGACTCTTTTTTAGCTCTGTGTTACCAGACTGCTTGACACAACAAATCCATCCCTGAGCACAATAAAGATGCAAGTTTACTTTGATATGAACTATGCAAACCGAGGTAATTTTGAATATGTTTTCATAGAAGTTGATGCTGAGTTTGGAATTTTAATAACTCTCTCTGTAGGGCTAATAATGATTCTTGTTAAATGACTACTGGCTGTAATGCAAAATAAAAATCCTAGGAGAAATGTACTGATGTTTCAGTATGGATATAGTAGGGAAAAAAATGTACATTAGATTTGAGATTACACTCTTCTTATCCTGTCTGAGAGATTTCCTGAATGTAATGTATTAAATTGCTTGAGAATAATTATGCTTTCAGGTATAGTGGTTAGCTGCCTTCATCAAGAAAAGTTGCACTGCACCTTTGTGTCTGACAGTACACAGAACTCTGCTCATGTATCTGAAAGAAAACTCAATGTTTTATTAATATCCCTGAGAGATATTGAGTAATCTTGAACAATCAGTTACCATTTTAACCAAGTATGTTTTGTCCTCATCAATGGTAATTTCATACAGTGTGAGAGTGGGAATGTGTAAGAAAAATAAGATGAGGAAAATGCCTGTGCTATAAATGCAACTTCAGATCTCAGTGGGACAGTGAAGGCTGACTGGGAAACAGAAGACACAGAACAAGAGTAGACATTTAAAAAAAAAAAAATTAAAAAAAAATCTGTGTGGGGAGATCATGGAAATGTTCTCTTGTTATCGTGGATTATAGCAAAAAATTAGTAACACTGGGAAGCTGATCCTAAGTCCTCTGGACTCTATAAGCTGAGTAAGTGCAGTAAGTTTCTGAGATCCTGAGTAGTGTTCAGATTTGAGCATGTAACTTCAAGTCTGTATGAAATGTGTGTGTGTATGTTAGGTCCTGTTGCACACAGAGGAATCCAGAGTGCCAGAGACTTGCTGCTTAATTTGGCCTAAATGGTTCTTTGGCCTCTACTGACTGGTGTTAATCATGCTAATTATGTTAATGTGTAACTACTGGTTTTACTTCTAATGGTATGGTACTATGAATGTCTCTTCCATCTACCTGTGCTTCAGAAATCTTAAGTTGGTGCTCTGACTGTGGAAATGAATCGCACCCTCTGTATAAGCCAAATTCCAAAGAATTTAGATAGCACTTTCTAAGTGTCTTTCTTTCCTAGCTGAATTACTTCATGAGCAGCAGCGTGTTCTGGAAGGAAAATTGGCTCCTGTGGTCAGAGAGATCACAGATAGTTGTCCTCGTGTGCAAGAAGATATGGAGAAAGTGTACCAAAATATTGTTAGCTATGTGCTGCTGAGCTCTGGCCTGGGATCCCCAACAGACACTGAGGCTGTCAGGGAGGTAACAGGTCAGTAAACTTCCAGCTGTGAGACTGGGCTTTTCTTATTGAAAAATAAAATTTCACCCGCTCTTTGCTGATCTTTAGATACAAATGTAGTAAACTGTGATGAATGCTTACTACCCAAACTCTCACTGCTCAGCCTTGAAGTGTAAATGTTCTACTTTATGCAGTTGTTTGGGAGATGGTATTTTTGCTTATTTAATGATTTTATTTTCTTTTCCCTCATATTGAGGTTTTTCTTCCCCTTTGTAATGGTTATAGCTGCCTTGCAGAGTGTATTCCCCCAGACAGAGGTAACTACTTTCATCTCACTCAATAAGAAGGACAAAGAAGAACAGCTGAAAAATCTTGGCATGCTAGTCACGGGAATTCGGTTGTACAACAAGGAGTGTGGGAAGGGAGGAAGTAGCATTGATGACTGTAAGTAGACAACTGCTTTTGGGCTGTGTATTCCCAATTTTTTCTTCCTGGCCTTCTTCACTGGAGCTGCTCCACTAATATCCCATCTCATTAGATAAACAGTTTTGAGTCAGGGCCTGTAAACCTGAAGAAAAAGTACATATTTGCTATTGATTATTTGGTTCCATGTAGACTGCTACTACAGGGAGCCCTACATGACTGATGTGGAAAGATTATATGTATTAACTTCATGCAACTAATTTACTTCATGATAAGTTGTTCCCAGATCCCTTGCCATTAAGTGAATTAAATATGTAATGTTTGCCTTTTAAAGCAGTTAATTACAATCTTTAAAGTACACTGTCAATCCATTTACAAATGTCTGTTGACTGTGTGTGATGAGAACTGATAGAAGTTGCTGGGCCGTTATCTGTATTCTGGTAATTAGGATTCTTAAAATGTTCTCGAAAATATTTTGCATTTTGAATCTTTCTGCTGCTTCAATAAGCAAAAGATGTCAATGGCCATGCTGGAATTTTTCAAAAGCTGTATTCAGGGTAGGCCAAGACTTTGATATTCCTTTTTATTTTCCCTTTCTCCCCATCGGCCACATTATTTCTGTTACGTTTACAATTAATCAAATAAATGCCTGGTCAGTGGAAATGTTTATGTGAGTGTCCATGTAGTATTGCAGCTTAGTGTGAAGACTTCTTTATAAGAAAGGTCTGCAGCCCAGTTTTAGGGGAAAACTTTTTATTTTAAAAGATCAAAGTTTCTGGAATAAAGGCTACAGCATATACCTCTCCTGATAAGAAAAACGTGCTTTATTGGAAAGCAAAGTGCTTGCTGAGCTAGATGGTATTATTTTAAGTAAAACAGTGTAAGTAGGGAAAAAAAAAATGTCTCTATCATATCAGAGCAAGAAGTAAACAACTGGCTAGATGTTGGTGCTTTTTTTTTTTTTTTCACATGCCAAGTGACACATTGATGGTGTTCTATTTTCATAATACATGCTTTCCTACAAATGCCACCTTTCTGTGTTGTGGCTGTCTCTATTTTAGGTTCCCTGGGCCTGGGTTACAGTGTGAGGGAACCTTCAACTACTGTGGTTATACAAAAGGCATGATTCACAACTTATTGTGGTCTTTCTCACAGAATCATGGACTCTCACTGTAATATCTGTGGGGTTTGTAATTGATTAATATAGGTAATGTGATTGGTGATCCTCTTACATTTCTTAGGTCACTGTAAGATGAACTTCTTTGCACTGACCTGTTTACATATCACTTTTGAATTGATGGAAAAATGCTCTTATGTTAGGAGATTAAATGGGTATCTTTATGACCAAGGACAACAGTTAAGACTGCTAAAGCCTTAATTTCAGTGGTGGCAGCAATCTTGCTGGGGTAGGGCTCTGCTTTGGCTTTTTACCCTGCATCCAGGAAAGTAAATCAGCCAAGTGCTGAGCAATCTTTACCTGTGGTTAAACTGCTTGTAATACCTTTGCAAATTTACTTCCCCTTCTAGCTTTGTTAAATCTATCCTATCTGTGGTCATGGGGTTTTGAGTAGACATACCTCAAGCCTTATTACTGCTGTTCTGCTTGCTGATGTTACTATCATCAGATGTTCAGCACACACAACAAAGAGCCACACTTAAAAATGTAGCTAGGCCTCCTTGTCCTATTTCCTTGCATAGATGTCTGTTTAAATAACAAAACATTTCAAAACGTTCAGTGTAATGGTTGCCTGATGTCAATACTAAAATTGTAAAGAAAAAAATTATTTATCGTATATTGTATATAAGCTAAAATATGTTTCATTGACCTATGCCATTTGGGGGATTTTGTGAGTTTTTTAAGTACTAACAGTGAATTTTAACAACTGCATGGGCATATTTTTTCATGTAGATTCTATCTTCTCTTTTTAATACCAATCTGACTCATTCTTAGAGCATTGTTAGATATCAAAGTGCACAGGAAAGGGGAAGCCTGTTATTGTTATTAGTATTTTACAAATTAGAAAACTGAGAGTTGAAAATTGTGTAGATTGCCTGAAGTCTGTCAGGAAACCCATGTCAGTTGTAGCAACAGAAATGCGTCTACTGTAAAGCAAACTTTTTTACACCCCTTGACTTGACTGTGATATTTCTACACCTGTAATACTACATATTTGAAATTACTTGACTAGTAAGATACAGTGGTTGAACCTGGTATGAAACTATTTAAAAATGCATGAATAGAAGTACAAAATTTAGAAATCAAAATTTTGCTAGAAGATTATTATGCTCAAATACTGCACTTTAACCATTTGATAATTATTTCACTAGTTCTTTTTACACATATCTCATATTTGTTCCATATGAATAGTGCCAGCCATTCTGAATGAAGCCATTCCATCAGCTACACAGACTGTCGATGAAGGTCTTAATACCTGCCACATGCTAGCCCACAAGTACACAGCTCTGGTGGAATCCATGCAGGAAGACCCCCACAGATATATGCAGCTTAGTTCTTTTAAATTAAGAGAAGCAGTATTCAGTGTGAGACAGTATGAGGCCTTCCTTTGCATCCTTTTGGTAAGATACCATCATGTTATGTCCTGTGGGGTTTTATTGCAGTTGGAATGTATTCAAGTTACCTACTTGTACAGGACAGAAATATAAGAAAAATAATTTAGAAATAAATGAAATAAAATGTATCTCTAGATAAAGAATCATAGAACCATAGATGGTTTAGGTCAGAAAATGCCTTTAAAATCATCTAGTCCAACCATTAAAGTGGCACTGCCAAGGCCGCCGTTAAACCGTTGATCAATCCATAAATCATGTTAGTTTTAGTCTGCAGAAACCCCCAAAATTTATGAAACCATCAGAAGTCTTTAAAGAATGTTATTTAAATTCTTGTTTTGTTAATGAAGAGCTTTTTATTTGTCTTTTGAGAAACTGCAGGGTTTTATTAGTCTTTATATCATAAAACATTGAAAAATATTTCTCCTTTTTTTTCAGTTATCTTCACTGTGAAAACATAGAGGATTGTCTATAAAAATTACTAGTATATGTTTTAAGTGCCTGGTTTTATACCTGAACATTTAAGGAAAAATGTATTTTGTGGAAAGTTAGGGTGCATTTCGTTCCTTAAACAGTTGTTTGAAAATAGTTGAATGAAGAGATCCAAGTAAATACTTATTACTAAATACTTGTTTTTTTGAGTTTTATACTTCTTACCTGAAGTAAGTTCTCTTTCCAGTCCGATGCAATTACCAGTGCTCAAGAAGTTGAATCACTGAATGTTCAGTTTGCAGCAACAATGATGCAGTTGAAAAACACAGTGCAGGATAAGATATCCATAGATTCCAAAGAAGTTTTTGTAAGTATTATGAATGGAACCCTTCTTTTTTTTGTCATTATAAAAAATTATTAAATTAAATATATTATTAAATATAAAATACTTTGCTAGTGTATTTTGAATAGTTTGTGTAGAGAAAAAGGCTACATTATTTTCTCTCTATTATAATAGTATCTGTGATTTTTGAAGGGGCAACTAAACGAACAGACTTGATCTCAAGGTAAGGTAAAAGCAAAGTACAAAAAGCGAACAAAGGAATTAAATGGTATTTTACTGTAAGTGTCTTGAGTTATTTGTCAGTATTTGTAGGTTTACAGGGATATTTTCTTTGTGTGTACATATTCTCTCCTGTTTCTTGCAGAAGCTGTAAGAACATAATGATTAGAAAAAAACCAACCCATCAGAGTGTGATTCTTTTAAAATTCCTTCAGATAGCAATCCCTGTAATTACAGTATGACTCATTGATATAATTTTTGTAAAGAAACTGGATTTCTGTGATGGGGATTTCAGTCTCTCCCAATAGCTTCTGAATCTGTTGGCAAGTTTCAGTCACATTTCTCAGAGCCCAAAGTTCTCAGAATATGTCATTTTCTGCAAGTTTCATGGAAAAAAGAACAACTAGAGAGACACAATTAGAGCCCTCCTAAGATCAAGTCTGAAATAGCTTGTGTGTTGTCTGGCCAGTGGGCAGGCAGTGAAGGTACCTCTGCACAACTGTGTTCTGTACTGTTTCACTCTGGTTGGGAGCTACAGGACATGGGAGGGAGGTACTGGGGGAAGAGGGAGTAAGTGATGTGAACTACTGGTAATATAAAGGAGGGTTCTTGATGACCCTGTGAAAACCTGGGCTTATTATGCTGGCATGGTGTAAAGGAAATGGGAGAGAAATACATCAGAAATTTGCTTTTCATGGACGAGCTCATTATTTTGTGTGGTATGTTTATCATTTTAATTCTGTGTAGTTAGCTGCTGAACCAGCATGCAGTTTGTACATAGATTATTTTTCATCATTCGAAGCTAATTATTAGAATGCAAAATAAAATGTACTGTGGAGGAGGGAGGAAGGAAGGAAGATCATGGCCCCCCACCTCCTCCCAGTATTTTTCACACTTCCCATAAGGGCATCTGAGCTGGAAAGTCATGGGAACGGCACTTTAACTGAGTGATCCTGCACTTCAGTTTATGTATGTGACTTTATAAGCCAGATGTTCTCATTTGAAGAACGTACTCCCCCCTTGTCCAGCTGCTCAGAGCAGGTTTTCCTCTTCTACTGTTTCTTCATGGGGCTCAAGTGACTGATAGACGTTACCCTTTCCCCTAGGAGCTGTCTGCTGTGGTCTGCTGGTTAGTTGTTTTTTCTTCTCTGCTGAGGACAGAATATGTAATGGCTTTTGATTTCAGGTCTTTTTCAACCAAAGATTTCTCTATTAACACACTATTTAAATAACTTGTCTTCCTCTAGTTTCTGAGAAGCTGGATCCTCTACAAAGGTAGAGAAGCAGGGTGTTATGCCTTCTAAAAAACATAGGATAAAGCCTATATTTGTAGTAAACATTTGTTTTAGGAAACATAGTACATTTAATTAATATTCTTTGTTTATTCTGGTAAGAAAGATTTTGATCTTGCTGCTCTTCCTTTAGTTTTTTTCCTTTTTGTAATCATAACATTTCCACAGCATTAGTGACGCTGATGAATTCCAGAGCTGACCCTGTTGGCTGCTCTTACAATAATGTTGTTAACATGCATAAAATATGTTGTTAAGTGGGTATTTTATATTTGTTGACTCTCTTCCTGTAAGTGCTTTCTGTCTGTTTGGATGTAACAGGACACATTTCATGTCAGTCATTGAAATCAGCATTTGTATTTAAAGCTTATAGGCTCCTTCTGTATGTATGTAAACCCATATGTCGGCATCACTGCTGGGATCAGCAGCTTTGCCCTGAGTCCTCTACCACTCTGAAGGGCCCTGCACCCCTTCAGTTTGACACACATGATGGCCAGAGGGCTGTGGTACCAAGTCACTCTGGAGACAGGGCAGGCAAAGTAACAAAACAAAACAAAACCTGATAGTTCGTACACCTAGGTATAGTCTTACCTCATTTGGTAATCAATCAGGTGTGTTTCTTCTGGTCCCTGTTCCTTTTCACCTTATTTTCAGTCACAGAACTGTATGGCCAGTGAAGTGCTCAATTCCAAGCATGGTCTCAGTTATGTATTTAGGAAAGTCTTTGGAGTAAAATGTAGAAAAGTATCTTTCTGTCCTGTGGGTCGACATGCTGGGATGTACGTGCTTTGGCCATATCTGATGGAAGCTCCTCTAAAATGTCTGGGAGTTTCCCTGAAATTTCTGGTTGCTGAAGGCCTTGGAGATCAGCCCTGCTTTGTTCATAGCAGAGGTTGCTGTGCACAGCACTTGGGTTACACTGCAGACATAAAACAACTATGAATTTCAGATCATTTTCTTTTTGTTCTAGCCTCTGTTTCTTGAACTTTCTAAAATATGGACAAGCTTTCAGGATGAAATGCTACTGCTAAGCTTCCTCACAAGTATGACTAACAATCTGCAAGAGTTCTTGGAAATCCAGTCACAGCTTTTTCCTGAGGAAGTGCTAACACCTCTTCTGAGAGGAGTGACTGTGAAAAGTGACGAGGAAAGGATAAGAGAAACCATGGGTACAGAAAGTTAATACTTTTTTGTTTTCCTTCATTGTCCAAGATTTTGTAGTTTGAATTTTCTTTACAGAAGGTGCTACATATTGATTTTTTAATATCCAAAATTTGCACAGTAAATGAAAATAAGCCTAGTAGTATGTAGATTTATTTTGCATGTAGTGTAGCTTGGGATTTTATTTTTGTATATAAAATTAAAATACAGCTACTAGATACAAACATACCTTACAAAAATGGCAAAATGATCAGAAAATATTTATACTTTCTTTAAAAATAAATTTCTTGAGTTTATTTATGCTTTTTTATATCTTTTAGAACTTCTGAAATGGAGGAGTGGGGGATAAATAAGCTAATTTAATGGGCCTTTGGTTACGGGAAGTGTTTGTTTGTAAGGAACCAAGTTTTACACCAGGGAATTTGTAACGCATGGGTGGGTGGAAACAAAATAGAAGAACAAGATATTAGCTTCCTGTTGTTTCCCCTGTTTCTACAGAAAACTAACACTACTAAAGAAGGTTCCTCCATGACTGATTTTTGGAATAGGTTCTCTTTAAAGGCAGGACTAAAGTTTGGATTTTGGGATCTTGGCACTGCAGGTCATCCTGTGAAAATGAGAGTAATCTGGTCATCCTGTAACATTATTATATTTTAAACACCTGATGTTTTGATACTGAAATCCTTCCTTTGTTAAATCATTTGTTAGGAACCAGAGTGACTGTTTCTGATTTCGAGAACCAAGAATGGCTTTTTCCAGAGGCTACTGATAATTTTGATCAGTTGCTAATCCAGTACCGTAGTTTCTGTGCACATTCAATTGGCGTGAAAGGCCTCGCTCTACCAGGTATGCTTTCTAATTAGACATTTTCCATACTATATATGTATACCAGTACTAGGGAAAATGGAAAGGTGTTCTGAATGTATCCTCTCATGTCAAAGCTGGAGTACTGTATTTCCACATTTGTAATTTTCACCCCAAATAACTTATTTCCCCTGTTAAAGTATTTTTCTTTTTCAAATACCCAAATAAACTGCCCTAAATAGAAGGCAGGAGGGCTTGAGGAGAAAGTAGGAATGAGCAAGCAGAGGCAGCAACAAGATGGGATGGATAAATGTTTCTTCCTGCTGTATTTCCCTCTATATAACCTACAGTCCAGCTGAATACAGGTTTGTTTGCTGTTGTTCATGTGCTATAATACAAGGATAGGAAAATGGTAGTTTCTTCTGTTTTGTCTATCCCTGTGTTGCAAACACATCCATTCACGGTTACATCATATGTACTTTTACATAGTCATTATAAAGTACTAAAAATCTTCTCTGAAAAGAATGCAAAAAGGCACTTGAATAAGCCAACTGAGTGTAGGAAATTTTTTGGTCTCTTCTAGGCTCATTTGTCTTGAAAGCATGCCTTATTTCAGCTACCTCAGTCTATGTTTTCTGTCTCCATATCCTTTATAGAACCTATCTATATAGAATTTTTCTAAGCCCAGAGGAGACTGAGAGGAAATATTGCCATTACGTGTCAGTATTAAAGAATTTAATGGCAATATAAATTATTTACACTTATTTAGTATTGCATATGAGAACAACTGTCCTGAGTTGGACTAAAGGTCTCTCTAGCCCTGTATCTGATTACTGGATGTGGACACTCATGAACAGTTAAAGATTATGAGAAATGAAGTAGGAATGATCCTTCCTTAATTATATCCATCCCTGTTAGTGGTTATGGGATTTCCTCAGATAAATGTTGAGCCTGTAACCTTCTGTTGAATAATCCTTCATAGAGGTTTTTCATTTATCTAATTGATTTTTGAATCCATCTAGAGCTTTCAATGGGATATTCTTAATGTCAAGAGCCCCACAATTTATATATGCTGTGGAAAAGGTACCTCTTTCTGAGATGGTTTTAATCTCTGGCTTGATAATATCATCAAGACCTCATAGTGTTTCTGTTAGAAAAATTAGCAAATAGTAATTTTATAGTGCACACAATTTATCATTTTATAACTCCATATCATAATATTTCTTCTCAGTTGTTTCTTTTTGATGTTGAGGAGGCCTCTTTCTTTAACCTCTCCTTCTGTGAAAGGTATTCCAAGCCTCTGGTCGTTCCCAACTGCCTTTTATTTGTTCTGTTGTGTTGGAACAAAATGTATTATTAAAAAGATAGTGTCCAGGTTGTTATAATGCTGGTTTTCTTTTCCTCTTCTGTTTGCATCCTAATAATTCCTGACATCCTTTTTGCCTTTTTGACTGCCACTGAGTAGTGTCATTTAGTATTTTCAAGATACTGTCTGTAACAATTCTGGGTCTTTCCTGGGCAGTGATATCTGAAGCAGAGCCTGCCACTGTCCCTGAACTCAATTTGTGTTTTCCTGTATAAGTTATTTGGCCTTTATTGACACTTCATTTTCTCTGTTAATTTATTGTTCAGCTTCTCAGCTGCTTTATCTGCTTCTTCAGTTAATTTCAGTGTTATGTCCTTTGGTACAGATGCACTGTTGATCTACAATCAGATGTTTTCTGGAGATTATGGGGGAAACATTTGTGGGTATAGACTGATTTCTTATGCCTTTGCTATAAATATTTTATCTTTCATTTTTTTGAGACATGCACTAAGGCATGCCTGGTGTGAACTGATGAAACACAGTTATGCTGACCTAAAAAATATTTTAAAAGCTTTCTTTCAGGGTTTTATTCTGATTTCAGAAAAAGAAGGAAGTGAAACAGACTTGAGGGAAACACAGTATGTTGATTACAAGTGTCTTTTGTATTGGATATCATACTGTTCACTATTTATTTTCGGCTGGTTTTCTTCTCTCTTTAAGGAAATCCTGATATTGGAATTTTGAAGCACAAGGGGAAATGTTATGTTTTCAGTTCCAAAGAAGCTGCATACACCTTTGCTCAAGATCCAGATAAATTCATTCAGTTGAATGTAGAAAAAGCAAAAGAATATGCAGAGTTAATTCAATTGCTTGAGCTCCACCATCAGTTTGAATACCTTGTTCCACGTGCACAGGTACACACTGCCCATGCCTCTTGCTGAAGAGCTATTGGGTCACTGGTTGTTCTGTTCTTCCTAGAACATAAAGGGAACAGAATGATTGATACCCATATTTAGGAAAGAAGTATAATCATCTGCCTATCATACAGAATGTCTGAAGGCCCATCTTTTCCAAGTCTTCAGAGTGATGAAGCAATGTTTTCACTCAATGTCATTCTCACCTTATCTCTTAGGAGAATATGTAGATCCAAAGGATTGTGGCATCAATGAAAGCTGTTAGTTCATAGCTTAGGAAGGTCCTGTGTCTGATGTTTCTTTTCCTCACTTTTGCAAAAGTAGCTTAAAGGGACAGTAAATAAACTAAACAGAAGATAAGTCAAATACTATATTAACTGGACTTTTAGCTTAGCAGTCCATCAGTGGATGAGGGTGCAGTGATCTGGGGACAGGAGTTATGGAATATATTACAAAATAAAAGGAAACTCATTAATTATAAATGTGACAATGCTACTATGTGAAATCCAAAGACTTGATTTGAATTCATAGACATTATGTGTGACCCACTGTGAATTTTAGGTCCCCAGCAGTAGAAAGAATGTAATCTTGAACTGGCCCTTGGCGTGAAAGATATAGTTTATATCCTGGCTCTAGCAGAGATGTAAGCACTTCTCCCAGTTATGATTTGTGATATTTAGTCCATTCATAAAGACAAACTGAAGTCTCTGCATCATAAAATACTAGTGATGGTGGCTGGACACCTTTTTACCAAAATTCTGTGACTATTCACTTGCTCAGGATGTGGGAGTCTGAAATTCAGCTTTGGCCTCTGCCTAGCAGGTTTTCTCTAAAAAATTAAATCCATCAAATACTTAATGGTTTCTTCTTTTTTAGCAGGGGCAAGGGGAACAAAAATACTCTTGAATATAAAAATCATTATCCACTTGTGGTTTGCAGGTCTCTATCTGCTTTTAAAATGTATCATATCCATATGCTATTTCACTTAGATGTTTGTATTCTTCTCATTAATGCCTTGCTTGGTTTTGGTTGGGTTTTTTTTCATCCAGGGTAGAATTGCAGACAAACGTTTGATGAAACCAACTGCAAAATGTGACAGTAGTACTCAAACAGATACTCATATCTTGCCTCCTACTATTGTGAGATCCTATGAATGGAATGAATGGGAGCTGAGAAGAAAAGCTATAAAATTGGTTTGTATTGTTATTACCAGATTTTCATTGTTGGATAACAAAGCTGAGAATAAATTATTCTAAACTTTTGCTCTTTGAAACATAAATCCAACTTTTTATTCAAAGACATACATTTTGTTACAACTGTCTCAATATGGGTTTTTTTTCAGAAATTTTCTCTCCTTATTTCTAGACTTCCTTCGTCTCTCACTTTTTCCGCAATTTTCATGGGGTTTTGACCAGTGCTTCCACTGCTATATGTATTTATTCCAGATTTTTCAGTTGCCTTCTTTACGTAATTATAGTTTGTTGTTTATAATTGAATATTAAAGTTGTTTCTCTGCACTCAAGTCAATTTAACGGTTTAAAGATACTACTGTAAAATTTCTTTTTAAAAAAAAATGGTTGCAGAAAGGTATGGGTCACACAAAACTTTATTGGAAGTTGAACAATTTATATTAATATTTTTCACCATCAAGTAAGAGGAGGAAAAATGCAGTAACTGGCAGATAGGATGAAAAGGAATACCTTTGGATGTATTTGACCCAGAAGAAGCTTTTTTTGAGCTAATTTATCCATCCTGGAAAGGTTTCAAAGCATGAAGCCTTTTTTTAGGTGTTTGTTAGGTTATTTTGGTAATGAAATACTCTTTGTTTTGTCCTGGTTCTTTATGTTTCATAAAAGCAATTTTTTATTTTTTTTTTAAATCAAAAAACCCTCTTTCATGTAGGACCAGAGAGGTAAGAAACAGAGCCAGCAGGCTTTCTGCTGCATATATAAGCCACAGGAAATGTTTGTTATACTATCATGATGATTTTCTCATGGATTGGAAATCACAGTCCATCCACAGAAGGTTGGCCACATACATAAATAAAAGCTTTTAAATTAACAGCATATATTTCAAAAGCTTCTTTCTAGGGTTTGCCAGCACGTGCAGTTGTCAAGGTATAGCACGTAATTTTCACAATTCAGTCAAAATGAACTTGTAAGTACAGGGAGTATTGCAGTTACCCATATCAGCTGGACACAGAATACAGCAGGGTTCTTTTGGGTTTTTTTCTGTGAACAGATGTGCTGTGAAGGCCTGTGGTCTGCTGGGTGGCCTATTTTTTTTTTCCCCATGAAATCTCTAGTGTTATAGAAGAAAACTAAAATTTTGGATTTAGGAGTCTTGCCAGTGTTGACTGCCTTATAAAGGATTCTAAGAAATAGTTGTTTCTGAGGTATATAAAGAAGCCAATTAGGTTTACAAGAGACCAGGCAAAAAGCCTCCTTTCTTTCTGTAAAAAGGACAAAAGTACATAAATAAATGTAAGATGTGGTCAGTGGTTTCTCTTTAGCATAAGCAGAAGTGGGTGTTTTCCAATAGCTGATCATGAAGACCATTCACAAAGAAATTTGTAGCTCATTAGTTTGAAACATTTAGGGAAAGTAATGTACTAAGGGTTTTTTAGCCTCAGCTGTCTATAGGAGAGATTAGTGATGTGGAATTGAAATAAAAAATCCCAGATGTGTGAAAAAGTGTTTTGTCTAGAGTAATTTGTAATATGGGGGTGATAAAACATATAGAATCAAAATGCTAAAATAATAGTAATAGTTTACCAGCACATCAGTGAATTTGATACTTTAGGGGAGCATTGGACATATCTGCTGGTTTTATTAGAGGATAAGCTCAGGTGCCTTTGGGGTTTTTTCCTGTTGTCCATACTTAGCCAGAAAACATGTAGTGGTATGAAATGTTGAACTGTTACTTTGTTAGAGCACCTCTATGCTGTTCGAAGTAAAATTTTCAGCTCACACTTGTTTCTCTGTGCAAGCACAGTTCCGTGCAATAGCATACATTCAGTTTTCAAGAGGGATAAACTTAGCAGAGAACCAGTTTCTCATGCCCACTCATGTTTTGTCATTAAAACCTTCAGAAAAAAAAAAAAGACTTATTGTCTTTCTTCACATGTCATCTCTTCCGTAAGTTTCCTATTGTTCTTTTATGTATTTTCCTTGATGACTCTGCACATAAGATTCAGTTGCAGATTAAGGTACCAGAATGTGTCTATATACAGGTGTTCCACCTTCCATTCCAGCTGAGAGAGACCTCGCTGGTGGAATCTGGAGAATATTTTTACTTGCCCTGATACAAACACCAAATCTGGCCAACTTTATCACTCTCCAGCTTCCACTGACTCCACTCTCTGCTGACTGGACTGGACTCCAGCGACTTTCTCACTTATGTGTAGGGGTCTGAATCCCACCACATGAGATTGTATTTTGTTTATTTCAATGAAAATATTGTGTCATATGATTTACAGTGTTTTACATCCTTGCTGACGTAGAAGGCTCAGTTGAATAAGGAACATTTTGTTGTTTCAAGTGCTGGCTTTTGCCAGCTGGCTTATTATAAGCAGTTTGTGAGAAGTGGTTTTGTGATTGTATCTACAGTGATTTCTGCAATTAAACAGAGCTTTAATCATAAATTACCTTAACTTTTTCCCCTTGTCAAGGGGTTACTGAGCAATGTTGTGAAATAAGGCGTTTTTTTCCCTTTGTCTGATGCTTTGTGACACCAACCTGTAAACCTCATCACACCTGGTAGAAACCAGACAAAGGCTGGAAGAGCTCAGCATAAAAACTTTTTATTCTAACAAAACAAAAGCTCAGCACTTAACAAAATTTACAGGACAATGACCAATGGAAAACGGGAAATTGTTAAGAGACTCACTTAAAATTGTGTGGGCTACATACGGTGCTGTTCACACATCCTGTTAGTTCAGGAGTTAACAAATCACAGTTGCAAATGTGTATTGACAGTAGGATAAAGTGGACCACGTTTCAGGTTTATGAAGCCTATAGATAAAAGAGGGAAACACGCACTATGCTAGTGCTAAAATGTTCAAAAAACATTTTGCTCACTCTGATTCTTTTTCTGCCTTTAGGCCAATTTGCGTCGCAAATTAACTCACGCCATGCAGACTGATCTCAGCCATATGAAAAGAGAGAACTGCACCCAAGTGTATTTGCCAAAAGATGACGGCACCCAGACTAAGCGTGACAACTCCAGCAATGTACCCAAACCACAGGTTTTCTTGAAAGGTCTCCGAGGAGGATCCTCTCCTACCACTCATATGGTCAAAGTAGACTTAACAAGAGCAGTAGATGAAACCTAAGCGGAAATGAGAAACCTGAAGACACATTGAATGTGTGTATCTGAATTAAGATACTAAAGATTTTGCTGTGTTTGTTGATTCCAGGAGCAGTTGGCTTGTTTCATTTATCTTATATGTTGTGGTTGCTGACTGGCCTTAACTGACAGAAATGATAAACCTGAAGCACACAGATTGCAAACAGCTGTTTTGAATCAAGATGTTCCCAAGGACTTCCACCTAAACTACTGTTTAAATGTGTATTGTGTGTTCTGGGATTTTCTTTAATACAAGTTTTGCTTGTTGAAACTCTGTCATTAAGTGAAATTAAACTTATTCCAAGAGTCACCTGACTGTCACAGCTCCAGCCTTAGAGCAGAATTGTCAAGGTAAAACCAGCAAAATAAAACCAGTCTGGGTCCTTGGGTCTGCCCATTTGTGCAGTCCAAGGCAGGGAAGTTGAGAAAAATGGGGTCTCTCCTGGATGACTCTGGCAACCCTTTGGATCTCTAGTAATTTATGTATTTGTTGGCTGAAACAGTGTGCTGGTGAGCACACTGCAAACCAGGGGAACTTAACTTCACAGCACCTTTTCCAAAGCTCTGTTTTGTTTGTGTTTGAAAAACTAAAGCACAACAGGAACAGGTTTTTAGCTTTCTGTCATTGTGGCAGGGAAATGCATGCCAGGTCTGATCAGTGCAACTGCAGCCAGTATTTCTGTTTGTGAAAACCCGCATCATTTGAGCTTTCAGATGAAACATCTTCTCAAACGGAAGCAGGGGATACTTCAAAACAGAGATTCTTCTCATGACAACAAAGAACTTCACAAGTTGTTATCTGCAAAATGTCCAGGTGCACAGATGTAATGGCACAGGGTGTGCTAAGGTTTCTAAGCCTCTTTTTTGGGTGCAGTGTGGTGCAGCATGCCTTCCTGGGTCGTTGTCACACAAGCTTGTGACAATGAAGCTCGAAGATTCAAGCTGCAGAGTGATTTTTCTGGGGCATTGTGCAAGCATTCTCTTTTTGTTTACCTCTATCGAAGGTATCTGGCTTCACTTTTAAAAGTTATACAATTGGGACAAATCCACAAAGCACTATTAAAAATAAAAAACAAAAAAAAGGAGCAGGAGGGGAGCACTAAGGAAGACCTTTGCTAAATGGTTTTTCACTAGGTGATTTTATCTCTGGGGAAAATAAACTAATCAGTAGCAGCCAGATGTGCTGCTCCTCCATGGTTTTAAATTATGAGCTGGCACCAATGGTTAGATTTATTAATGAAAATATGAATGTGATTACCAGCTGTACTTTTTTATTTTTTAAAGAAAAATGCCCAGTTGCTGCTTTATTAAGCAGTTCCTCTTGCTGTGATCTCTCTGTACTTTTATCATCATTCGCATTGAAGCTGTCAAGTTGCAGCTCTTACCAGCAGCCTGGCACTTCAGGTTCATTATCCAGTGTTGTTATTCCAGGTCTGTACAGGCTGCCTGGAGTCCCCTCTCCCAAGACACTCCAGACCCACCTGGACATCCTCCCTGTGTAATAAATATGTATATGATTCATGCCAGTAGAGAAACAAATGGTTTTATTGCACCCTCATAAAACAATAAAACCAACTCTTGTAAGGTCATCAGTTTCCCTGAACCTTTATATCGGAATACCTAAATTATGATAGGGAATCTGTCACATCACGAAATCCTAAAATTCCCCTGTCACCCCTTTTCAAGGAATACCTGAATTATGCTGGGAAGTTATCAAGATACTAAATTGTAATGTAGTAATTAACCAGTTGTAAAAGTAATGACTTTAGTCATATAAGGAGAAGTATGTAAAAATTCATATGTATACCATGTAATGAATACGTATAAAGTGGCTGGATAAAAGTCAGACACACGTTGTACCTGATGCACGAGCTGGTGGAGCGAAGACTCCCCCCTCGTGTCCAGGCCTGCATTGCTCTTACCATATCATAAACCTTTTTTTTATATAAAAAAATAAATTCATTAGGGTGAGGTTCTGTTTCTCACACCTGTCACCTCCTCCAGCTGCCCCTCCTTGGCAGGGTCATCTCCAGAGGCCCCTTCCAGCCCTGGACCCCACAGGCACACTTTATTTCACAGAAAACCCCATGAGTGGAAATCCATTTCACCTGGCCTTCTCCTTTTCGCTGCGGTGCTGTAAAACACCGCGGCACACGATCCACCCCGCCTATTCCCGGTGGTGCCTCCCGCAGCTCCCGCGGCTGCGGGGCGCTCCCCGGACATCCGGCCGGCCGCGGGGCGCTCTGCGCGGCCGCGCCGCTCTCTATGGTGCGCGGGGCGGGGCGCTCTGCGCGGCCGCGCCGCTCTCTATGGTGTGCTGGGCGGGTTGGCGGGCGCGGCGGGCGCCTGCGGCGAGCACCACCATGTCGCCGGACAGAGGTGAGGGCCCCGCGCGAGCGCCGCGGCCCTGCCCGCCCCCGCGACACGGGCAGTGGAACTGTCCTGCCCGGCAGGGGCTGCGGCGCCGGGCGACACCACCGCGGGCCGGGGGGGGAGGCAAGGGAAGGGAAGGAAGGGGCGCCGCGGGGTCGCGCCGGGGTGGGGCTGAGCCCGCCTGCCCGCCCGCCCGCCGGGAGCTACTCCCGGTGCCGGGGAGCCTGTCCCGATGGCAGGGAGTCTCTCTCGGTGCCAGGGAGCTTGTCCCGTTGCCCGGAAACCTCTCCCGCTGTCAGGGAGCCTCTCCCGCCCTCAGGGAGCCTCTGCCGATGCCAGGGAGCTTGTCCCGCTGGCCCGGAGCCTCTCCCGCCCTCAGGGAGCCTCTCCCGCTGTCCGGGAGCCTCTCCCGCTGTCCGGGAGCCTCTCCCGCTCCCAGCAGCCTGTCCCGGTGCCGGGAGGCAGCGCTGCCGCCCGCAGTGTGGGCTCGCCCCGGCCCCGGTCCCAGCGGCACCCGCCGTGCCCCGGCCGCGGGCCGGTCCGAGGGTGTCCGGGCTCAGGGACAGCCCCACGCCCACCCCGGGGGCGCCGCCGGGCCAGGGTGCCCGCTGGGCTGTGCCGGGGTGGGCAGGGACAGGGATCGCCTCGCAGGGAGGTGCTGGAGCCTGGAGGTGGCGCCGAGTGCCCTGGTGCGGCCGGCTCGGCGGGGCTCGGCCAGGGGGGCTCGGCGGGCCCGGGGTCTCCTCCAGCCTCAGTGATGCTGTGGTTCTCTGCGGTTCTGTGCGCGGCGAGGCCAGACCCCGGCGGTCCTGAGGGGTTCAGTCCCTCAGCCTGCCCCTCTGCCGGGACCCCCTGGGAGAGCCTCCCCCAGGGTGGGCCAGGTGCCACCGCCCCGGCTGCCCTGGAGGGGCAGGCTGTGCTCCCAGTGCCGGCCCGGGAGCCCCGGCTGCATCCCGAGAGCCCTGGCGGAGCCGCTGGGTGAGCGCTGGAGATGGGTGGGAGCCCCGCACTTGTATCCCGAGGCTTTTGGCCTGTCTGGCTCCCTTTGCTGGAAGTCTGAGTGGGATTCACAGGGAAAAAAACAACAGCGCCTTTCAGCTCTTCTTTTCTTTAGGCTGGAGTAAGTTCAGATTTATCAGGAGGAGATACGGGCACCCCAACTCTGCTTTCCTTCTGCTCCCTGCACTGCTCTGCTACTGATGCAGACACGTGAGCCAGGCTGGAGAAATGTCCACGCTGAAAAGTCACTGCAGACACTTCTCTACATAATGATAGAACTATCCAGTCTAGATAATAGATTCATTGTGCCCTGCTGCTTTTGGTTTACCCAAGTTTGCAAACTGTTGCCAAATCGGGGCATTTATTTATTTTTTTGAATAATAGGTAATATAGGCAAGGATTAAATTCAGTTTTAGTTTGATAGTGCATAGATTTAACTATGTGTCAAAACAATATAATTTCTGTAAGCACTAAAACATCATTAGAAAATACATTTCTGTAAAACTAGACTGGGTTAATGATATTTCCTGGTTGTTATGCCCTTGGATTCCCACTGCCCCTCCCCACAATCCAAATTTAATTTAAAAAATGGATTACAGCTTGTAAGTCTCTTCTAAGCATTGTTGTCCAAAAACTAATTTGCTCTACCTTTTAAAAGTGGTTACTGACGTGGGTAAGATTTTTATCTATGAGGAAGTAGCTAATTTAAATGATTGCAGCAGAAGGAGGCATTAACTGTACCTTGCAGAAATGTTATGCAATTGAAGACATCGCTGGCTTGAAAGAAACGTGAACCAAAACACTGGTTGCACTGGGCTCAGCAACTCATTCCCATATTAAATGAGCAAAGTTAGTACAAATCTGCTTATCTTGTAGCTCATTCCCTGTTCAGCATATTAACTTGCACCAATTAAAGTACATTTCTTTAGGATATTCAGAAGATTACAGATAGTGGCTCAAAAGGTGCTGCTGAATGACCAGCATCCACCAGACAGATGCCAAACATAAAAAGAGTAATCTACCATTTTGAAAAATGTTTTTTTTTGTAGAAGCCACACTTTTGCTGATGTGTTGTGGCGATGCCTTGGTGCAGAGAAGTCCCGTTTAGAGCCATGCACCGTTCCCTTTCCTGTTCAGATGCAGGCTTAGCCAGTCTCTGACGTGGGATTGAACGGGTGTAGCCAGGCCATGTCCACCCGATGGAACGCTCGGGCCTTACAGGACTCTGGTTGTGTAAAAACTGCCTTGTGTCAGTAGACCTGGGACAGGCTGACTCCCACATTTTTGCACCATGGTAGCTGGTCCAGGGCAGAACTGTTAGAAGATTTGCTACTGTTGTAGGAGTATGGCCGTGGGGAGGATAGGGCATAAGGCAGATGATACATAGCCCTTCTGTGGTTTAATTTACTGGAATAACCATAAACTTAGTATTTTCTACAGAGAATTTTTCAAGAAAGCCCTTTGTGCGAACTCCCATCATCATTCTGAGCCAAACTCTCCTATTAGTAACTTAGGTGGAAAATAGAGCTGAAGGAAGCACTGCCTTATTTATTAAGATTTGCTAGACTGATTCCCTTCTTTGCTGGTACTGAACTTTTCCTCTCTCTTTGCTTTTGCTGCTCTGCCAACACTCTGTGTTACACTTCAGGATACTGCATGGAGAGGATCAGCTGCCATTTCAGAGCGAGCTCCTACTGTCAGCTGAAAGCAGGAAAACACAGAAAGACTTTTTGATTACTATTAGAAAAATATTAATGTATGATTAGCTTTTCTGGAATGAAGGGTGATTACGAAGGCAAGAGAACATCTTATTTTCAAACACCTGGAGTTCCTGTCCAAGCTTCTTTGAGAAGGCTTTAAAACTTAATCCAAACTTTTTTATGGAAAGCATTTCACAACATTGTAATTACTGTGTGCTGCCACAGTAGTGTTTGATACAGCCCTCCAGAAGAACACCCTGTTTCGGTTCTTAAATTAAAATGAGGGCCACACTGAGTCGTTATATCTGTTTTCTTCCAGAAAATGTCAGCTTACTGTTCAAGCTGTATTGCCTCACAGTGATGACCCTGGTGGCTGCCACGTACACGGTCGCATTGCGGTACACAAGGACGGTGCAGACAGAACTCTACTTTTCAACAACAGCTGTGTGCATCACTGAAGTTATCAAGTTGTTCTTGAGTGTGGGCATCTTGGCTAAGTAAGTGTGGGAATGCTAATCAGTATTTTGAAAATGGATCCTTGCTTCTAACCTCAGGTTCTCAGATGCTAAAGTACAGATACAGTTGAGAACGTGGCTGGATAATCATGCTGTGAAAGGGTAATTTTAGAGCGGGTTAGAGACCTCCTCAACTGAAACTGCTTTGCAAGCAGCACAGTATTCAGGTGTGTCCTTTCTGCATATTTCCTATTTTGTATGCTTTGGAATCGGTTCAAAATGTCAGCATGGATTATCCACGATGTTTTGGGTCTTTAAAACGTTGGTGTAGATGAAAGCTGGACTGTGAGCCATTGTCTGCTGAGTTACATACAATTTTAATGTTCCTACTCATAAATTTTCCCAGCCAATGTTATAGACAGACATTTTATTGTCTCTATGAATCTGGCAAACCAATGCTGAAAGTCTGTGGACAGAAAATATTAGTTTCTGTAATCACAGACTGCTGCTAAGAACTAGAACTTTAGCCCATGCATAAGCATCTGAATTAGGGAGGCCGTCAGTCTGCTGTCTTTCCTCTCGCCTTCCCTGTGCTACATCCTCCCTAGGAAGAATCTTTCTGTTCTGGACTTGTCCAAAAGCCCAGTTCTTGCCATCATGAAGTTGTTCTTTTAGTGTCTCACTGTGGCTTTGGGTACACTGGAAGGCTGGCTGCGATGTCTTAGAGGATCATGAAGTCACATGATGTACTTCAGATCTTCATCATGTCTTTTCCAGGTAACATCCAAACGACATTTTATACTTGCTTTAGAGGTGAGATAATATTTGAATTTGGTGGTAAGGCAGCTGTGGCAAACTGCCTTATGTTTAACCTTTCATTAAATGGAATGTGGTAGAAAAGGCAAGTGTGACCAGTGGCAAATTTCTGTTTTTCTTTTTACATACCCTGGGCTTCTCACTCTGCCAGCACAAAATGCTGGCAGAAGTGTCTCTGCTGACATGTGGCTGTGCTGTGGTTCTCCCTGTTGTGAATCCACCAGTGTGGATCCCACCTGCTCTCTGGAGACTGTAGCAGCCCATGTTTCCCAGGAATGAGGAGCCTGTGAGTGGCATTTGGTACCCTCACCTCTGTGTATAATTCATCAAATCTTGTGCACCTGGGACCCAGGCTGTTTGTAGTGTAGCAGAGACGCCTAGTTCAGCAGTGTAAGCCATTTCTTTTGTTAAGGATCTGTAATAATGTGTTAATTAAATGTATGAATGGTATTTTTACTTGAAATAATTAAAATCAAAATTGCTTTTAACTCAGAAAGAAGTCTGTTTTATTTATGTTTTTAGAATAGCTCTGCACAGCCAAAAATCCATGTAGCCCATCATCCTCCCTTTGGCAGCAGTCAGCAGAGGATGCTTAGAACAGAAGTGTAGACAACAGGGCCAACAGAGGCTGAGCTTTCCTTAGCTGGTGGCAGAAGCTTATGAATTGCCCATCCTGGGTGATGTGTGCACTGTGGCTGTAATGCCCGACAGTCCTGTGCTCTGTGAGACTGCCCAGTTTCTTTTTGAACTACTAGTCCCTACTGTATCTGAGATGACTTTTGCAATATAATTACATGCTATATGAAAAAGTACTTTTTAATAAATACCTTATCTAGCAGTTTCACTGCACCCTGTTGTCTTGTGTTGACAGATATCATGAATAATATTTCCTCCTTCATTTTGCTTTTCCTATCTCTATAGATCTGTGTTTTCATCAGTCATTTATTTTCTAAGCCAGGAGTTTTGGTTTAATTTTTCTGTGATCATCCTGGTACCCATCCCTATAGCATTTCCAGTATTGTTACATCCCTTTTGAAACAGGATCTGGAGCTGCATGCTGTATTCAGGATGGGCACATGCTGTGGCATTAGACAGAGGGGTGAAGGTGCTTTCTCTCTTGGCCTCTGTTCCTTTCCTAAGGATTTGTAGCATTCTGCTCATTTCTTTCACCACAGCTGAGCCTTGAGCTGGCACCTTGAGCGACTCACATCTTTTTTACAGTGTCCATAACTAGATTAGAGATGGTTGCTGTATTTAGGGGTTGTCATTTCCTATGGTTCTTTTTTATTTATTGACAACTGAGCTTTGTTGACCAATTAAAATGGGAAGAATCTGATTCACTGAGTTATTTAGAGGTTATATCTATTCTGATCTGGTCAGCTAGCGGGGTTTTCCTCTCCATAGTTGAGAGAGATGGGCACCGGCAGCCAGTGCTCATCAGGCTGTGCTCACCTCTTCCTGGCGGATGTCTTGCATGCTGGTGGGTCTGGATGCCATCCTTTGCTGTCCAGCTAACTGAGCTGTTTCTCAGATGGCAAAGGATCTGGCGATTTCGGCTTACTGTAGTGAGGGACTCTTTGGCAACTATTGAAAGTTTCCTTTTGGATACCACATATAATTGGATATTATTAGCAAACTTTGCCAACTTCCTAGGAACCTCCCTTTTTAGATCACTTAGGAATATGCTGAACAGCATCAATTCCAGCATACTTTCCTCCTGTGTCTCTTTCATTCCATTTAAAATCCTAACCAATTTGTCTCATCCAAGGCAAGGTGCCTCTGTAGTGTAATAACCAGTCAGAAGATAAAGTACCATCTCTTTTTTTTCTGTAGAACAGGATGCATTTGGGTGGGTACCTGTTCTTTTTGAAACAGCCAGCATTGATAACTGCAGTATACAGGATACTGGAGTACAACTCTCACATTGTTCTGACTGCAGAATTTGTTTTCTTATACACTATTACGTGATGCCTTCACTGTATTTATTTTCAAGATATATCCTGGAAGGCACACTGAATGGATGAATGCCAAAGGATTGTCTTTCAAAAGAGAAATTTATGATAGTTTAATGTGTGTTAATTGTTAACTCGACTGTACTCTCAATTTATCATACTTAAAGTGTCCTTCTCACCCTCTGGTAATAACATTTTCTACATTCTTATCTGGTACATAATTACTTATCAATAGTTTAAAAAAGTAGACCTGATTTGTGAACTCTAGTTTTAACTTCAGCTTTTCTAACAAATACATGTTTCTGTTGCAGAACTGATTGTTATTAATATCTCTCACCAATTCATACCTATGAATGGGGTAATAAATTTATGCAAGGGGATATGACTTTAAACTGAAAGAGGGTAGGTTTAGATTAGATACTAGGAATAAATTCATTGCTGTGAGGGTGGTGAGGTTCTGAAACAGGTTGCCCAGTGGTGTGGTGGATGCCCCATCCCTGGAAGTGTGCAAGGCCAGGTGGGATGGGACTCTGAGTAACCTGGTCTAGTGAAAGGTGCCCCTGCCCATGGCAGAGGTGTTGGAACTAGAAGTTCTTTAAGGTCCTTTCCAACTTGGACCATTCTACAAAGAAAATTGACTATGTTTTTAAATTCAAATCTAGACCAACTTCAAGAACGCTGAATTCAAGTTGGATAATTTTTTATTTTCTTATCTGATATTGTGGTGTACTTCTTTAGACACCTTATTTTGCATTATCAGCTGTACATGGGGACTTGTTTTGAATTCTTTTTTGATCAAGAAGATTTAAATCTGTATCTGCATGACCTTCATACTGAATTCAACTTACAGTTAGAGATTCTTGATAAGTGCATGCTTCAGAAAGCACATCCGCTGCACACATGAACTATTAGATAGTTATCTTGCTCTCAAAAAACTAAAGTGAAGATGGTGGTTATTAGACATATTATTCTTCATTGATGAAATTCGATGCTAAAAGTCAAAGAAGACAGAAGCTACTATTACTGCTGTGATTTGATTTTAAATGTGTGATCAGCTAATTCACTGAACATGGTCTGGAACAAAAGCAGGTATAGTTTAAATATTATTTTCTTGTTTGACAGCCTCCCTTAGTATCAATGAATAGAAGAAGCTATTACTGTGTATTATTTTCTGACTTCTTACTCTCACAGAATAGAACCATATCTGTGCTAATTATAATTTTTTTATAGTTAGACATTTGAGATAGACACACTTTAGTCCAGCTGTACTTGAGTATTACCAGGTTTTCTTGTATATCTTATCTCCCAATTCTGGACAATATGATAAATACACTGAGGAATAAGTAAAACAAAAATGTTGTCTGTAATATCAGTGACTCATGCATTTCATGCAGTTCTGTATCTAGTACAATTAACCATAGTGAGCTGTAGCATGAACTCTTCCCCTTCCTTGTATTGCAAACTTCACTGTAAGTGTCCCTAGATTTTCTTGTCATGGTTGTTCCTTATGCCCAGACATGTCTTGGGTTTTGTGTGTGCTCTCTGTTATGGCAAAGTGGCAAAAGGAATACCTTGCAGCTGCCTGTATAAAGTCTGTTTGCCCTACAGGGCAAAAAAAGGAAGAAAAGGAGGTATAGATACAGATATATGCTTGGTGTGAGGCAGAGAGGAAGGCAAGGCAGGAGAGGAACTTGGATGGAAGGATCATGAGAAGGTAAAGTCTAGAAATCTTTGGAGAGGAAAAGTTTAAGAACCTGAAGCACAGTGTTGGAGGTTGATCAGGAAAGGAAAATATGCCAAAACAAGGGGGTTAAAGGAAGAGTGTGGGGCATAGGAGGATTGCTAATTTTGTTAATTGCTAATAAGAGTTTGAGAAAGGTAGATGATGCACATTAGTGAAAAAGAAGTTGAGATGTGGTTGAAGTATGCTATTTGTTCGTATGTGTTTGCAGTACAAGCACAAGGAGAATGAAATTCAAGAGCAGCACAGGTTGAAAGTTGAGAGTGATTTTGGATGTTGATATTTGTTAGGGGCCAAGCAAGAGATGGTTGGAAAGGGGGGCCATGCGACTTCAGGAGAACTGGGAAGAGGACTGGAGCAGCAGTGAAAAGTAAGCAAGTGCCAGATTAATGTACAAATGATAAAGGGGAACTAGTAATGCAGAGGTCAGCTGTAAAAACCTGGCAGCAAACCACAAAAGGGGGCAGCGGCAAGAAGCAACATATTCCCCATTGCCTGTTCTTTCACACACTGTAGTTACAGGAAGGAGATGTGTGAAATGCAGGATGACAGGGAGCCACCACACGCCCCGCCAGACCTTTTTCACATGTGTGCTGGTGCTGGTCCAGCATCTCCCACAGCACAAACAAGAAGAGGAACCCATGGCTGCCTGAGGAATGGGCTGTGTTTCCAGCTGAGTACTGTGGAACTGTACAATCCTTTCTGGCTGTACTGTGAGGCACAGTTTAAAGAGGACCTGGAAAATGACATCACACACAAACATTAATACCCAATAAAACAGGGGAGATATGAACAACATCCTGTTCCACTGCCTATATTGACCAACTGCCTTTAGTAACTTTCTCTGCTGTTTACAGTATTCATGGTGGTTGTTTACTTTATTACTTATTTATGCTTCTAACTTCCTGATTCCAGAATGTCTTCCTCACCTTCAGGGCTTTCTACTTGTTGAAAACCTCACTGGTTTTTTGCCAGCTATTTTTTTTTTTTAATGAGCAGAGGGTACAACTGATTGTTGAGAACAAATTTTCAGTCTTCCCAAAGGAGTCATTGATTTGATTTCTGGCTTAAAATACCATTGTAAGAGAGCCCTCAGCTATGCTAATATTTTATTTTGCAGAGAAACTGGAAGTCTGGCAAGGTTAATAACATCTTTAAAAGAAAATGTATTTGGAAGTCCTAAAGAATTGCTAAAACTAAGTGTTCCATCTTTGGTGTATGCTTTCCAAAACAATATGGCATTTGTGGCTCTCAGCAACTTGGATGCAGCAGTTTACCAGGTAATACACATTTCTGTCAGTAACTGATCTGCAAATACATTTCTCTTTACTGGTTCATGAGGCACATGTGCCTGGCACACAGTATTCTCTTTAGCCTCAGTGTTAAAAGCCAAACTATGCTTTGTTATATTCAGAGCATGCAGTCTGCTGTAGAGCTCTGGTTTCCTGAGATAACCCACTCACTGCTAGAGTCACTTCAAATTCACTTTGTTGTAATTGGCAATGGTACAAAATTGGTACAAAAACCCGAGGATCTGCAGGAAATCAATGCATATAAAAATTTGTCATTCTTTAGTTAAATTTTGTATTTTATTTTCTTGTTTTCTGAGCTACATTCCTGTCTTCTTTAGGTGACGTACCAGATGAAGATCCCCTGTACAGCTTTATGTACGGTCCTGATGCTAAACCGTACCCTTAGTAAGTTGCAGTGGTTCTCTGTGTTCATGCTGTGCGGCGGCGTTACCCTTGTTCAGTGGAAGCCTGCTCAGGCTACAAAAGTACAGGTAAGAGTTTACCTTGTGCCTCCTCAGATGAAGAATAAAGTGCCCTGTACTTTGTATTTCCCTTCACCGCCGCTGGGATGAAGGTGCAGCCCCTTACATTCCACATACCGGTAGCTGTTTCCTATTTCCAGCCACTGCAGCTACAACATACCCACTAGTTTCGTCATGGGCTCTCACATTCATTGTGTACCAGTTCAGGCAGGCTTGTGGTATTGCTCCGGTCTCACTTGTTGGAAAGGCAACTGATTGCTACAATTAGTATTAATTACCACAGTCATCATAATCAGCACCATCCTAGGAGTGTCTGAGTAATAGATTGTTCCCAGCAGTTGGCCTTGGTAACACTGTAATTGTTGGAGCAGAGAACTTGGAATTAGGAGGGAAACTCCAGTGCTGTGTGGGTATGTCATTTCAACACACCCTTCAGAGCCACTGACCTAATCCCATTCTAGGAAGAAACAAGCGTCTCCTGTTTCTTAGGTCACAGCTGCTGCTCAACAGCATTAGTGGGAAAGGCAGGTCATTCCACTGGGAATACTGGCCACAGCCAAGTAGACAGTGCCTCTGAGCACTGCAATAGTACCCACAGAAAGCGAAACACCACACAGCTACACCAAGCTCCTCTCCAGGACAGCCCTAGATAAGCACGTACATCTTATACTGCAGTGAAATGCTCATAGTTTTGCCATACTTAACAAAGTAGCCCTGTGTTCTGGTTTTGGCTGGGGTACGGTTAAATTTTCCTCCTAGTAGCTGGTTTAGTGATGTATTTTGGATTTAGTATGAGAATTATGCTGGTAACACACTGATGTTTTAGTTGTGTCTTAAGTAGTTCTTACCCAAAGTCAAGGACTTTTCAAGGACTTGTGGTCTGCCATGGAGTGGAGTCACAGGAAGCCCTGAGGGAGCATGGGCAGGACAGCTGGCCTGAACTGACCAAAGGGATATTCCATACCATGGAGCATCCTACCCAGTATATAAACTGAGGGTGTTGGCCAGGAGGGACCAACTGTTGCTCGGGAATGGGCTGGGAATCTGTCACTGAGTAATGTGCAATTGTCTCATGCATCACTTGGTTTTCTTGGGCTTTACATCTCTCATTACTATTAGAATTATTAGTATATTTTATTTTTATTTAATTATAAACTGTTCTTATATCAACCCATAAAGTTTACCTTTTGTTCTCCATTCTCCTCCCCACCGTGAAGGTCTGGAGGAGTTAGTGAAGGGCTGCATGGTGCTTAGTTGCTGGCTGGAGTTAAACCATGGCACCCTGGAATCAACTGCTGTAAATTACTGAAGTGTTGTATCCTTTTTAAAATAATGATTTATTTTATTGTTGCAGGTGGAGCAGAACCCATTGCTAGGGTTTGGAGCGATTGCTGTGGCTGTGTTGTGTTCAGGATTTGCAGGTATAGTATTATTTGTGTACCTGGGTTACCTGAAAAGGACTGTAGAACTCACAAGGTTTAAACCAGAACATTCTACATTTGTTAACTCTCTTTGTTGATTCGTTTAGCCCCTCTGCCCATCACTGTCTTCTACTTGCAGTAATTATGGCAGATTCCTGACATGATTATTCCCTTTGTCAAGCAAATGACTAAGAATGTGTACTATTGGTTTTACATGGTGCAACTTAGAAGGCTGGTTTGCAAGTGAAAGTGTCTTTTAAATGCTTAGAGTACTGTCGGGAACATCCATAATGACTCTGTACAATTAATTAATGTTTTTTTTACAGTGAATAGCTCCCTTGTCCTGATAACACAAAATACTTGCATTTTTTTCTACAAGGGGAACTGAGCTCCTTGCTCAGTTCTTGCACCAGCTCAGCCCCAAAATACATTTTGCCATGGTCCTGTAGGTGGTAAGTCTAACTGAGATACAGAGGGAGCATGAGTAAGACAGAGAGGTAGATGAGTAGCAGAAAGCCTGGATAACTCCGTGAAGGATTTTTGGTTTTGTTTTGTTCTACAATCAGCGTTTTCCCTCAGGGTAGTTTTTTCTATGGCTTCTGGAGGAGACCAAAACTTGAGGACAAGTGAGCAGGTACTCAGAAACAAGGAAATGCAAATTACTACTTGATTTGAAATTTGGCTCACAGGGGCATATTTCCCTGTCTGTGAGCTGGATCCTCTGTAAGAAAACAAGGTACTGTCACCCACCTGTAGTACTGTAAAATCCTGCAAGATAATCTTGTGCTGTGCGTAGACGCTCATTACTCATGGAAAACATTCTTGTTGGCAGAAGGAGGAGAGTGTCATTCTTTTTGGTGTCTTTTCAGTGAAATGGGCACTTTGAAGCGGAAATACTAAATAAAACTGTGTAGAACTCAATCAGCTTTTCTTGGAAAGTTATACATTTCCTCATTTAAATAGATGCCCCCAAGCCACAAGACAATACAGCTTTCACAGTGGACCCTTCAGAGTCTCCTAAAGCTCTCCCAGTTTCTCCAATAACACAGGTCAACAGCTGTGCTTCTAGAGGTCTCCAGATTCAGAGCATTGAAAGCTGATGCAGGCAGCTTGAGACACACGGGGCTTTCTTCTCCTGCAACAGGATTGCAGCCTGGGTGTTTTCCTGCTGACAGCTGAAGCTCTGGGGCAGCTGGGAGGGACAGTGTGTTTCATCTGCAGAGCGCCTTGTGCCCTTGGGGCTTTATATGTTGAAAACATAAATCCTATTCAAATTCCTTTCCTCTTCTTCCTTCCCACGCTCACATGAAGCCGTTCTTTTGGCATTAGACCTTCAGTTTCTGGCCTGACCATGTTAAGTGTGCTTTATTATTCCAGCAAAGTCAAAAAAAGTTGTGTGGTTTTGTCCTTCAGAGATGGAAAAGAAGTTTTTTCTTCAAATTGCTTATCCTGTGATAATTTCCAAGTATCCTGGGCCCCAACAATGCTTATAAAAGCATTGGACAGACATTTAATGGCAGAGTCTTTGTGACTTAGGACTGAAGCATAATTTTTCCTAAACAATCCCCATTCTTTCTTTCTTCTTGCCTAGTGGAGTGACTTTTATGTATATTCAGAAATCTGAAAGCATAGTGTTACTGGTTGGCTTATTTTCTTAATTTAGAAAATTTACAAGTATGGTTCATGTTCAAGTCAAATTTTGTTAAATTGATTACACCTGGTTTTACTCTGGAGGTCTTCTCAATGGGGCAGAAATCTCAGGATAATTATTGTGGGGTTTTTTAAGGACTGCAGTCATTAACAGACTAGTTTGTTGTGTCAAAGATTTATATTTGTATGAGATAATATATTTTCTTGGGGTTTTTATTATTTGAACCCCTGAAATATAGATCTGCTCTTTAATACATTTTCCTTGAATATTCACTATACTGTATTAAATTTTAAATCACATTTTTTGTTAAGAAAATTGAGTAGCAAGACCTTCCTTGATGCTAACTTGGGGATTTTAGGGGGAGTGTGTGCCTAGGGCTTCTAACTCATACATCTTTGCACCACCTTTGTTTGTTCTATGTTCTTTTCTCATATTGTGCAAAGGATCCTGGGTGACGTTAATCAGCAATAAACTTTCAGTCAGCAGGGCTCTCACCAGGAGGTCATGGAAGTCGCTGAGATCTGAGTCCTGTGAACTGCTCTCTCTGTTTTGAAATGTGGAGGAAATTCCAGAGATTAGCAGGGTGAACTGTGGTTAAAAAAGCAGGTAGTGATGGCCTCAAATGTTGGTCTTTTAGTCTGACACAGTGGAATAATGGAAAAGTATTTGAGGAATTTCAGTGATGCAAAACATAAAAATAATGCTCATCAGCCTGGTATCATGAACCAGAGCTTTAGATTAAAATGAATTCCACTTCCTCACAATCAATCTGTAGTTTCAATTAGCAGGCGGCCTCGGTTTTGATTTGCCCTTGTAATCCCCTGAAGCTGTGGTTTTAGAACAACACTGCTCTGCCAAGTGCTCTGCTAGCACAAGGATTCTGAGGAATTTTCAGTCCCAGTACTGAGGTAATACAGCTCCCCACCCCAATTTTAGTTTTTCACTGCTGGTAGAGAGTGAGTGATTTAGGTTGCTCAAAAAATCACTGGCAAAGGTATTGGCAAAAGCAGGTTTAAAATAAAAGTAAAAGTGTGACAAATTCTCTTGGCAAGGTTCACTCTGCTACTTACTTGATGATTAAAGCACACAGAGAAAAACCGGACTAAAATCTAAAATCAATTAATCTAAAACAAAAATCAACCTAAAATTATCTGCGTGAAGACTGGGGGTGGAAAAAAGGGTAAAGATGGGGAAGTGTAACAATAAAAAGGAATGAGGGAGACCCTCCTGTTGAGACAAAAGATTCAAAGTGTACCCCTTGCCAAACTTAGCTCCAGATTTGCCCCGTGGTTTAGGCCTAATAGTTTTAACTGCACAGCCTAATTTAAACAATTTAACAAAAGATTCTGTGGAATTTGCTATAAGCACAACAGTTACTCACAGGGCTAACTTACCAGAAATATTTGAGCATCTAAGAGAGCAACATTCATAGTACATTTGCTATAGCTTATTCACACTCACACAGACCTAAAGGAGTTTGTACAAAGTTTATACCTGTGAAAAAATTTCCCTCCAGTTTAGTGAAGTACTCATGTCAGATGCCTTTGGGGTATCAGCCCAGGATCCATTGTCAGCATTCAGCAATGGTCCTCCCAGTATAGCAAACCTGAGAGTTTGGTAGCTCTGAGAGGTGTCCCACTCAGAGGGGGGACATTGCTGGTCACAGCCCAGTGTGCTCCAGGATTGCTCCGAGGGTCTCACCTAGGACCACTGTTTATGGGGTTGCAAGGGACTTGGCTTTAGTCACAGCAGTTTTCCATCCAGGCTGCAATTCAGGTTGGTAACTGTCTTTGAGAGTTCAATAACAGAAATGTTGTTCCACTGGGATTTTTACTCAGGCAGTAAAAATAAGTTTCCAAGGCTGTTCCATCGAGAAACAGGAGCTCTGTAGACAGCATCAGTTCCTGAGAACAGAGTGTTTCTGATAAGCTGGGGAGGAGCCTCAGCCCAGGTGCTGTTCATCAAGGCTGAGGCCTAATGAGCATTTCTGAGATCATAGTGTGGCCCTGGACTGGGGGGTGGGTGCTGTTTTACCACCACACTGCAAAATATCCCATTGGAGGGGCAAAAAAAGTTCTCCATCTTACTGAAATAGGTAAATATTTTATTCTCATAATATGGGGGTAAAATAGCAGGTGCCAAGGTGAAATGCTTTTTTTCTCGTGCAGATTTGTACAGAAGAAACTGCTGGCCAGAAGCCTGGCACATCAAACCAAACTGAGGAGTGGCCTCAGTGGTCAATGGGGTTCTTTGTTGCAACAACTGCAAAGAGAAGCAGAGTCTGTTTTAGGCGTTAGATACCCATTATAATGACCCTGTTGTAGAAGACACATTTTAGCAGTATGTGTTGTTGGGTCCTTGGCACTGGGAACTTGTGTGAACCTCAGCAGTCTGTAGGACAAGTTGATTCCACTAGTCTTGTCTGGTTTTAAAATGCACCAAACCATGAATCACTAAGGATGACACTGTGTCTCACTGAAATGCCTTTTTTTTGTTTTTGTTTTAGGAGTTTATTTTGAGAAGGTCCTAAAAAGTTCAGATACTTCCTTGTGGGTGAGGAACATTCAGCTCTACTTATCTGGGATTGTGGTGAATTTATTTGGTGTGTACATGACAGAAGGAGCCCAAGTTCTTGAGAAAGGGTTTTTCTACGGCTATACGTACTATGTCTGGTTTGTCATCTGTAAGTATCTTGTGGTTTTAGAATCTTGTTACACAGTTTTTAACAATGATATAATCGGTTGCAGGAAGCTACAAATTCAGTCTGACACACTCTACTGTGTTTTGAGCGATTTTATTTAAAGGTACCACTTTCTTGGAAACTATTCACTTAGTTTAAAATTGTGCTGAAACTGCAGTCTAAATAACTGATTATGAATAGATACCTTTAAATGAGTCATGTCTGATTTACTGGATGCCATGTAGACGTCCCATTCTGCTGAATGTTGCTTTAAATCACCAGTTAGGATAATGCAGCCCAAACAAGGCGCACACTAGTGGAGTAAAATGCATCATTTCAAGAGTGACTTACTGCACCTGTACTAATAGTAACATGTCATCTGCTTCCCAGTTCTTGCCAGCGTAGGTGGCCTCTACACTTCAGTCGTGGTTAAGTACACAGATAACATTATGAAAGGCTTTTCTGCAGCAGCAGCCATTGTTCTCTCCACTGTGGCATCAGTCATCCTCTTTGGCCTCCAGATAAGTAAGTGCCTTTTTGCCCTTGATTTGGCAGCGTGTGCATGTTTCCTGCCTGCCCAGCCCACCGTACACAGTTAATGCCAAAGCCATCATTTATGCCTCCTCTCAGCTTTTCTGGTTTTAGCTTCAAGTCTTCTCTACTAATGCACCATTGTCCCTGTTGTGTTGCACAACGTGTCTGATGATCTTGTGCTTCCAAAGGCATTTGTGGTTTGTTCTTTCAGAGGCAGCTACAATTTCAAATGGAAAGGTACTTTCTGGTTTAAATAGCTTTATTCATGCATCACTTTCTGATGCACTTTGGTGTGTGATATAGCTGTTTACCTGGGACTGCTGTGGCTAAGTTACCATTTTTTGTTGGGCTTAGTACAGCCAGTGCCAAATTAATTCCTCAGCTATTTCTTCAAGTGCTTTACACATCCCCATTAAGTTACACCCACTACTGCATTAACTTTTACCTTCCCCATTTGCTGTGGACACCACCACATAAGAGTGATTTAAGCAGCAGCTGGAGTTGTGACTGATGTGGTAAATATTTTTGAGAAAAAACAGCAGATTGCTCTGGGATGCTCTGCAACTACAAAGGATTTTCTACCCAATCAAGTCTTTGTCTGATACTGTGCCCAGCAGCTCCTGCTCAGTCCTTCACCGTTTAATTGTGGGTATTGTTTACTTTTCTACCTTAATCCAAAAATGGGATTAAGCTAGTGGAAAAACTAGCTTTGTGATGTAGCATTACTGAGACAAAACTTAAGGAAAGTTTACATAAGGAGAAAGCCATCAGTCTTTCCCTGAAAAAGAGCACCATGAAGCAATGGATAAAAAACCCTCAAAAAACTAGTTTTAAAAACTCGCTTGGGCAGAACATTTTCTTGATGGTTGACACAAATCAAATCTAGACTAGTGACCTTTCTGTAAAAGCCTCATTAATAGCGTTTCTTAACCCCATCTAAATCATGGAATCACAAAATATGCTGAGTTGGAAGGGACCCACAAGGATCATCGAGTCCAACTCCTGGCCCTGCACAGGACCATCCACAAGAGTCACACCATGTGCCTGAGAGTATCACCCAAATGCTGCTTGAACTCTCTCAGGCTTGGTGCTGTGACCGCTGCCCTGGGGAGCCTGTTCCAGTGCCCAACCACCCTCTGGGTGAAGAAC
>JAWWTY010000106.1:79910466-79932680 GCA_035222235.1 Margarornis squamiger | reverse complement strand
ACTCTCTCAGGCTTGGTGCTGTGACCGCTGCCCTGGGGAGCCTGTTCCAGTGCCCAACCACCCTCTGGGTGAAGAACCTTTTTTTGATATCTAACCTAAACCTCCCCTGACACAACTCCAGACCATTCCCACAGGTCCTGTCACTGGTCACCATCTCCTTGTCCCTTCACAAGGAAGTTGTAACTGCAGTGAGGTCTCCCCTCAGTCTTCTCCAGGCTGAACAGACCAAGTGCCCTCAGCCGCTCTTCATACCTCTTCCTCTCAAGGCCCTTCACCATCTTCACTGCCCTCCTTTGGACGCTCTCCAATAGTTTCATGTCCTTATGTTGTGGTGCCCAAAACTGCACAAATAGTCAAGGTGAGGCTGCCCCAGTGCAGAGCAGAGCAGGACAACCACCTCCCTTGAAGGGCTGGAGATGCTTGCCTGATGTGGAGAGGCAAATAACATGTTATCACAGGCTGCTTTATCACATCCACTGTGCTTTTATTGTTTATTGCAATGTAAGCCTGTCCAGATGGCACCTGGAACTACAGGAGGTGCTTCACTCTTGCTTTTATAACCATCGCCACGTTCTTGCTGATGTAAGACTAAATGGAGTGGTGCGGGGATTGTAGACACTCAAGAGTTCCCAGTGACAGAGGATAAAGCTAGATGCTGTAAATTATTAATAGCTTATTTATTGTTCTGCTTAAAGTAACTTCAATACTGTCATTCAGATACAATCACAACTTACATAGCTTGCTGAAGGTTTCTTCTTTATATGAATGTGTTTATTTAAACCATTTTGTCTCCTTTCAGCTGTTACCTTCTCCCTGGGTGCACTCCTGGTGTGTATTTCTATTTACCTCTATGGACTACCTCGACAAGACACCACAAAAATACAGCCCTCAGAGACTAAGAGCTCAAAAGAGAGACTTGCTACTGTGTGACATTGTCCATAACAATGGACAAAAAAAAAAAAAAAGACTTTAAAAAAACTGCATTTTTAAAAAAGAATTAGCCTTAAGGTAGTCACGAAATGGTTTAATTGGGATAAACTACAAGCAGAAGTAAGTTCTGTTTGACATGTGGAGTTTCCAGAGGCTGATGCTGAGGCTACACTGCAGCCGAGGAGCTGGATGGGTATTTTATGGAAGGTATTCTTCATTCACATCAACAATGAAGAGTCTCATTTACAAAGAAAACTCAATGAAGGAGCTGATTACTCAATTGTATATAATGTTTATAATGGAGGGAAGTTGGTTCTTTGTGTATTTGATAAACTGTCTTGCCCTTTGAGGGCAGAAATACCTGAACGCTTCATAAAAAAAACTATTAAAAAGAGCAACTACTGCCAGAATTTTCTCTTGAAATACTTGGCAATTGCAGTTTGATTAATGACTGGAAAATTTTCTCTTCTAGGAGATAGGTACAAGACAGCACAACTCTACTGGGAATAACCATGGTTCAAACATCACTTACCTAGGAGTGATTACAGGTAGCACATGCTGTTTGGTTTAAAAAGTTAGAATGAAAGACTGGAGTTTTTCTGAAGTTGTTGATTTCCTTTCACTCTTCAAATGTTTTCTATACCTGCTGTAACTGGCAGAGGAATCTTCTATGTGTTGTACAGGGGAAGGTTTGTATGTATTTCTGTATTTCTCGCTTAAGTATGAATGAGTCTAAAGATTTTTATCAGTACATTTTCTCTCTCTAAACCTCTCCATACACACAGATTGATGCTTGAAAAGAGTTCCTGTAATGCTTGTTAGGCTTTGAGTTAATTTATTATTGCCAACTGTGTAATTTCAACCTCCTCTCTCATCTTTTGAGTTTGTCCAGAAGCTGCAATTCTACACTGAGGGAAAACTGGTGCATTTGGGCAGCCTGTTGTCATTCACAGTGGAGTTAAAATGCAACCAAGTTTGTACTCTTGGCTGGATTGCTTCAGACATGAGTTAACCAGCTGCACTGAAAATGGGGCATGTTAAACACAGCAGTAACAAACATGCTTAAATTCTGTTCCAGTGGGAGAGGATGTTCCCCTCCGTGAGTCAGAGCAGCCACCACAGTGTCACTCTGGGGAAGTTGAGGCTTCCATGGTGGAGGGTATTGCCATCCACCTGCAGTCCCTCACAGGTGCTGCCCCACCTCTCTCCAGCAATGTGATGGCTCAGGGGTGCCAAGCAGCACCTGCCATGCCTGGCTGTGTGTAGGGTGCTGAGGGAACACTGCACTTCCCGCTCCACCAGCTGTGCAGCCGTCTCTGCTCCTTGGCCATCACGTCAGCGTGACAGAGAACAGGGTGTGACAGCTGGCAGCTGGGCTTGGCTGAAGGGGGAATTCAGTACAACACACAGGAAAAGATCTCTGCATGGTCTGACTGACTCAGTTTGTTACACTGAATAGAGCACCTGGAGCCTTTGTGCCATTAGGCCTTGGTACACAACAGGAACCGCAGAAGGGGAGAACTTTGCTTAGGGCAGCACAGCTAATACCACTTCCTCTACCAAAAGGATGTTATATTTACAAGGCAAACACAGAGCAGTTCTCTTTTATGGGAAATACCAGGTAGACTAGAGTCTCAAGTATTGCTCCCACGAAGTGCTTGGGAGAAAGTGACTGTGCCAGCCTTATGCCTCCCAAATGGCTGTGCCAATGCCTGCTCTTCTGCAGTTGGTATGGTGGAGCACAAACCTCCAAGCACTGATGGAGTTCCCAGCCTGCCTTAGCAGTGACACGCAGGAGAGCATTCATATCTTGAAAAAAATCTTTTTACTAAGAGATGTGACTGTACATTGCCAACAGCTTCGTTACATTTGAGTCACAGGTGTAATGCCAAGAAGCTTCATTCCATTGGCTAGAACCAAGCGTGCAGCTTCAAAGAGACAGAGCCTTGCCTGCAGAACAAAAGAAGAGTCAGTTTAGGGTAGTGCTGCAGAATAGGGTGTGGTTCTCAGGACAGCACTCAGAAGCAGAGGTGAGAACATTTTATGCATCCTCTGTTCCCACACTGGGATTTGGACTCACACACAACCTGAATACTGAGAAACACACCAGCCTGGGCAGAATTCACACCAGCTGTTGTCAGCCCTTTGCAGTGTCAACAGAGGGACACTTTTGTCAAAGGAAGCTGGAAAGGCATGTCCAGCCTAGCCCTCTGGGCAGAGCAAGCAGTGAGCTAGCAATGACTAAAAAGTGAAAATCTTTATGCACCACGGGCTGGTACAGCCCTGGGGGTACTGTTGTAATCCCTGGCCTCGCCCTACCTGGATTAGAGGTTGTCAAGCAACTATGGGTTGCTTTGAAAATTTCACTCTTCCTCGTCAATGCCTTGGCTGTTACACAGTTGGTCGTTTGCTCTGAAACCCATAGTTCTTGAAAGTTGTCACATTGTAAGATATTTAGAAATAATTTTTTTTTTTTTACAAGATAAGGAACTTAGGTTTTCCTTGTAGCTTGGACTATCTTAGTCCATCTCCAAAGGCAGGAATACCTACAGCATTTAAGCTTAAATACAGACTGCAGCTCTGGCAATTTCACTGAATGTTACTCTCCCACAGCACAGCTCAACACTTAAGTAGAATTTCCTACCAAAATCAAGTAAGTAGTTGCTTTTGAAATAGATGAAAGAAAATAAGAAAGGCAGTGTAATTAGTGTATCATTTACTGAGCAGCTAGGGGGTCAAACATTGTCTGAGAGATCAGTTGAAAATAATTTCCATTTATTTGGAACTGCACATTAACAGTTGCCAGCCTCTAGCTTTAGCTATAAAGGCAATACAGACAACCTGGGATGTGGAGGTGGCAAGAGAGAGAAGACAGATTCATTTCTCTCCTAATTCTCCGTCTTCCTACATAACCACTAAAGGAAACCATCAAACAGTAACCAGCAAGCTTAATGCTCAAATGTTTACTCTTAGAACATTCAAAAGGAAAGGTGATGAGAAGGGGTTTCACTGGGTTTGGAGCAGCTGTCCTTATGGAGCATTGTGTTCCGGGAGGATCAAGCAGATAGCAGCCCTTTCCAGAAGGCACAGCTGTGAACAGCAATCCTCCCTTCCCAAAGCAGTGCCACCCACGGGAGAGCCTGCCTGTTGGCTCCTCCGCCTGCAGGTGCATTTTCACACAAGGAATTACACAGCTGGGTTGGCAAAGCCCTAATGGGTCCTTCCTCTGGGACACCCTACACAGACTCCAGCCACCTCAGACACTGTGCCTTACCTGTGCTACTTCAGGGGCGCTGCCTTTCACAGGAAGGGTTTTGTGTGCCACGGCTGCAAGGTGGCTGAAATGGAAACACGGAGACAATGGTGAGAACGAGCAAGTTGCTTAGCAGGAGCACTGCTATGGGCTACAGAAAGCAGCAGAACTGGAAGGGTCACCCACAACTACAGCATGCCAGAGGCTGACTTCCAACAGCCTCTCACCTGGCTGAAGGAAGGCATGATTTTCCACAGCCTGCACGGTGTCAGGGCATGCCACCAACAACTTAATGCTCCTAAAATAACCCCAAAACAATCTCTCTGCTACCTGCCCCTCAAAAAAAACTTAACAAAAACAAAGCCAACCTCCAAACTGCTCTGGGCAGATCCTTGAGACTCTACCTTGGCATTCCCAAGGTGCATGATTCCTTATACAATTTTCCTTAATTTGTTACAGCCTTCCCCATACACAGACTCTACAGCTTCCTTCACCAAGTCAAATCAGACAGGTCCCTATAGGAGTCACATACACAGTATGACTTACAGTAATAAGCTTTGTTCATTGTCTGAGACAGTGGTTAAAAATGGTTTGGACAAAATTTCCTAGCTGAAATTTCAATATTTGAGAGGATGTTATCAGCTTAAATCTCCTTAAGATTTCATTAGTCCAGCATGATTTTGGTTCTGACACTGAGTTACAGCCAAGTGACTCTTTTTTTCTTAAAAGCAGTTAGTTTCTGAGGAGGTTCCTGGCTCCAGCCTTGATCTCTACTATTGATTATATTATTTGCTATCCTACTTTATACATTTCCTGCTTCAGGGAAACCATCCCACAAATTTGCATCTTCCCACTGTTTCTACTCCTCAAAGCAGTGCAGATATGAGGGCTGCAGAGCCAGCTCAGGAAGACCTGTCCTTCCTGGAGATGCTGGCAGTACCAGCCATCACCTTACCTGAGCGTGAGGAGGTAGCTGACAATGTGCTTGGGTTGCAGATCCTGAGAAGATCTGTACAGGACCTCATCGTACCTGTGAAGGAAGAAAAGGATTGTTTGGTGCTGAAGTGCTAGAGGGTGTGCTCAGATAAAAGGCTCATCAGACTTGCTTAAGTCAAAGCAAGCACACAACCACAGCTGTAGAATTAGCAAAACTGATCTTCTGAGCCAGACCTAAGCCATGTCATTAGCACACAACTCATCATTCCTTCCTCGTTCATTTATTATTGAAGGAGACTGCTTCTACTCCTCATCATGCAAACACTGTAGACAGCAGAGCTCAGATGCAGGCTATAGCCAAGAGAACACAAGAGCTGTATTTGCTCCTGGAACATTATGTCTGGTTTTACATCTCAACAGTAACTGGAAGCTCCTAGGAGCAAAAACACATGTTAAATAAATAACCAAAGGAGTCAAAATAGTCCCTTAGAGGGCCTTGCCCTTAGTAGATGCAGCTTAGAATTTTAAGTAGCTAAAGGGAATCTTTGTAACAATAAAAGAAGACAAAACCAATGTGATTTTACATAATCCTGGAATATGGAATCCCACAGAATCATGGAACAGGTCAGGCTGGAAGGGACCACAGTGGGTCATCTGGTCCAAACTCCCTGCTCAAGCAAGGTCATCCTACATAACTTACAAAATACAGCCAACTTTGTAAGACAGTATTAAACTGGGTAGCACAGGCGAAGTCATAAGATCTATGTTTTGATTTCATGTGTTTTGCTTTCCTTTTTCACAGCCTGCAACACCTCTGGGGCTGAAGAGATTTCGAAGTGGGGAGTGGACCTCCTGATCTTTGCTCAGCTCCCAGGCCCATCCCTGCCAGCACGTCCAAGCTGTGGGATCTTCCTCTTTCGAAGACAAGCTGCAGAATGGGGGAGTGCACTCTGATAACGAGGGCTCAGCAGTCATGTAAGATCTACAGCACCAGGGAGGGAGTGCTCCCCATCCCATGGGCGGGTAAGCCACAAAAACACCTCTTACACATGCACTCAGCAGCTGATCTCAGGCAGCATGCCCCAGGTGGTCACTGCTGGGGAAGGCCTCTGCTCTCACACCACTGACATGAGAGACAGGACCAGGGGACCCTCTGCATTGTCTCAGACACCAGCAGCTGTTGGCCCCTCAGAGACAGGGACGGAGCTACAGAGAAATTACTATTAACAAGGACCACTGAACAGCCATTAAGAAAAGCTTCATGAAGCAACAAAGTTGGTATCAAATGAAAGGGCCCTCTTTTGATACCAGCTTTTTTGCTTCAGGAAGCTGCCATTTCAGTGTTGGCCTACAACAACTTGTTACAGATTATTTTATCAGTTAAATAAGTCCACTTTTGCAGGATTATACATAGAATAATATAATGGCTTGGATTGGAAGGGACCTTAAAGATCAACCAGTTCCAATCCCACAGCCATGGGCACGGAACCTTCCACTAGACCAGGTTTTTCAGAGCCTGGTCTAGTGGACAGTTCCTTCCTTCACCTGATACCTTCAGTCTACTGTCCATTAGTCTGCAAAGTTAATGGTATTCAGAATTGGGCAGCTATTTTTAGGCACATGTTTGGAAGCTTTTCAAACAGCAGAAGCAGAGCCACGGAAGTGGGTTTCTGACAACTTTGAAGGGTTTATCATGGAAACTTTTCAAGAAGAATTGAGACATGGCAACTCACAAGAAGGACTGAACAGTAATTGTTACTCCTGAAAATGTGGAATAATTAAACATGAGTTTGTTAGCCCCTGAGTGCCTGGTCTAATGGATAACCTAAATACTGCTTTCTGCTGGAAGTAAAGGCCCCAGGAAATGATTCATAGAGATTCCATATGGTGCTGGGCCAGACTCAAAGACCTTTGCAATAAGCAGACCTGAAGCTCAATAAAATCAAGAGCCCTGCCGTGGATCAACAACCTCTGTCTGAAAATGGACACAACTCAGCAATGCAGTGATCCCTGCACATAACCCTGTCACTTTTCACATACAGACAGGCAGTTATACACTAATCTGATAAAACCCACCACCAACCCACATGTTTTCCATTAAATACAATGGCACTGGATAAATAAGACACTACTAGTCTTGTTTAGAGTGCTGGCTGGTCCTGCTGTTGCTTAAGAAAACGTGCATCATATGATGAACTTCAGGCAGATTTCTTGAGGCAATTGCAGTTAATGGTAGGACTCTGCAGGCTACAGCTGCAGGCTGAAAGGAGCCACCTGGCAGGACCTGTCATTGGCATGACTTTGGGAAGTCCAAATTTTAAACAGATGCCCTCAAGAAGGTCTTAGTATGGTGAAAAGAGTTAACTCTCTGGCACTGCACAGTGTGAAGTGCAGGGTATAGGACCTCTCACTAGGAATTCTGAAAGTGTCAATTACTTCTGACTCCATCACAGGCTGTGCAACATGGACAATTCTGTCGTCCCCATATTTTAACTGCACATCTATGAAATAATGAAAACAGAAAATGCTCAACTTTAAGACTGAATTAGAACATTACTGCTATTAACAGGTATTAGTTGTGCACATTCAGTAGCTCTGCAGGATGCTGAGCTGCTGGATGTGCATGCACATACTCCATTTCACCTCACCCAGGAGCACTTCCTCTCCCTTTTCCCATATGACAAAAACAGAACACAAGGGACCAAGCCAATCTGCAGTTAATATAGAGCTTAGCATACTTCTGTGAAGACAAGAAATAAGAGGATCAGAGTACACAGAGTATGTTCCAAATATTACTTTTTCTGTCATGGCTTCTAAAGCCACAAAAATTTCCAAGTGAGGGCTACTGTTAAAACCAGTGTGGCTACTTCAGTCATTGCCCAAAATAGCCATTTTTTCTCATGATCATGCAGTCTGTTCCTTCTCAAAAGGTTGATGGCATAACCAGAAGTTTATTTTACAGGAATTGCTATTTGGAAAGAAAACTAGACAAACCTGAGAAGATGCTGAAGAACAGAGATGGCATCTGGCTCTTGCAAGCATGCCACGTTAACATCAGTGAGCTGTACATTCCCATGCCTCTGCTCCAAACTAAAATGTAAGAATGGAAAACAAATGTTGGATGAAAACCTGCTATTAGCAAAGCTGGACAAGAAAAACAGTTAACTTGTGTTTTTAAGAAAAAAGGGTAGGCTCCTTCTGCTCATGCTGAATGAAACATCAAGACAAACTAGCTGACTTCAACGTAGGATAAGAAAATGTAAAAATTGTGTCAGCCATTCACTATCAACACGATTAGAGATATGCACGGACAGCAGATGCAAAAAAGGACTAGAGAGGTAGTCAATACCCCACTAATGGTGCCCTGGCACCACCAATATGCAGATGATAAGGGAGTACAAGGGGAACAGACAACCGAACGGGAACAGGCTTGCACATTGTCCCTGAGCACCATCTCCTGGTATCGTTGCCTCAGACAGAACACCAGGGTGGTATGGACCTTTGGCCTGATCCAGGAAGGGATCTTACATGAAAATATATACTGATGTCTGCATTAAAAATGCTCTGACAGTTCATTATAATTCATAAAGCTGTTCAGACTGACCTCTTCTTAAACTCTTTTTAAAAAAATAATTAAACATGTTAGGTGCTTGTTCTGAGTCAACAGGAAGGAACCTGCTTTTAACCTTGGTTACCAACAGTGGCAAATAACAAAATGTTAAAAAAACCCTACTAGCTACTGTAGTAGCCAAAAATTCTATGATGTGGTATATTTTACAAGTATGGTCACTTTGGTTTTCACATCAGTTTCCTTAATCCTAGAGTTACTATTCCTCATCACTGACACCAATCACAGAAGGACTGTTCCTAGGACTGAGAAAGTACAGGGACAGTTAGCTAAGTTCTATGGAAATGAGGTAGGAAATTAATTTTCATTGGCTTGCTCTTCCGGGAAGTCTCAATGATTCCTATCATAAACTCACACCTCTGCTAACAAAGTGAATGAGTGTCATATTTACGGAAGGAGTTAACACTACTACTTAACTAAGCAGTAAGTCAATAAGGTTAAAATTCATGTTAAATTACTTCTGTGCACAAGTGCTCGCTTACCTATGGAGTCTGGCGTGGGTGTACTGCAGGAACACACCTGTATCTCCACGACTTTGAAGAGCTCGATCCCAGCTAAACTGATAATCAGATGACAGAAGGCCCCGGAAGTCCTGGAACAATAAATTATTGTCACCCAGATATGGCTCTTCATCTCAATTTTTAACTCTTCACAGAAGACGCAGACACCTTGTAAGGCAGCTCAGACTCACCTGAATTATTAGTGCTGCAAGACCAACCTTCTCTGCTGTCTCCACAGGGTCTTGTATCTCTTTGGTTGCTGAAGAGAAACAGAGAAAGACACAATAGCTAAGTCTGCAGAACCATGATGACTCCCTTGCTCAGACTTGGAGATGCCAGTAAAACAGCAGATCTCCCATAACAGTAAACTAACAATATGGGAATTGTCAGGATGCATGCAGCAAGAAGTCCAGAATATAAATTATCCTTAGATACAGCTGTTTCCCATGGGCTTTTCCCCACTTTCCCTAATACGTGTAACACAGATAGTGAGGTCATGACAACAAGATAGAGAGACTACCCTGAATTCCTCTTCACAGTTCTGACAGCCAGTCTTTAAGATCAGATTTTTCTGGAAAACTGATAAAAAACCTGTAAGTGATACAGGTGCATAAACAACAACAAAAGAAGTTGTTCACTGGCTAATGGAGCACTTGGATGTACATTCAGGGAGTAGTCACACCATGCACTGTAGAAGGCTAAACTGACTATACTCAGAGAATCTGAACTGAGAGAATCACAGAATGGCTGAGCTTGGAAGGGACCTTTAAAGATCGTCCCAGTACAACCCACCTGTCATGGGCAGGGGCACCTTCCACTAGACCAGGTTGCTCAAAGCCCCATCCAGCTTGGGGTTGAACACTTCGAGGGATGGGAAAACCACAACCCCTCCAGGCAAACCTGTTCTGCCTCACCACCCTCATAGTGAGGAATTTTTTCCTTCCAATCTGAGATATCTCTTTCAGTTTGAAATCTTTGTCCCTTGTCATATCACTACAGGCCCTGGTAAAAGAAAAATCTTTCTGCATCTTAACATCTCCCCAGAGCCATCTCTTCTACAGGCTGAACCACCCCAGCTTTCTCAGCCTGTTGTCATAGGAGAGGTATTCTAGCCTGAGCATTTTTGTAGCCCTCCTCTGGGCCCACTTATTATGGGGCCCCAGAGCTGGATGTAGCACTCTAGGTGGGGTCTCACAAGAGCAGAGGGGCAGAATCACCTCCCTCGATTTGCTGGTCCATCCCTCTTTTGATGCAGCCCAGGATACAACTGGCTTTCAGTGTTCAAGTGCACATTGCTAGACCATGTCCGATTTTTAACATACCGGTACCCCCAAGTCCTGCTCTGGAGGGCTGCTCTCAATCCATTCATCCCCCAGTCTGTACCACTGCTGATGACTGCTCTGACCCAGGTGCAGGACCTTGCACTTGGCCTTGTTGAATTTCATGAGATTCACACAGGCCCACTCTTCCAGCTTGTCCAGGTCCCTCTGGACGTCATCCCATTGCTCAAGCAAATCAACATAACTTGGTGCCATGAGAGGCTCTGGAGGCTCCTTCACTGGAGATATTCAAGAGCCACCGGGATGCAATCTGGTGCCATGTGCTCTGGGATGACCCTGCTTGAGCAGGGAGGTTGGACCAGGTGACCCACTGTGGACCTTTCCAACCTTATCCATTCTGGGATTCTGCAGCCTTGCTGAGGGTGCACTCAATCCCACTGTCTATGTCATTAATGAAGATATTAAACAGTATTGGTCCCAGTACAGACCCTCAGGGGATACCACTTGTTGCTGGTTTCTATCTTAAACATTGAGACACTGCCTTATAACTCTTTGGGCATGGCCATCTAGCCAATTCCTTATCCACCTAACAGTCCATCCGTTAAATATTTATCCCTCCAATTTAAGCTAAGAGTTTTGTGGGAGACCATATCAAAGGCCTTACAGAAATCCGGGCAGATGACATCCATAGCTCTTCCCTTATTCACTGATACAGTCACTTCATCATAGAAGGCCACTAGATCAGTCAGGCACGATGTGCCTTCGTCCCTGAGCAGACAAGACAAAAGCCTTTCCAAAGCTCCTCTAACTAAACAGACTGAACTTCAGCCTATCATTACAAAATTGAACCAATCTGGAAGAGTCTAAGAGAGAATGTCCTCACAACAGCTGTAGAGGCATGTCTGCAAAGCAATTTCCAGGTTTTTCACAACCCAAGTGATATTCTTCCACAGAAGAGCAGCATGCCTTTGTGTACAGAAATTCACCAAAGGACCTGCCTCACTTCCTGTCTCACAGGGCCAAGCTGTTGCCTCAGTTCATCAGAAGTGCAGTAAACTTGCCTACAAAACAGCACTTTAAATGCTGGAACTTCTGATGAATCAAGGACCCAGAACCTCACCTAGTGAAAAGGTGATGCTTTTGACATACATAACACCTTTCTATTTTTAAACTCAGACCACAGTGTACTCTGTCAGGGTCTCCTCTTCCTGTTTGTATCTCCTGGAGAGAAAGAAGGATTCTTATCATAGTCTTTTACAAGGCAAATATGTTTCACTTTAGCAAAGGTCAAGTGCATTGTTTTTTTATTGTGGTATATGTAACCTATTAAACTTTCAGCATTCAGCTTATCATTTCCTGTCCCAGCTGACTTCCCACTAACAGCAGAAGATGGAGAATTCAGCTGTTCTCTTAAGGCATCACTTAAGCTGAAGCAGTTTTGCAGAAGAGTTTTAGTGCACTTAGATTTCTGTCTTTTACTTTGCTATTTCTTTGTGTCATGTTAGCAAAGACAATTGAAGCAACTTTGAGTAGTTCATGCTGTTCATGCCTTTGCTATATAAAAAATTCAGAAAGGATTAAGCTTGAAAAAAAACACAGGCACAGTTCATGGTTCTGAGAAGCCTCAGACTGGCTATTCATTCACAAAGACATATATGTTTATATTGCATTATTACAATTCATAACTGAGACTTGTTTCAAAAGAGAGCAACTGTCTCAGAATTCAGGCTTTGATTTAAATGCTTGAAGAGACACAAAGCTATCTAACAGAAAGTCAAGTGGCAAAGAAAACAGGCATTACACAGAGGATTTATGTGGACAGCAGAATTCATTGTGAAGAGTAGAAAGAAAAAGGTTGCCACTTATGGAAACTTAAATAGCAGAAGTACTGTGTACAGCTAATAGCAAGGAAAGAGTTTATACAACGTTATTTAACTAACCAGCTCCAGCTCCACACCGGCATGATTTTTAAAGCTAGCACTGGCTGTTAAATGCCCAGCTCACAAAATCTTTTCAATCACAGTGAGGCGTTTTGATGTGTATCTAAATACTTTTCAAACAGTGAAGACATTACTGTGAGTCAGGAATTTACAATTTCTAATTTAGGAAAGGGAAAGTAAGGTAGGAATTCAAACATAAGGAGGAAAATCTCTACAAGCACAGGTAAGATTTAAGATCCAATGGATGACCTCTAGGTAATGCTGCAGTGTCATTTGAACATGCTACTACTTGCAGGTGTTCTGCCTGTTGCTTGTGCAATGAAACAGGGGTCTGTACCTCTGCTGTGCCAGTTCACTCCACCATAAAAACATTTCCTTTGCACTCAGCTATGGCAGTAATCTAAGTCTAAGCTACAATCCCCTCTGCCTTAAAACTGATTTGAATCAAGGGCCACCCTTGCATCATTGTCTGACCCCCTTCTCCTTGCCCACTCTACAGAATTACCTGGATTAAAAAAGATGATGAGGCAGAGCAAGGAAGATGCACACTACTTAACCCAATTAGATGGTTGGCTCAATCCAGCAGTTAACTCCAGAGAGCACAAGAGGGGGCAGCATTTCACTGGGAACTGCTTAAATCTTTACTGCCTCAGGAGGAAACGATCACAGAGCCACAGCTGCATGAGGGGCAGGCAAACATCCCCTTCAGCACATCCTGCTGCAGAGCAGTGACCTCCTGCGCACTCCGGAAACTGCCAGGAGGCTGGGAGGATGACAAGGCAGTAGTGGCAGGCAGGCTACTGTTATTCTTGCCAGAGAAAATTGTCAGAGCCACAAATCCTGACTGTTCCCTGAACTCCAGCCCCAACGCCATTATTGACTAGTTTGTCCCTCCAGAAAAAAGCAACTGTTGTCTCCAAAGGCAGGTACTTCCCACTGCAGAAGTATGATGAAATAGTTTCACCAAATGCTACAATTTGTAAATCTGTAATTTAGGGGCGTTCACAGAGCTGCAAAGAATTATTTTAGCATTGTTTATAACATGAGAGGTAAGAAGTGCGCAGATTAGGGCCTATCAGGGTGCTTAGTCTGAAGCAGGGAAAAGTGAAGGATGGAAAAGATGACACATTTTTGATCAACATAGAACATCAAAAGAAACCAATAAGACCTGAAATAGCTAACTTTTTGCAGAAGTCATGTTTTGTAACATCCTTGAGCGAACTTCATTTAAAACATCTTCCAGGAAAATCACTTCTCCTCTCCGAGTCTTCATCCCTTGAACTAGACCAAAAGACACATGCTGGCACCTGTGTTGAAAAGCAGCAGGACCTAAAATTACATTTCAGTCAAGAGCAATGTTTGCAGTGTTTGTTCAGAGCTGGATTCTCTACCAGGAAACAGCAATAACAGCTGAATAAATAACACTCCAACGTGGGAAGCTTGGTGATATAATCAGTAACTCTCATTTCAGCAACCAAAGCTGCATACTTTTTATACAATGGGAAAATTATGATCATAGTTATGATAACCTAGTCATTTGCATGCTTTCAGGAACCTCTCTTGCTACTAACTTTAGTACAGAGGCCTCAATGCAATAATTTGCAATCAATTAGGAATAGGCTGGACAGACAAATCAAATTACTGTGCCAACACAGATCTGTTAATATAATTAGAAAGGGAGTCATAATAATTCTGTTGTGGCCACATTAAAGTATAATTAATCATTGCTAATAATAAAATATTCGTTGCTTCTGCTCATAATAATCCCAAGCATTATTCTGGATGCCAAATGTAAGACAACTTTGAGCACTGTGAAAGGAAGCAGTTTCCCTGAAGGCTAAACCCCTGTATTTAACCACAAAGGACACACAGTCTGGCAGAGAGGAATATGGTTTAGTTTGCAGATCCACTACCAACCTTTGCCCAGATTGCTAACAAGACTGGTAACTACAACGAATAACATCCGGGATACACTTCCCTGCAACAAATACTTCAAGCATGAAACATGGTTCAAACTCAGATTCAGATCACTGCTAAAATATACTACTTCAAGAAGTAATAATATGTGATCACACAATATCTCAGAAGCTATGCCACAAAGTCTCTTAAAGATTGCTTCCTTTTTTCATATCAAGCAGTTAGGAAAAACCTGTTAAATGAGAGACAGGGCTGTTTTTAACATCCTCAACACACGGCAATCACTCCACTCACAAATCAATCAGAGCAGCAGGAGGGGACAAACAGAATTAAAAGGTTGGTGCCAAGGACCTAAGGCCCACATTGCACACAATTCTAAGCATTTGTTTTGGTGTTTTTTTTTTTTCCCTCCTTATTGGACTAGTATTAGTTGGGTCCTACAGCCAAATGTCTGCTTGCACTCTGGAGTGCATTAGTTGCACACATCTTGTAGCTTAGCTTCATCCAAAATGCCTACATGATGATATAGTATGATGGCAAGTGGACACAATCCGGAAATTCTCCTCAAAAGAGCACTCGACTGAAATTCCAATGTACATATTACCCATTCTTAAACAAAACCCCCAACAACAAAATAAGGTATATAATATAATTAAGATTCATAAATACATACCTTTCCACCCAGTCATAACCCATGAGCTTCAGTATTTGGAATAAATGTTGAAAATGATTACTTTGACTTTTATCTGTCTAAGGAATAGAATTGATGCATATCAGAAAACATTCCAAGTCTCACAGGGGTTAGCTTTTAACATAGAAACACATGCCACCACAGATACTGTGCCAGTAGGTCACTGCAAGCAGAATTAAGGCCTATGAAGGCAAACAAGGCTTGAAAATTGTGACAGCTGGAATTGGCAATGCGATTTTGCATCATGTAAGAAAAAGTAATCTACCTTTTCAGAAATTCTTCAGGTCAGGAAGCAAAAAGACATGAAGGAAAAGGAAACCTTGATATTCTTTAGTTTCCCATAATCTGTGAGCTGCCCATCCAAAAAACTACCTCCATTTTCACTTCAGAACCTTGCTGCTCTTGTTATATACCCATGTTTTACATCACCAAACTCTTGGGTTCCTTTGGCTTAGAAACAGATCACCTCTTGAAGCTGTCTGTCTCCAGAACCCATTAGTTTTCTATTGTCTCCACTGTGATTTGTACTTTTACATTTTCAGGCAGCTACGTAATTTAAAAAGTATAAATTATCACAATTTCATAACAATTATTCATTTTGTGCTCTCTTCCAGTTTCCTTCTTCTATGAACTGAAGTAGTTTCTGATGATAGTTTATGCGTAACAATGTTTTTCATATGTGTTTCTAGCTACAGCTGTTGCTACAAGTTCACTTTCCTACCTAATTGTTTTGACTACAACACTCAGACTCCTTTTTATCCCTCCTTAAGAAAACACCACAGAGATAACCAAATAATCACTATTTCCTCATTTGTTTGGTGTTCCAGGACAAGGAGTGAGCAGTGAGTGAAGTCCTTATCAGTGTTTCTTCTCAATCCTACCGCTGTATGAAGCACCTGCCTCCTCTTTCAGGGTTCCTCATAACCTGCTCCACTCCTATCACCTCTCCATGGTGACTCACAAGCAAGGCTGACAAATGGATAGCAGTGGGCAGCATTTCAAACCAGGCCTTCGAAGCTCTTTTCCATGCATCTTACATATGAGGTATATCTCTGTACCTGTAACAAAGCCATATCTCTCTCACTAAGCGGTTAGATTTAAGGGAGGTGTTTGCAGTCTGGCAGCATGGATTGTATTTAATTCTTCATACATAAAAGCAGTTTCATCTCCTGTTTTGAATGCAACATTCAATGGAATCTTAGTACCTCTTTAATGACATGCCACACATTTTAAAATGTTTTGAATATTTTGCTCATATCACTGCCTCTTTATGAAATAAGTAGATTTTTTTAAAATCTAAATTGGTGAATGCACCGATTTGCAGCATTACAACTAGTAAACCAATTTAATGTTCTCTTGAGCAAGTTGATCTGATGAAAGTAAGATGATCTCATTAAAATAAGACTCAGGAGTCTCTAAATAATTTTCTTGTAACTAGATTAGGATTCTGATACACATTTGTATTTAATAATTAAATACTGAAATCATCAGTGTTCTCATTTAAACCCATTACGTCCTCCAGCCTCTGGTAACATTAAGTCCTAACCCACTACACAGGACTTCCACAAAACAGCAGCAAAACTCAGCAAGGCTGGCAGTTCCCTCATCAGACTGTCTGTCCCATAAGGTCTCCTAACAAGTCTATATTATCACCTAATATATTATCTATATTATTATCATGCTATAACCCACTTTTTCAGCCCTCAGAAAGCCAGAAGTGGTAAAAAAAACCAAACTTGAGTCAGACATTTGATTGACACATCAAATACATCACAGTCTGGTTTTGCTGCACATCTGTTTGGGCTCAGAGTAGACCAAAGAGGGCCAGGCAAGGAAACAAACAGTTACAGGAGCTCAGCTAGTTAGTTCAAGACTATTGCCTGACACTCCATGAGCTGAACATTCAGCTGACATCTTCATTTGTGCAAAGTAGAGACCCAACTCTTCTAATTGTTTCTTCTTCCTTGGTCCCTACTACCTCATGGTATAACAAATACAAATAATTACTTATCCATGTGAACTAGACAGGAAACATCCTTAACTCCCAAAGCATTGAATTTTCACAGCCACACTGCTCTTCAATGCCAATGAACTCACTATGTTCCAGCCAGCAGAGGCAGAAAAACTCCCACCAAAACCAAAGAATTTCCAAAACCAGTAACAAAAAGTCCCTGTTCTATGATAAAACGTAGGAATGGCAAGTTACGTGAAATTTCCTGAAGACTGAAATAAAAGGAGGAATGCGACTTAACTAAAAGTTGCACTTTCAACTACCTGTGCATTTAATGTTTTGCTTACTGATCTCTCCCCCTTCCCCGAATCTTATTTGTCACATTATACTGACGTTTGAAAAAGCTGTACCAGAGAAGGTATATGGGCATTACCAAACACATCACAGCAATATTCAGATTTTTTCCACATGTTAATTGACTTCATATAAGAGAAAAAGGTTGTCAAAATTATTTTTTTCCAAAGCTGGGAAAAAGAAGATTTAAAAGCATAATGTGGTATCTCCTTGGCAATACTCGGGCAAAAAAGTGTTTCAGACAAGTGAGGAGATAATTTGGGTATTCATTATGGATAATGCTGAAACTATTAAAAAACAAAATAATCAAACCAAGAAATATAAAAACATTCCCTGACTACAACTGCTTCATCCAAATTGATTAAATAGTACTTTATGTGCAATTTCTATGTAATGAAAGTAAGGCATTGTTCAAAGCCATAAAAATGTACATTTCAGATAAGATATCAGGACTTTAGAGCAGGCTTATATTAATTTTAGACCACTAATTTCTATATTTCTAAATTAACATTTTACAACCCTTTATATCACTAGCAGCTTTTTCTGGCTTGTTTAAATATTAATTACAACATTTATATAAAAAATACAATGTCAAACCAAGTGAAAGTTTCTTTGAAACTAATTGCAATGAATTTTTATAACAGAGAATAACTCCAGAGCTATTTTCATAGAATCATAGAAAGGTTTGGGTTGGAAGGGACCTTAAAGACCATCTAGTTCCAACCCCCCTATTATGGGCAGGCACATCTTCCACAAGACCCCATTGCTCAGAGCCCCATCCAACCAGGCCTTGAACATTTGCAAGGATTGGGCACCATGAGCTTCTTTGGGCAATCTGTGCCAGTGCCTCACCAACCTCACAGTAAAGAATTTCTTCCTAATATCTAATCTAAACCTACTCTCTTTTAGTTTAAAGCTATTTTTCAACCATTCTGTGGGTCACGAACTGAAACAGCACCAAGAAACACTGCCACACTGAGGCACAGCTGCTAGGCAGTAAGGGCATCTATTTTACTGCCAAAAATACCATGTGTACCAAAGTCATATTGCGAGCAAGAGGCCCCCCTGGATTACTGGAGAGAGTCAGGCTCAGAAGCGTTCACTGAATCTAGAATTACTTACCACATAAATCATAGTATCACAGCTGTGCCTATTCATTCGGTCTATAGCAGCCGCAAGATCTCTGCAAGAGATAAGAAACTTTGAAATTTCACTCCAACATACGTCATTATTTGTCTCTCAGAAAAATAAGTGTACTTTCTATGAAGCGGGGAGGACTGCCTGATTAGAACGACTCATGTATGCCTTACGCAAAAAAGAGACGCATACTTTGCTGATGACATGTTTGAAATGGTTTTTTAAACCACTAGCTATGAAAATTACTGAGTAAACAGTTCTTACGTGCAGAATAAGTCTGGTCTCTGCCTGCCTACTGGGACATGAGAGAAACAACCCTCTTCTGGAAAACTAACCCAGTGCTTAGCATTAGGTTATATGCTACAAAGCTCATCTTCACATACACACACAGCAGTACAGAGAAACGACTTGCTTGAGGCCCTCCCAGGGCTGTCACAGGAGAGCCATTGGCCTTGTATTCCAGTCTGAGACCCGCCTCAGGGGTCACCACAGCAACTCTCCAGACCACCTCATTGAGGGAGGGTACTGCCTAAGGGACACATGGGATGAAAGGGAAAAGCATCCTGCAATTGCACAAGACTTACTAAGGGATACTTAAGGGTACAACCAAAGATGGGAAAAGAAAGGGAAGAAGATGGTAACGGGACAGGTGGCTTTTGTAAGACGATTGCTGGTTAGTATGTTTGCTCAGTTGTGCCCTAAACATCAGCACAATCTGTTCTGTCTTCTCATGAAACTCCATTTCAAACCCCTTTTGCGTGAGAGGGCTCTCTCTTCTGTGTATTTGGAGGTCTAAGTATCAGTAACTGGAGTTGGGGTCTACAGCTCATATAGCCTGTGGTGCCAGCAACTGAAGGGAACTGGGCATAAGTGAAATTAAGTGATAGCAACTGAAGTCTGACCATGGATCACAGGGGCCAAGGTGTCTCTGCTGCCAAAAACAGGAGTGAGGGCACACGTATCCACATGTGACTGAGCCAATAGCAAGCCAAATAGCCAGCAAGTAGGTGAAGTGACCTGGGAAGTATCCAGGTAAGTGTTTGCCTTCAAAGAGGAGGCACCCAGAGGAGTCTGTACTGTTGGCATCAGGGGAATCTAGGCCAACAGCTGGAGAGACCACGGGGCCAGGGGGCTCACTAAGAGACTTGTGTGTGCACATGTGTCTCTGTGTAGGAGATAACGGAGCAGAGAAGGATCCTGGGCCAGCGGCCACATGTCTAAGCTCAGTTACTGAAGGGTTCCAGTGTGTCTGTGCCAGCAACCAGAGCAGGGCTATAGGCCTTGGGGACTCACAGGCCCAGATGCCAGCAGCTGGGGAGACCTGGGGATCCAGGGACAGCTAATGGGCAGACTGAGTGCTGAGTCTCAGCTACTGGAGGGATACATATTGCACATACACACTCTGTACCTACAACACATGTGTATTACTTAGATTACTAAATAATATGTATCACATCAACCAGAGGGGAACAAAATGCCAAACGTGCTGTCTGAGGGCTGAATGGTTTTGGCTGGGGGGGATGTGTGTGTGAGTGTGTCTATGTCTGTGCTTTGTGCCTTTGGGAACAGATGCTCAGCCTTACTACTGCTTGACCTGTGGACATGGAGCTGTGGCATCATTGCCTCTGTTTGGCTACAGGATTCAGCAGGTCCCTAATGTGCAGGATTGACTGCAACATCTCTGTAATACCCTTGCCATGAAAAGCTGTACACAGTTTACCCTGAGGGCTAGACATCTGATTTGTCTGCATTAGTGGCACAGAGAAATCTTTAAGGCTTCCATATTAAAATACCCAAGAGGAATTTTAGTATACTGATGATGTGGCATGAAAACAGCAATGAAATTGATGCTACAGTGCTGGTGGTCCACTGAGTAAATGAAGACATGGCTGAGAAGTTATTTTTGTCTACATTACACCGTCAATAAAAAATTTAAGCAAAGGTCTTTCTAAAACCTTCCCTATTTGGCAATTATTTACTAGATCAAGAGATCCCAGTTTTGTTTTCAAAGTTAGTAGTGGAAGAAAGTGTTAGGATTTATGCAAAGAGGACATTTACTAACAGAGTGTTTAAGGAGAGGAGAAGTATTTAAAAGCCATTGTTTTTCCTGACCCATTTTTATCTCAACATTGATAGTTTCAGTTACAATTACTCAATAGTAAAGGTGTTCCATCCTAGAAATAAAAAGCTTCAAAGTCTGTACTATCAGTTACAAATGTACTCATACAAAAGTTTACTGGCAAAATAAATGGCAACGAACACAGACGGGCTTACTTGCCTTGTTATATAAAGAGATGTCCCATCACTACGCATGACGGTGGAAACCAATGAGAGGTCTTTCTTTTCCGAAAGATCCACAATTCCTGTTCCTTTTCTGTAAGTTGAGATAAAATACTGGTGTAACTGCAAGCTAATATACAGGTAAGTTCAGATAAGACTGACGTCAGAACCAAAACAAAAACCTCTTACCACAAACGCCCTCACTCGAGACAATCCCATTCTTTTCCTTTGAATGACTATCTCCTTTAAGTATTTTTGAAGACTGTTCCTGTAAGTCTGTTGTCACCACGGCTTGCGTTTAGGGAGCAGCCTGCCCACATTCTGGTGCCTTCCATGATTACAGCTTCTGTCCCAGTTCAGCCAGGCACCTCCTTCATCAAGGCAACGATCTCATCTAACTCTGCTCATTAAATGGCACATGCAGCTACCAAACTAATTAACGGCCTAAAAGGCCATTTCGAGTTGAACACTGTCATTAATTTGTCATGGCCAGGCTTCTGTGCTAGCCACAGAAAGGCAAATTTTTAGCAGTGAGTGCACAAATCCTCTCAGTCTCCTACTAGGACAGCTACCAAGACCACCTAAAGAAAACTCTTCCCCTTAGATTATGTACAAACCTCACTCATCTTATCTCGTTTGAAATGCAACTGAGATGTTAATTAAACTACACCAATAAAGTGAATAATGAGTTCATACGTTGTTTTCTGAAGAAGTCCTTTATCTTTCAACATCTTTAGAACTTCCTGGGCCTTCTCTCGGTAATATGACTCTCCGGAATATTCATCAAAATGCACTCCTAGACGCTGGAAAGTTCCAAGAATATTAAAGAAGGGTAACATTGTTAAGATTGAGGCTATTCATTTCTTCAAATTAAGTCAGATGATAGGTCTGTGTCACAGGCCAAAGTGCAAAGATTAATCTTTTTCCAGGAAAGGTCACTTCATTGTTAAGAGGAAAGGATGTTTGTATTTTGATTTAATTGACTTCTGCATTATAATTAATCTCCCCAAGCTGAGTACGGTTTGGGTATAATGTTCATGAGAAATTAGGCATAAACTGGTTATAGCAATTAGTACAAAAATTCTGAGGCAGGTTTCTATCTTGCTGTCTGAAGATGAAGTGCGTGGGCTGCAGAGGAGTTACTTGGACATGAAACCAACTGTTTTAAAAGGATACTGAAAGAAATTAAAAAAAGCAGAAGCTGCTCACAAACATTGCTGAGCACAGAGAAGTCATCATTACTATGAAGCCTGAGGGTGCACCCAGGAGAGACCGGATGACCTTAACTGTCAAAACTGGTCAGTCTATCAGCTCAATATTTATTAGTTTGAATGAAATTGGGAGAGAAAGATCCAATTGTACCAGTCATCATGTGATCAGTGATGTGTGACCATCATGATTCAGCTGCATACACAGC
>JAWWTY010000106.1:79891476-79910366 GCA_035222235.1 Margarornis squamiger | reverse complement strand
GGAGAGAAAGATCCAATTGTACCAGTCATCATGTGATCAGTGATGTGTGACCATCATGATTCAGCTGCATACACAGCCCAATACCTACTTACCCTTACAGGTCAGCTTTCCACTAGAATTATCAAGTGTGTCACTTAGGAGATCTTAACTTAAAATACTTGGCTTGATTCCACTGATATGTTTCAGGGAAGAAATTAATGCACAGCCAGATTATCTGGATTACTGAGGAAGGGGCAGGCAACTTCTATTTTTAACTTTGCAATCAAGGATGAAACAAGATGTGACCAATTTCTACAAATACATCAAGAGGAATGAGATGAAGTGAAATTTTAAGCAAATAATAATAATAATAGAAGAAGGAAGAGGTAGAAAATGAGTCACAAATTCTCTGGAGCTGCAACATCTAAGCCCATCAAAACTGGGCACCTATTCCAAAATTTCATCACAAGTGAGAAAACACTAGCTGGTTTTCAGATGAACTCAGCTGGTTGAGTAACATTACATAGCATCAATATCAGGAGACTGGATTCAGTGACAGAAGGTGTATCCCACTCCTATCCCCAAATTTGTAAGATTAAATTGCAGTCAGTGGCACAACCATGCCCCACAAAACAGTGGACACTGGCTCCATTCATGAGATCACATTATGCAACAGATGGCTGTATATTAGCTCATCTCAGCCTTGGGCAACTCATGCACTGATTACTATTGCAAACTTCTGCTGCTATAATTTCTTACACCTGATTTAATATGCAACATAAACAGCTCTGCACTATAACATTAGATCAGAAATGTGAAAACAGTTACCTCCTGATAAAATTTATTACATGGAAACTGTTAAATTTAGTGGGTTGTTGCCAACTTCAAAGATAAAGCAAAACTGAAAAATATTTATCCACCACTGATTCGCCTTGCTGCTTAGCACCACACTCCTAGCTTCAGGACTTCTGAGAGGGGAGAACTAGTCTAAAGGCCAATTACCTGGACACCATTAAATGAAATGTATCTAGGATGTCAGCAACTGAAGTGACAGTTTGCTTGGATGTAGATTAACTATTGTGCTTTTTCCAAACAGAATGGGAATAACCTGGCATACTGAGAAACAGCTCCCCCACAACACACTAAATTTTATGGGAAAGGCAATGAATGGACATTACACCAATCTCTGTTCCTAAGTGAGTTCACTGCCTGGCAGCCTCCTGGATGAAAAGGTGCTGTGCACTGTTGATTATATTGATGAAGCAATAGAGAAAAAGAGACCATTTTACCAACAATACAAAGAAAGCAGTAGATGATTTGTACCTTATAAATCTGGATGTATTCCTCAATACTGAAGTCTCTAAATTGCTTCCAAAGTGACAATGTCTGCTCGTCATGTTCCTCCAGCTTTCTAAAGAAATCCTTTGCTAGCTTTTTTGTGTTTTCATCTTCTGCTGCTTTGTTAATCTGCACATACACCTAAAATATAATGACACTGAAAATGCTGAAGTAGTATAATCCTCTCCTACAATAAAAATAAAGTTCTACAAGAATAATACAAATATATTTAAAGATTACATTTGTAATGTCAAAATTCTAAAGATGTGTTAAAGCAACACATATTCCATTTAAAGAATAAATGAATAGCCCAAAGTCCAACAAGAAAATGTGCAGCTTATCTTAAGACTAATGCCCTAATTCCTTATTGGTGTTTCTATGATCCTCTTCATAACCTTCAAACTGCTGCAGCAGCAAAATGTGGAAAAACTCATTTATACATGCAAGGGAAACCATCATGGACATTTACACTTTTCATCAGAGAACCACAGAGCTGATACTTATAACAACTGAACTACCTAAAAATGAGATAGCAATTGGAGCAGCAAAATCCTTGATAGACTCAGGATTTTACAAACTCAGAAAGAAAACCCCAACCAAGTTATGACCAAAAAAAAGTCACCACTGTTTAACTTTTAAATCTTTGTCTGAGTTTTGATCCCCAGATCATTATAATCTTGGAAAAAAAAAAAAGCAATTGTAAAAATTTCATTCCTGCAATGTTCAGATAATGAGTTTGCCAACAGTACCTTGCTCAAAGAGGTTCCACCTATTCCACTTTGTCCTTTCCTTTTAAGTCCCAAGATTTTTAGAGACTTTTAACTGCTAACAAGCCTCAAAGATTATTATCTGTTTAGTTCTACTATGAAAAATAAATTTAGAGGGAAAATCCAACCTGTTTCAAGAACAATGCTCCTCTTCCCCATCAGTAGTTTCACACATTCTGTCACACAGTTTCACCTGCCTGTCCCCAGCCTTTTATGTAATAAGGCAAAAAAATGCAAATGGCATATTAGCATCTGACTGTTGACCAAAATGGAAGGTATAAAGATGTTCGGAAAGCTATTTGTCCATACATTTACTTATATAGAAACTGTGCTATGAAAACAAACTATAGGAAAGATCAATTTCACAAAACAGCAGGAAAAAAACACCACTGTGAAATGCATCTCAGTTTTTGATATAACTAGGGATACATCTGAACAAACACTTAAAAATTCGGAATAATTGAGAAATTAAATTGGTCTCAAACAACTACTGTTTTAGAACCTTTTGCATCTTGACAGAATACTGTTCTCTGCATTTGAAAGTAATTTTTTCAAGGTCATAAAGCTAACACCCTACCACAGTAGATGGTATTTTAAGGCTTTAGTGCAAAATCCAAGTATGAAAAATTTAAATTCTAAGAATGGACTGAAATTATAAATAAAGTAATACACAGCAATGTACAACCACAAAAATATGACTACTCCTTTTTTCCTCTTTAAATCAATCCTACAGCTCTAAAACACCTCTGTGTTGAGTCTATCAATTTAATTCACCAGGGCTCAGGGATGAGGGAATAAGCAAACGATATTTACCTATGTCAAAGAAGCTGGCAAGCTCAGAAGGAGCTATTCTGCCACATAAACAATCTGACTGACATGCACTCAGCTGTTGATTATCCAAGTATTCAGAGTTTGCTCCTTTGCCAATAAACAGATTTATGCAAAACAGTTATCCTGTAACACGCTGTCTGAACACCAGCATTAGACATAGTTCCCATATCCAGCTCACAGGGCAAAGCACAGCTCAGCTCAGTAATAAGAGAACACCTGACAGTGCCATGCAAGAACCCTGACAAAGCCTCATCAACATGTGAGATCTTCCTTGTAGAGGATGACGGCTTGAACAGCAGCCACTCAGGCAACTTTGTCCACCTAACTACAGTTTTTGGATCTCTGCAGGTAAGCACCTAGGTCCTTTATATGTATTGTATATATGTTATATCCAGCATGGTTGTCACCCAAAGATCACTTACAAGCACCAAAATTTGGCTTACTGCACTATATGAAACAAGAAGTGATATATGAACTGCTAAAGAAGAACAAAGATGGTATTAGGCATATTGGAATGGAGCAATCCAACAACCAAAACCATATTAATCCTGGAAAGACAAAGCTTGTTAAACTGCCACAATCTTTATTGCTAACTGGGAGAGTCCACTGAGTCAGATTTGTCCCTGGCACACAAAAATTTAATTGTTAGCACTTGCACCATCTGTGGGTTTGGTGGGTAACCAACTGGGCAATTAAACAGCCTTCTCTACTGATGCAAGGCATTTCCTGCATGGCTATTAGCAGAAACCACACCTTCTCACGCTCCTGGCTCTTTCACACTCATGGAAGAAAGAAGAGCATTCTGCAGAGCCAAAGCAGCGTTCTGGAAAAGTGATGGTCACTTCTTCTTATCTGTATATGTTAAAGCCCCACATTAGATACAAAAGACTTTAAAGATCATTTTTCCCAACAACACTGAATTGCATATTGAGCAACAAAAATTAAATTCTAAAAACACTAGCAACAGGATACGTGCCACTTTTCACAATTTTGGTAACCAACAGCATCAGATGCAGTTTCTGCTGCCAGAGCCCAGGCTTGCACTGCTCCTTCAAGTAAGGTTGTTTAAATGCCACATTAATCTCCTCATGACCCTGCAGACACATCATCCTGTACAAAATGACAGCTAAAGTAAACAGACTGTCCTCTGAAATGTCTAGCTGGTCTTCTCTGAACTTACCTCAAAAAGGTGCTGTAAAGGACTGGATTTCAGTTTTTCTTTGTTGCCAAAGGATTGGAAACCAACACCCAATAAGCCTTGAATAACAATTAGATACAGTTAGACAACAACCCAGAGTATGTGGTTACTTTCTTAAGCAAGTCTAGTCTTCGCACTGTAACCAATAAAACATTTTAACCATTTAACCAATAACCATTTAAAAACAATATAATAGTGTATGCTACAAAAACAAATCAAAAGTATAACCTATTACTCCACTGTATGAAAAAACCCAACCACAATATAATAGCTAGAAACTAGTAAGAAATACTATGTTAGTTTTTCAATTCCTCATAATTGGAATTTGTGGTTTTGGACTTGTAGAGGAAAGTATCTTTTACACAGCAATGAGCTGCAAAGGCAAAGCCACACAGTCAAAACTGTCCAGCAACAGAACATGCTCAAAACTCTTCGTTTTGCTTTCTCCTTTGAGAGTATTTTCATTTCAAGGATAATAGAAACAGGGACACAATGTGGTATTTCACATACCACTCATGCAACAGTTTCAAGGGAACTTTTTGTTGCATGCTTAGAATATGCAGCTTTTTTCACGTGTCCAATTTGGCTTCAGCACTTTCCAAAAGCCATCTGAAAGGGCAAGAAATCCAAACCCTGATCTTTTTGTCTGAATGAAAACATCCTATTAAGTCCTTCAGTAATGTAGCAAAATTAACCCAGCAGTCTCTTAGATTATCTGAGGCTGACCTTAACCTCATCTTATTTCTCTGAGTTGAAAAGGACCAGGACTGGTGTAGGAATAGATATGCAGTTATCCTTTTAAAAAACCCTCTGCTACTAAACAAATAGTACTGTCTCAAGAACTTCCCTCTTAGAAACACTGAGCGCTGTAGAAGTCATGGCAGACTTAAGGTTAAGGTTGAAGAAATAAAAACACTCTAATCCTACTGAAAGAGAGTTTAGTTAAGAACAGTTTGTTCTGCAAACAATCAGAGCTTGATTTCCTAATGATCTCTCTTAGATTTTTGTGTACCTAAATATTCCACTTTTCAATGCTGACTTCATCCTCCAATCCCCAGTATGACTGCTATTCTTTACTCAACCCAAACATATCCTTCCACATATTTTCTGTCTTCCCCAAAATATTGCCAGACCTTGTTACACTCACCAGTTAATGGAAAGATGCAGCATGTGTTGGGAATGATTCTGACTTAGAGGTGCTGACTGGTTTGTTGGCAGGCTAAACACAGAAGTTAACTCTCTCCCAGAGGGCATTATAATGCATTTCTAGTCCTACTCAGCTGCCAACAGTCCCAACTCCAAATTTTCTTGGAGACATTTTTCTTTGTCAGGTCTGGCTGAAGCTGACCAATGGGTTCAAAATGTATTAGGAACATTGTTACAGAAAGACAGATGGACAGCCAGTGTGGCTGTATAAACTTTGTTACCTTAAGAAACCCGCCCCAAAACTGCCTGAAGGTTGAGGACTTCTTTGCCATGTTTCAGCAAAATACGTTTTCAATTATTAAATTTTAAAGCCTCTGACAATTGCAGCTGTAAAGGGAATGCTGGCAGCTCATTAGTTACAGCACTGCTTCTGAGAAAGGACCATTATAATAATATTTCAATACTGCAATTTTGTGAAGCATGATTATAATATTTTTCATAATACCAGTCATATATTTGATCTGAGCCAGCCCAAATAAAGAGGAGATCACCTGTTTTGAAAGAAATGGGTGGAACTGCTAGATCAGTTGTGTGCTGCACAACAGGTACACTTGTAAGTAACAGGCATTGTGATCTTTATACCTTCAGGACACTTGGTATTAAAACACATAAAATTCCTGATGTTCAGACTTCAGAGTAGTATTCAGTATCTTCAAAGACAGACTAAATGAGGTCAGCTGAAAAGCCTTTTAACCACATTGCATTTCATTGCTTAACTGTCATTGCCACATTCATTATACAATAGCATAGTGATAAAATTATGTCTAAGAGTCAAAAATGAATGAAATATGCAATAACGAAACTGACAGAATTTTTGGTGAACTCATTCCATATTCAATTCCTATGAAACAAATCCTAAATGAGGCAAAGCTCTGCCATAAGATACTGTTTCATCAGAAACAAGATCAGGAAAGACAAGCTGGAGAGAAAATAATTTAACAAAGGAAAGAATATTCTATTACTGCTCTCACAGTCATAAGAATGTTACACTGCACTGTCTAAAATCCAGGAATTCAGTCTAGAAGGATAATGGGCAAACTGAATATTTTAGTTATGTTACCTACACTTAGGAATCTGAATATACAGATGAAGTGAAAGTAGGGTATTTAAGTTTTTAACTCTGTTCATAAAATTGATTCCTCGATGTCCCCATAAACAGCAGTACCACGGAAAGTGAAGGGGGCAGCATAAGCGCTGGAATAAGCAAAAGTGACTGCTTAATAGACATCACACTGTTTGCCGTTCAAAAATAGTTATCAAAGCCCATTACAAAAGAAGTGGAGGATTTCTGTAGTTTTCACAGGTGTGCCAGCTTTCAAGAATGAGGAAGTGAGCAGGATCATCTTCTTTTAAATGTCTAAAAACATGTCAAAACCAGCTTTTTGGGGGAAATTAGAAAAGGAGAGGGGAATATGGATCAATTTAAAGTGCAAGAGTAAGAACAGGAGACAACAAAGTAGGGTATTCTATGAATGGGTCAGCTGCCATAAAAGTGGGATAGCTATGCAAGCAGCAACTGGACCGAAATGATCTGTGGTCAGGGAATAAATATCAAGGCAGGCTAGGCTGCACATGAGAGGATTTTTCAGTCTCACTTATCTGATGGACATTTCAGAAGAGGTAGGGGTGTCTATGTTGTGCATACAAGATTGATAGCCTTCCACAACCTATTCACTTGCATATTCTCCACCTATACACCTATTCTCCACCTCTTTTGCTACATTTTAATTGGAAGCTGAATATTTTGGGGAAAGTGTAGGGATATCTTTAAAGATATAAACTCTCTGGGCCCCAACCTGCCAAAATGTGGTTGCTGTGAAAATTAATTATGCTCTACAAATAACGAACTAGTTTCCAAAAGGAACAAAAACACCATCAAAAAAACCCAAAACAAAACAAAAAAAAAACCAAACAAAAAACCCCACAGAACACACAAACAAACACACAAAGACAATTCAATTATAAAATACACATTGTTACAATTATTCTATTGTCGTGGCATAGGTAAGTTAGCAACCTTACCCACAGCTGTTGCTCATGCAAAGTCTGATCAAGGAAGACATGCCACAGTTATGGTAACAAGTACACCTTTGGTCTGGAGGCAGCCACAGAATCAGCTCAGCCATGAGCACGCCAAAGGTGTAACAAACATGCTCAGAAAACAACCCCCAAACTACACACATGTCATCTGAGAGAGGAACTACTGAGGGACACAGGTCATACTGCTGATCAATCAGTCTGGATTGTTTTGTTCACATTTTAAGGAAATAAACTACAAATTACACGCATGGAAACCCGGTATCACTCTTTAGGAGTGCAGAGTGAATCCAAAAGGCCTGCAAGAACTGAAGCTGGAAACCTAGACCATATGATACGGTAGAAAAGGGCACAGAAAAACGAGCATTAAAACATACCAAACTGCATGCCCCAGTCACCAAGGTAATTTATCCTTACTACTTCATGTCCCAGTGCAGCTTTGAGATTTGCTATAAAATTCCCTGATAAGGAAGAAAAAAATAGGTATTACTACTCAGTTGTAGGTAGTCCCTCATCCCTACAAAACAGTTTTCTCATTTTGTATGACATATATTCAAAATGAAGAGGAAAAGCAATCAGATGGAGTACTCCACAGAATTTGCTAAAATACTTCACAACTAAAAGCAATATTAGGAGTGATAGCAAAGAGCAAATTCCTTTCTGAGCAGGAAAAGAAAGATCATGTATTTGAAAAGTGCCATCTCACACAACAGTGATAAAAACATACACCGGTGTATGTCCATGCACATACTGCAAAGTATATGATCACAAAATCATCTTTTAAAGTCTTCTCATATTCTCACAAACATGTGGCAGTATACATAATTCCATCAGTGTCAGGCAACGTCATACCAGGAGGTTAGGCAAGCACTCAAAATTCACAAACTCCTATTAACCGTGATGATAAGTAGAGAAAACCAAGCAGCATCACCTGCAGTACCCAGAACATCAAGTCCTGAATCTCTATATACTGATGGAGCATTTCTGAGCTCTGCACTTCACACACTACACCCCAAACATTGTATCACATAAGGACATCTTAGTTCTACCTGTTATTACAACAAAACCCCTTCATCTCTCCCCTGAGCTTAGCGACAAACACAGAATTACAAAGAAATACCCACATCCCTTCCTCTATTTTTCTGTGTTTCAAGGGTGCCTTTTAATTACAATACTGATGCAAAGGATGCAGAAAGCTCTCTTCTTCTGTTGTTATAACACCATATTATAGCCTGCCATTGCTTTCAATTACATTCTCTGTAGTTAATTCATTCTATTACTATGGGACAAACACTGATCTACAGAACTCTTTTTGAAAGGTTTTTTCTCCTGTATCAGAGGGTCCAGAAATGGAACACAAACAGTAATCTCACTCAACTATCAGTCTATGAAGAGGCAGAATTATTGACTTTATGTAATCAATAATTATACACGATACTTTAATTACAGACTAATACATTATTAGATGCACAGATGCAGTAGTATGTCCTAATAACCAACTAGTTTTTATTGTGAGAGAGGGAAATGAGGGAGAAATAATGTTTTCCAAGTGCCATTAGAGTACTGTACAATAAACTTATTAATTATTCCATTTGAAATTACAGCAACTGTGTCAGTAATACTGGCATAAAGTAATTAACATACAAAAGCAAGCTTTTTGCAAGACAGACACCAAGACATAACTATCTGACTGCTCTGCAATCCAGTGCAAATTGGGAATTTAAAATTCAAAGGACTCTCATCACACCTCAGTGAAGACTGCCCTGGATGTCTTTGTAGACCAATTTTAAACTACTTAATTTAATATTCACAGTCATAAAATTATATTATGTGTGACTTAATAAATCAGCCAGCAACACACCATGTTCTTCTCTTCACTACATAATAAGCAAAAAGCGTTTTAATTAGCAAGTTAAGCCTTACATGGCCACTCCACTAGAGGAGTGAAAGGTTAGCAGTGCTCCCCTGCCAAGTGAAACGGGAAGACAAAGCAGCCCTTTTAGAAGGCAGTTTAATGTGCACTTACCTACTATTGTGGAGCGCAAATGTCCTATGTGAAACTTTTTGGCAATATTAGGGGAGCTGTAAGAAATGTTTACAAATAATGTTTGTTCAATATGCAAGACTGCCAGATCATCAAGTCAAAAGAATTCAACTCATGCACCTAGCAGAAGAGCTGAAGTAAAACTACCATTTTTAATTTTCCATTAAGATTCCCTGATTAGCTTCTGCTCTAGACAGCAAATTTTCCTATCCAACCAGGCTTTCCTCCAGTATCAGTCAACAAGCAGTTTTGCAGGGAAGAATACAAAGCACCCCAACAACAAAAAACCCCAAAACAACCAACCCCCAACTGTACTAGTGACAAAGAACTGAAAATGCCTTCTCACTATTTACATTTGGACATGTGGATCACTCTCTTCATGCCTTTATCAGAGATAAATCTGATACCAGGACAGGGGACCTTCTGTACAAGAATCAGTAACTAAAAATCACATCTTCTCCAACAATGGCTCCCTCAAAAAAGAGTCCCAAAACACAACCCTGTACCCACAATTGTTTGCTCCAATAATAAAATGAAACTTCAGCTATGAAAATTCACCCTTCAAATTAAAGCCAAGGGCTCACTTTGCATGACTATGGAAACCTGCAGAGGGAATATAAGTGAACAAAAATAATTATCCATAAAAAGATCTGAGCTAGCCACTTTTCATTCCATGAGCAAGTGACCATAAACAAAATTGCACTGTACAGAAATTTTGGGGCCAGCAATTAAGAAGATTTAGCAAGACAAATGCTTGGCTGCTTTAACAGGTCAGGGAGGAAAGTATTTTGGTGACAAAAGAAATGGATTAGAAGCTGAAAATCAAATCATGTTTCTTGATAACAAAATAAAAGAAGCCTACTTAAAAACTGAATGCTATTATGCACTAAATGAGAATATTCTTAGTGGAGGGTAGTGTGAGGCATGAACCCCTTAAACACCAAAAATATATTCTGGGAAAAAGCCTCAATTCCTTAAATATAACTTCTCTTCTACTTAGCAAATTAATATTAAGAGTATCAAATACAGCTGAACACTGAAAATATGGTTTAACATCACAGGCATCATACATTGCAGCAATGAGTATCAACCAGCAAATATCAATCAGTAGACGAGGCAATTCTCTCAAAGGACTCCTCACGTGCACTTACCTGAACTCAATCACTGCCTTTTGTTTAGGCACCGTAGAGAAAAGTTCACTTTTTATTCCATACTCTGAGCCATCTTTCAACACCTGATGCAACACAGTCTAGAGCACAAGGAAGATTTAAAAAAAAAAAAAAAAGAAAAAAAAAGTTGCAGCAACAGAAAGCATCATCAAGAAGACTTTTCAGTAGCCACACAGGAGACTGATGCCACATCCTTTATTCACATTAGCAATTAGATGGATGGCCTGCCAAGCAAACAAGGTCTCATACGCAGAAGAAAATGCCATTAACTTTTGAAAGCTGTCTCTGACCAACTGAAAACATTAGAGAAATTGTAGGCAGAGTTTTGGTGAAAATCAAGGCTGAATTTAGTAAAAACTTTCTACTTCTTTAGTGCCAAAGAAAGTCAACCATTCAAACCTCATGTGTCCAAAGGCCCCTTCTTCTCTTCCCCCACCTGCAAGTCTGTGAGGCCACTAGGAATGGTCTGTACAAAAATGTGTCTGCTTTGAAAGCATGGAGCCTGTGTAAAATACCTTAAAATATTTCCTCAGCACAGTTTGTGGGATGAGGAATCCTATGATGACTATATTATCAGTAATGTGCTCATACAGCAAAGTCAGTCTCTGTACATACTCTATCTACATACTTCAGTCGGTCACACAGGCCAATACATTACAAACCCAATATATTGTATTGGGCTTCTGTGGCCAGGTTTTGGCAGTGGGGGGCGCTACAGGGTGACTTCTGTGAGAAGCTGCTGGAAGCTTCCCCCATGTCTGGTAGAGCAAATGCCAGCCAGGTCCAGGACAGGCTTCCTGCTGCTGGCTAAGGCTGAGCCAATCCAGAATGACAGTAATACCTCTGTGATAGCTTATTCAAGAAGGAAAAAAAAACTTATTGTGCAGATGTAACTGTGGCCAGAGAAGAGCAGAGTGAGAATATACGAGAGGAGTAACACTGTAGACAGCAAGGTCAGTGCAGAAGGAAGGTCAGGAGGTGCTCCAGGCACTGGAGCTGAGGTTCCTCTGCAGCCCATGGTGCAGGCCATGGTGCACCTGTGCTCCTGCAGCCCATGGAGGGACACTGGGGTGCAGAGCTCCACCTGCAGCCCTTGGAGGAGCCCCACGCCAGAGAGGGTGGATGTCCAAAGGTGGCTGTGACCCCATGGGAGGCCCATGATGGAGCAGGGTCCTGGCAGGGACCTCCTGACCTGTGGAGAGAGGAGCCCACTGTGGAGTAGGTTTTGCTGGTAGGACTCATGGTCCTGTGTGGGACCCACGCTGGGGCAGCTTGTGCCTGAAGGACTACACCCTGTGGAAAAGTCACCCACGTGGCAGCAGTTTGTGAAGAACTGTTGCCCATGGGATGGATTCCTGCTGGAGAAGTTCATGAAGGACTTTTTCCCGTGGGAGGGATCCCACATTGGAGCAAGGGAAGGATTCCTTTCCCTGAGCAGTGGCAGGAACAAGAACTGACCATAACCCCCATTCCCCATGTCCCCATGCTGCTGGCAAGGAGGTAGAACTTGGAAGGAGGGAGGGGTGGGGGGAAGGTGTTTTAAAGATCTATTATACTTCTCATCAACCTGCTCTGATTCTGTTAGTAACAAATTTAATTAATATCCTCACTTTGAGTCTGTTCTGCCCATGACAGTGATTGGTGAGTGAACTCTCACAGTCTTTATCTCCACTCACAAACCCTTTGCTGTATTTTCTCTTCTCTGTGCAGTTGCAGAGGGGAGTGAGAGAGCAGCTTTAGTGAGCACCTGGCATCCAGGCAGGGTCAACCTCCTACATATATGAAGCTGTATGTATTGGACAAGCTTCCTGAAGACAACAGGAGAAAGTCAACTGAAGTGGAAGTCTCACTTCATTCAGTGGAAACTTTCCCTTTTCTTCCCCTCCTCAAAGAGTTACTTTAAAATTTTTCTGCAATAACTACTGATGTGTTTTTTAAAAAGAAAGGTGTCTGTAGAAAAAACTTTAATTCTGTTCTTATTACGACACCTAAGAAGGCACACTAGACACACACACAATTTACTCATAGACCTATTCTTTTTATCAGCAAAAGTTACAACTAGTTTTTTTCTCTTCCTCTCTCCTCAATGACATAATGCAAAATTCCATGTCCTAATTCCACATACTTTTTCCAGCAAAACTCTACTACGCCGGACACAGTTTTGCTTGAATCATTAAACTGACTGCAATCCCTACAGATAAAGCACCTGGTGAAACCCTACCCATAAATTAAAATTTAGCATTGGAACTTCTCTTTCAATGCTATGTTCTTATCAAGATGCATTGAATATAAATAGCTAATGAAAAACTAAAGGGATAAAGCAACTGATTGATAGGTATACCTACACAATTCATAACAAGAAAGGATCTTACCATTCAGGAAAAGAGGACTGCAAGCCTAAGTGACTCAGTGGAAGTCCTGGGAAAAGGGTTTCACCAGTATTAAGTAAGACCTGATTTCTAGCCCCTAATTCACATGCAATTGTTTTTCTCAGACCACAGTATCATTTTCCACAAAAATTGCTAATCCTATAGATTAAGACCATGAACAACAACACATTAGTTCTAAGTTGAACAAGTTAGTTGAACTAGTTTAGCAAAGTTTTCATAAAGTCCCCAGGCTAACACTACCAGCCATCCTCATATCTTTATGAAGCTCTTCAAAATAATCCTGAGTACAACTGTGACACTACTCTCTTTTGCTACTGGTTTACAGTATTTTTCTTTTAGCAATTTTGAGCCAAACTTCCACACCTCTATTTCCTATGAGATCCAGCTGGTTTAACTTACTGCATACAGATGAAAAACTATTAATGAATTTCCTGTACCACTGTGTATGAAGAGCACCCAATAACAAACCCTATGTCTACTAGCAAATTTGCTACTTCTTCCATGACATGAAAAGTTTGGAAGTTCCTTTACCTCATCCCAGGCTTGAAGGCATTTATCATCAAGAACTATGGCTTCTTGAATCAGCCAACCCTAATATCCATTGGCTTGGCTACAAGCATTAGGTATATACCTTCATTCAGGATGTTGAGAAATCTATCTTTCCTCTGTGATTTTTTTTCTTCCTTGATTTTTCTTTTTTTTTAGTAAAGCGTGTAATGATAGATCTGCTACCAAATACTTTTTTTCAGGTAAAAAGAGTCTTCACATGCAAGATCAAAACTTTTGAGTTGCATACTGCAGAAACTCATAGTAAATGTAAACAAGGAACCAAGTCTGTGTTTTAAAGCAGAGGAAAAAAAAGGAAAAAAGAGGAGTTGTGATTATCAGTGAAGGGCAGATACATAATTTCCTCATAGGGATAAACTTGTGTGAGCCCAATTCCAAACTCTAGGCCTACATAACAAATCAGCAAGAGAGATCCTCAAAGAGAACTTATGAAAGACAATTGTATATAGAAAATACCTTTCTAAGACAACAGTAGAGATTCTATAGTTTTATACTGAAGAATTTATTTTTAATTTAAAGCACCTGAAAGATATTACTCACCTTTGCTAGTAATTCCCTGTTTATTGTAAAGTTTACTGTTCCTGGACCAGCACTGATTTCACTCACTACAGCATCACATTTTAGCTAAAAGAACAAAATAAAACAGAAACTCTACATGAAAACAGGCAAACTGGAAAATTGTAATTCAATCTACCATAAACATTAATTTAGTCCACTGTGAACAATTAAATGTTATTTGTTAGTTTAAAGCAATCACAAATGGATTATTTCATCACGGTCCTGTTGGAAAAGTGACAATTTTATTATTTCCCATCCATGCTTAATAGCTCTGAATGCAGCTCAGCTTGAAATGTCACACATATGTTTTACTTCAGCTCCTGCCTGTGCACCGTCTGTTTTCTTTTGATTGGGAGCAGTAGTTGAACTCTTTCTACAGCCAGAAGCTGAGATTCATTTGACAACTTACACAGTACCTGACAGCACTTAACAAACACAACAAAAGGAAAAAGTTTAGTGACAATGTGCTGCAGGACCCAGTGACACAAAATATACCCCGAGACTGGCTCAGCTGGTTTGAACATGGTACTAATAATGCCTAGGTTCAATCCTTCCATGGGCCATTTACTTAAGAGCTGGAATTGGTTCTGTATAAAATAGTGATGTTAAAGGCCAGTTTACTAAAAATCTCATTTACAATCTCCATAAGACACGTTTTGAAAATTCTAAACCCGTAAGGCACCCAACACCTAATGTCAACGCAAATTTCGTTCTCTTCAATAGGCTGAGTTTTGGTTCTCAACCTGTCATGTTTGAGAGTTTCTTATTAAACTAGCTGTCTTTCATAGCCAAGAAATTACCTAAAAAAAGAGGGATGGAAAGCATATGAAAAATGACACAAACCTTATCACTTGGCTAAAATCTTTGAGAGAGGTGAGTTATACATTCCTAATGAAAGTCATCAACATTAAGAGGAAACTGTACCCCCATGCTAGGTCTCCAGCTTAGCCACTGACCTAACCAGGAGAAATGATAGCTAGCCTTGAAGTTCTTTAACCTTCACAAGCTCTGATAACAACAAATTCCAGTGTTAATTCACAAGCTGCATAAAAAAAGCCCCATGTACTGCTGCTGAATTTCCTATCTTACTATTTTACAGAGGGTCCTTTCTACTTCTGGAGCAGAGAAAAAACAGAAATATTCACTGGACTTTCTCCATGACATTTGTTCTGATAAATGTTTTCTAAATAATCCATCATTTGTAATGTCAGTAGTTTTCATCTCATTAATATGAGAGCTGATCTGGCCTCTCCACAGCTTTAATAACCTCTCCTCCAAGTGCCCCGTGGTTCTTTAGTAACCAGATGTCCTCATGCCCAAGGCTTGGATTAGAATGCCAGTGTGCTGTACAGAGGCATGGAAACCCCCAGCACAATGTCACCTGCACAAAGAACTAACAGCACAAAAGTGAAACAAGAATCAGAGAGTCAGATGAAATCAAAAGCCCATAGAAACAAGATCCACTCTGTCCTTACTGATAGACAATTCTCAGCACTTCAGAGCACGTTATGTTTCATTTAATACTGTGCCGCCATATTATTTAGGCTATTTTAGTCAACAGATTTCCATCTCGTCTGGTTAACATAAATATCTTTATTTCAAATACTGCGACGTATATCCTCAGAAGTGACTATGAGCATACTGCTGAATCTTAAGGCACTCCAACTGTTTATCATGACAAAAACTGGTAATTGTCTGCATTTTTGTGTCTCTCTGCTAGTTTTAGATATGTGGTCTTACTGTGTTACTCTGCACACTGCTTACCTTCTTTGTAGATGACATGACCAGTATAAACAAATTATACTGAATGCATCTCCTTTATTCACCACCCAACAAAAAACATTCCTAATAGATTATGGATTTTTTTTTTCTTTGTCTAACTGGCATGGTCTATGCAGTTTGGGGGCTTATATTGATGGTCTGTTCTTCTTTACTGTTCTAATTGCCCCTTCATGTAAATCTGTAGGGCTAAATATCCCAGGTTTATGTAATGAGCCACAAAAAATAAAGAAGGGAGTCAATTTGCAGCTTCCTAAACACTGGGAATAGCAGCTGTTTTTAAAATGACACTGGACACAAGGTAAAAAACTTGTTACCATGCTGATACAGCCATTGAAACAGATTGCAAGGGAGGTTGTGAGATCTTCGGAGGCTCTGAACACCTGATTGCATTAAAAAAGGCCTCAGCAACCTCATCCAAACACCCTCAACAACCTGCACTGGGGAGGAGATGGGAACTGATAACTTCCTGAGGCCCTTTCCAACCTGAATTATTTATGGGTCTAGATAATCTTTATGATGTTTCAGAACTTTTAGTTCTACACCTGTGCACCATTAGTTCTTCTACCTGAGTCAGAACATACATCTTGTTACAAGAATGCAGCCAAGATATGAATGTCTACAGCCCAGAAGCGAAAAATGAGATGAGAAATAGTTTAGCTTCTCAATAGTATTACAACTGGTTTCACTTGTCTTTTTTAACTTCTGAATGTACAGCAACCCTCCTGATTCCTCCTCATGCTCGCTCACCATCCCCTAGTTTATACTTCTCTGCATTGGCATCAGCAATACAGCTGTGGATTGCAAATTACTTTTTTTTCAGCACAAATGATCCCTGAAACCTCAGCATCACCATTCCGATTCCTACTTTTGTCCAACTGTATGCAAGACAACTTCTCCAGATTTTTATTTCCTTCGATCCTTCAAGGTTTGTGTCATTTCTGTAGACATTGTTTCATATGCTGTTTCCTTTTTTATGCCGTAGTTACTCTTAACACCTCAATTACTACTGTTTTCCAAACTAACACATGTGAAAAAATTGCTGTTCTGGGAAAACACAATTTCAAGCAACTAGGGATTTGAAAGTTTGGCCCGTTTGTCCCAAAGGCTAAATTTATCCATTGTCTTTCTAGTGCTGAATTTTGCCGTCTTTGGTTTCCCAAGCCATCACACACTCAATTTCTTCCTCAAGTGCTGGGCAACAGTACAGATCATGGCACACCCTTTAGATACCCACGTAAGTCCACCAGTATTATTTTTCTCAGGCTATTTGAAAACAGCAATTTCACAAGAACCTCATCTAAAACTGCTTCTTCAGTTCCCTGTGTAGATTCTTTGTACAATTACAAGTGCAGTCATCAAACTACTCCAATCCAGACAGATGCCTGGGGAAAGAATACTTTTTACGTTATGATGCCCCTTACATCTCTAGTCTGTAAGTTTGTTATTGCATAAATATAGGATGGATGCATTAGCATACCCTTTCAGCCAGCTTCTGAGCTTGAAGATGCAAGTCTTGTGCTAAGCAATCACTAGAACTGCCTTCTATTACAGAAGCAACAGAGAGCTGGAAATCAGCAACATGCCTGAAAAAAAGCAAATATGAAAATCAGGAAGAAAAACCTGTTGCAATGTTGGGGAGATTTGGCAGATCCAAGCTGACTCTGCCTATGACAAGACTAATTGCCAAGTGCAACCCAATCACAGATACCTGAAGGTTCACTATGTTTAGAAAGCTGCAACAGAAGGCCAAATATTACCTTTGCTCTAATACAATCAGAAAGTAGACACAGTGAGAACACCATTTCAGAATAAACAAAAACTATGCTCATGTGTAATTTAACTACTAACATCACTACAACTCTTGAGCACGACATTGAAAAAAAGTCCCATTATAAATTCACATAGGTTCTAAGCAGTTCCACGTTCAGATCGTTAATGTTGAAGCATTCAAGTACTGCCTGTAACCTGTACATGCTTTTAAGAAATATTTATTTCAAGCTAGCTTAAAAAAATAGTTATTTAATTAGACTGAACTATCTTCTTATAATTAAGTTGAATATAAGGTTTGCGTTTTTTTCTGTATTTCTTTTTTTTTAAAGTCCCATATTGCAATAATAAGTATGACATAAAATAATAAAACATTACATAGCACTGTAAGATAAAATGTAAAAAACTACCGTTTTTTGGAGACAGGAACCGCAGATATGGACTTTATTAAATTTTCCGGCGGCAGATCCAAAACCTTTGAGAGCTACATTGGAAACAAAGAACAAACTGGTTTAATGAAAAAGAAATTCACGGAGAAACGCTGCTCCCTGTTTACAAACCCACGGGGGGTGCTCCGTTTGCGTCTGAAAGCACATTTCAACCCAGGTGAGAAAGACTTATGAGCGATACAATAACACGTTATACAACTCAAGACATGTTAAAGGAGGCAAGGCACAACAGCACAGAGTTTGGGGCTCTTTTCCCCACACAGGATCCCACCGACCCCTGGCAGCCGTGGAATGGCAGAGTGGTTTGGGCTGGAAGGGACCTTACACCTCCAACTCCGTGCCGCGGGCAGGGGGCACCTCCTCCCACCACACCGGGCGCCACCCTAATGGCTCTGGAGGCTGCCGGGAGCGGGATGTTTACCCCGGTCCCTCCGGGAAGGCCGGCCGAGCGCTCGTACCTGCGAGGCGATGCTGCTGCGGAACGCGCCGGACGCCATGGCCCTCACGGCCCTCACGGCCCCCCCCGGGCCGCGCCACCCACGGGCCGCAGCGGGGGGGGACGGGCAGGGGGCCCGTCGGGCTGTACCACTGCGCAGGGAAACGGGGGGGCGGCGGGCGGAGCGCGCCTGCGCCGGGGCCCCGCGCCGGGCCTGCTCCTGCTCCTGCTCCTCCTCAGTGTGTCTCTGCTCCGCCTCCTGCTCCTGCTCCTCCTCCTCAGTGTGTTTCTGCTCCTGCTCCTGCTCCTGCTCCTGCTCCTGCTCCTGCTCCTGCTCCTGCTCCTGCTCCTGCTCCTGCTCCTGCTCCTGCT
>JAWWTY010000106.1:79875860-79891376 GCA_035222235.1 Margarornis squamiger | reverse complement strand
CCTCCTCAGTGTGTCTCTGCTCCGCCTCCTGCTCCTGCTCCTCCTCCTCAGTGTGTCTCTGCTCCTCCTCCTCACCGTGTCTCTGCTCCGCCTCCTGCTCCTGCTCCTCACCGTGTCTCTGCTCCTCCTCAGCGTGTTCCTGCCCCTCCCGCTCTCCTCCGGGAACGCCGCGGCGACATGAGCACGTGCTCCGTATCCAAGGTGAGGCGCAGGGAGGGAAGGAGGGAAGGGGGGAAGGAGGGAGGGAATGGGCCGCTTCCCAGGGAGCAGCCGGACCCGCACCCGCGTCCTGCCCCTGCCCCTGCCCCTTCTCCTCCCTCTCCTCCCCCCCCTCCTCCTCCTCCTCGCCCTCCCTTCGCTGTTTCCCGCGTCCCCTGTGCTCGGGATCTCGGTTCCCCGGTTCCGCTTCCCGCCCCTTTTCCCATGGCCCTGCTGGCGCTGCGTCCGTGCCCGCTCCCGGTTTGCCCAAGGCGCCTTTTTGTCCTCGCCGCGGCCACACGGAATCACGGAATTGTGGAAGGGACCCACGAGGACCATCAGATGCGACTCCTGGCCCTGCCCGGGGCGTCCCCAGGAGTCCCACCATGACTGGTGGCTGGCACACAGCCATCTCTCCCTCCATCCCTCCCTCCCTCCATCCCTCCATCCATCCGCCTGCTCTGCTGTCCTGGTGGCACGACAGAAGGGCTCCTGCTAGGCAGTGAACCTCCCAGGGCAGGGCAGGGCAGGGCTCCTGTGCCTCCAGGTTTTGGCACTTTCAGCCTGGAAGTGATCTCTTCCAGGCTCTTGCCACCTCTTCCTGCTGCTCTCCAGCGCTTGCTGCTTCTCCTCCCACAACTTAAGCCAGTGCAGCAATAAAAACTAAAGTGCTGTCGCTCACACGTGATGTTCAATACCTGTTAATGCCTCGGTATTTCCGAACTGAAAGCTTTTATCTGGCCTGTAGTTTGGGCTGGCAGTAGGGACAGCGCATTCATCACTGTCAATGCATAGTGAGACTTAAAGTGTTATATTGAAGTGTATGACATTTCATCTCCTGCTTGATCATGCAGTGAACAACAACAGCGGTTTCACAGCACGTGTTTTACCATTGCAACACTCCTGCCCCTTTTATTGTTTTCCACTCAGTTGTGATGTGCAGCTGGACCCTTTGGTGTGGAAGTTGCTGTGCAGGTTATTATTTTCAGGAGCAAAGGGAAGCGCTTCCAAACAAACTTCAAACTTAGTCTGCAACAGGTGGATTTCACTTTTGGAAATGGCTGTTGCCTTTTAGTTTGGTAATGAAATACGCCACCCCACTTTGCCTCCCGTGTTTTATATGTAATGCTTTGCAGTTTTATATTCTGGTCTCAGCTACATTCAGTGGTGTAGGGAATTCCAATGCTTGTAAAGCATTCAACAGCATTTGTGTTTGGTTTGATTAAGCATATATTCTTTTATATATATGATCTGTAGTTATTCTGGCCAATTCCATTTGTGCTTCTGCTGTGCATACAGCAGCATAAATAAATCTATAGTTTAAGGTTTTGCGGTGGAATTGTTCCAGAGTGTTTAGCACCTGTAGAATAAACATAACTTTTGTCCAGCTGATTTTAAATTCTCCTTAATATACATGGTAAAATGGAAAGTATCTGAAGGCATCTCCCATTTATAAGGGTATTTTTTCAGAGGAGGTCAGTGTAATTATTGGTGTTTTACTGCTATGTTTTATTTGTTTATGAAAGGAAATAACATATCTGAAGTCACTCAGCAGACTGGTGACTGTGATCAAAATTGAACATACCTTGGGTATTTCATTTTCACTACATCATTCTTAACACTAGTGGCTGAACTATCCTAGGTTGAATTCAGTAATCCTTGCCTGTATGAGCATATTGAGAAATATGGGATTGAATCAGTCCATTTATCTATTTTCACCACTTACGTGTTTCCTTCCCCCTTGCTGTAGCACAAAAACCTCACAGCGAGAGTGGGGAATGCGTATGATTTCTGAGATATAGGAAATCATTATAACTCTTCAAAAGAGATGAGCTTCTGTAGAGAGGATGGGGAAAGAACTTTCAGATTTTCTAGACAAAAATGAAAAAAATTTCCCAGAGTTCAGAACTTAATACTTGTGTGATGAAATAGGTCTAACTGGGAGATGCCTTCTGTCTGGAGGAATTCTTTGCAACAGGGATTCCAAACCCCGTCATTCTGCCTCTAACCATCTACTTCTTTGAGGTGGGATGCAGTTGTCCTCTGGCTTAGGCTTGTCATTTGCTTTTGTAAGTGACTTAATAGTACTCATTGCATTGTTCAGGATGGTGTCTTCTAGTCATCTCAGTCCCTTCCCTTTTGTTTGTTTTGTTTTTAACTGAAACTGTACTGATGTGTCTCCGAGGAATCATTTCCTCCTAATTCTAAACCTGATGGAGGTTTTGAGACCTACAAAAAATGTGCTGCTCTTATAGTTGATATCTAAATTGCAGAACATAGTGGAAAGATGTTAAAGTTCCTCACAAATGCGCTGGGATACTGCTTCCACTAGTGTTCCAGCTTGAAATAGGAATATAAAAGGACAATATGTAACTTGATATTCTTAAGAGGCTGACAATTCAGTTCAAATTATTGGTTTAATGGAGCACTGAAATGAAAGGATAATCAAGTGGCCTCAGGAGCCAGTCAGATTGATGCTCATATTGAAGTCTGTATTTTTTTTTTATATTCTCTAGGGCTGCTTTGTTTTTAAACCAAGTGCCAAGAAGAGAAGATTGTCTCAGGGAACAGGTTAGTGCATTTTCATATATGTTTCTGTGCTTGAGAAGGTTTAATCCTGGAAGGTTCATCACATCTGATTGAGTTCATATGATGAATTCTGCCATAGCTGCTTGAGGTTTTCTGTTGCTTCTTGATGGCCAAAACCTCATTTCTTTGGAGGAACACAAACAATTTATTGGCTACTGTAAATGTTTGTGGGTTTTGGTTTGTTTTTTTAGTCTCTAGTAGTCAAGATCGTATAGCTCTCATTGTCTTTCCCCCCTTTTTTTTTTTTACAAAAGAACTCCTTACAGTGCTACCATAAATTGTTTACTAACTGATAAACAATTCATCTGAAGAGTCTGAATGAGCTACTTTTAAGTTATGGGAGTCAGAAATTATATCCATAAGTTTCATATTCTGTATAGTTTGCCTAAGTTTCTTGTGGAAAAGAAGAAAGAAAAGCCTTTTGTGAAGATTCCATGGCTATTGTCCCACTAGTATTTGCTGTATACATTTTGTCTAGATGTGTATATAGGTCTGCTGTCATTTTAGGAAGACCAAACAGGACTGACTCATTTTGTAGCCTTAAATAATGCTTCTGAAATAGTTATTATTTGTGATTCCATTAGGAAACTTACTCTTCTTATTCCCAGGTTAAACTACTTTTAGCATCACCAGAGCTGTCAAAAGCTGTGACAATTTGTATGAAAAAGGTGGAAGAGAAATTAATAAGGCCAGATTTTTGTGGAAGTCACCACAGGCTCTTGTTCATTACCTACTGTAACAACTTTAATATTAATCCCAAATTATTTTTACTGTTGAAGTTGTGACATCTGTAGCTCAGTGAATGAGAGGCATGGTAATAGAATCCAATATGTCATTGCAAGATAAATAAACCAACAACCAGGGCCTATGCACTTAAACCACATTGAAATTTTATCTCTTATTGGATGTTATGTTTTGATTTTTGCAAGATTAGTAATGCTTGGATAAACTACCAAACATGTTGTTCTAGTTAGCAAATGCTTTGAGGCAGAAAAGTAAATTTGACTGAACTAGCCCTAAAAGAGAGGCAGAGGTGAGCTAGTTTAGTTCCTCACAACAGTTGGTTAGAGTGTTGTTCTAAAACAGTACTTTGATGTGCATCCATCCAGTCTGGAAACCCAATCCTGTGAAGTTTCAGTTGTGAAACTCCACAGCATCAATAGCTGATAATACTGTTACACCCCACAGAAGGCCTTCTGAGCATATTTGCACCTATGGTTTGAGTTTCGGTTGTGTAAAAAAGAATATTGTGTCTTGGTATGTTACCAATAATGCAGTGGCTAAATTTTCTTCAGCTAAAAACCTAAGACCTGTGTAGTCAGAGTGGATTATGTATTTTAAGTGATTTTTCGTAGGGATACAAATGAGGTGATAGTTTAGGGGAGACAATGAAAATGGAGGATGAGAGGTGCCTCTTGTTCATCATCTACAGTGCTATTTTGGTTTTAGTGCTTTGTGAGATTGTGCTCATCAACTGGTTCTTTTCTAGAGAACAACCTACTGCTGACAGTGAAGAAGGATTGAGTATTTAACAGGTGAAAGAGACCACAAAACTTTCTGAAGCAAGGAAAATATTTTTTTAAAATTTTGTTTTATTTTAATAATAAAGGCTCTTTGCTCTGATTTAGCCTTTAGCTCATATGGGACTTGAGTTGGAAATCAATTTTTTACTTTTTGCCTCTGTACTTGGGTAATATATTCTGCTTTTTCCTTGCTTATTCTACCAGATACCAGCAGTTAATTAATTGGTTAAGAGAAAAGTCATCTCCCTCAAACACTCAAATATGTATGTATATTAAGATGTTCATTTCAGTTGTTTTAGCGTCAAGAAAAAAAAGATTTTGTTTTTATAAGCTTATTTGTGCTTTGCTTTGCTTTCTGTCTTTCTAGCTCATGATTCCAGAAACAGAAACGATAAATCAGAGGATGCTGAGTTGCGGTTTTTTACTTGTCAGTCTTTATGGAATCAAGTCAAGTCAGAAACAGAGGTGAGTCTTCGTACTAAAGCAGTGTTTTGCATTTATACCAATGCTGCTTGCTTCTTTGTTTCTGGAGATCTTTTTTACATGCTTAAAGCGGCAGTTAATAAACACAGTAAGAGGGACAGAAATACTGAGTGAGGCTGAAATCCTTGTCCAGAATATAAAATAGTCGTAATAAATCCATCAGTTAGACATTACTTCTAACCACAGAACTACATGCTCTTGATGCTTCTAGCTGCTGCTTCTAAGCATCTCTTCTTACTAATTGTCCTTTTTATTAACTCCTGGCATACTGCTGTTTTCTGCCTTCAATTCAGTTAATGCTTGCTAGCCCTCTGAGGATTTTAGGCTGGTCTCGACCTCAGTGTGACAGAGTTCATGCACAGCAGCCCAGGACGCACAGTGGATTTATGTGGCTACAACTGCATGGATGTCAAATACTGAATGACACAGCTGCAAATAGTCTATTGAATTAGTATGGACAGTATGAACAGGGTTGTCTGGTGGGGCCAGAGTTAATTTCATACTGAACTGTGGCCTCATAATTGTTACATGTTACATGGCATGCTGTTGTTGTGTCCCTATAGCCAGCTGGCTTGCATTATAGTATGAATAATTGCTTTATTCCTTTATTCAGTGTCACAGATTTTGGGCAAGTATTCCATGTTCCTCTGCTTGCTTTTGGGCTCTAGGCATTATGAGAATTTTTTTCCCAAAGTTTGTTTTGGAATGTGAAGTAGAAGCCAGATGGATGTAGCTTAAAATCTGGACCCTTGGGCTAAACTCATAAATTCCTCTAATTCTGTTCCTACTATTCTGTGATCCAGCTCACTTGGACCACTCCGCATCCTTTTCAAACTGTAACTAGCCAGGCTGTGTAAAGCAGTGCAGTATCTCACGGTGCCAATCAGAGAGAACACACAGAAGCTGCTGAAGGTTTATTTGGTATCGCTTTGACAACTGCCACAGCTCAATGGGTTAACTACCATCATTGGCAGTGATGGTGGCAGCTGCACCAGAAACTACTTGGGCAGCTACATGCTGGACTATAGGTAAGATGACATTCTGGGCTGCTTCTGGAAGATCTTTCTGGGATCTTTCTTTGGCATAGTGTTGTCAAGACTTTTGAGAAAAATCTGCGTGGCCAACAGTGGCTATGGGATTTTTTGGTTGAAGATGTGTTGAATTTTTTCCTAGTGCGCTTCAAGGATGGCTCCCAGAGCAGCAGGCACGGCCCATCATAGTGAAACCCTCACCTCACCTAACCACTCACACAGAGCAGGAGTGAGAAGCGCAGAGCCACCATGCTTTCCATCTGAAAAATCATCACTCTTTCTTTGTCTAAATCTCCTACCCTTATTTTCTTTGAGGCTGTTAGGAGTTTGCCAAATACGTTCTTCTGGTCTCAATCCTCCTGATGAAAGACAGTTTATCCTACATGGATGTATTCATATGGGCTTTTCCTTAGAGTTTGTATTGCCCAAAGTACCTGCAATTACTTTTGCTGCTACACATAAGAGTTTTCTTCACCCAGCTTCTAGGGTATCTGTGATGCTTTTCCTAATGAGTTTTGAATTACCAACCTTTCATCCCACTGTTGGCTGATGATGATTTTTACATATTAAATAGTGTGATAATTCAGGTTGTAAGGGACAATAGGAAGTCTCTAGTCTGAACTCCTGCTCAGAGCAGTGTCATCTATGAGGCTAGACCGGGTAGGTAAGGACTTTATCTAATTGGGATTTCATTTCTTATAAACTTTCAAACCGTGGTGTAGTAAGCCTCATCTGTAGCAGAATACATGGGATGGGTGTGGTTTGATGGTTTGGACTTTTATTTTAGGGGTTCTGGTAGGGTGCTAAGGGAGCTTTGCAGGATGTTCTCCAGATGTTTTGCCAGGGTACTCCTACCTGATGATTTGTTGGCAGGGTGTGTGCTTGTGCTGGTGTTTTCCTAGTTCTCTAGAATCTCCTTGAGGTGTTGAAAAATGAAGAGTTTTTGACCTCCAGGTACTTTGTTGTGAAGCGCTCTTGTTCTTTGTATGTCCGTCATGAACTGTGCTGTGATTGTGGGAGAACAGTCTGCCATCTGCTTCTCAAAACATCAAAAGCTGCCAAAAGTACAATGAGAACTGTCCCTTGTTTTTGGAAGGTGAATTTTGGATGGCTTTTTTGTTTCAGTATTGTATGGTATCCCAGTTTTGACTCTTGCTGTCAGAAGTGGCCTTGCAAATGTTCTTATTATGATAAATCTCATCAAGGGCTTTCAGAAACATTGTTTCTCTGTGAGGCAAGGAATTCCAGTTGAACTACCAGGATCTAGGTTAGAAACAAAAAGTGCAGGGTAATTTTAGCTCTAATGTGAAGATAATGGTTTTCAGACTGCACAACAAATAGTCATGACCAAACCTGATGTTGTAGCAAGGACTGAAATTCCAATTCATGTGGCTTTTCCAGAGTGATACTCTGATGTTTTGACATTTTTATAAAAAAAATTTCTGCTTTTGTTTACAGAAAGTACAGGAAGACTTGAATAAGCAGTTGCTTGATAACCTGGTTAATTTTTTGAGCCGGTCTCATTCTGAGTTTCAAGAGAAGACGACAGAATGGACTTGCCAGATGAAATTCAGAGAAATCCCTACGGCAGCTCTTGTCTTGGGTAATTTTTTTATGTTATATTTTGTTACATACATCCGTTTAAAACTGACAGAGAGATCAAAGAAAATTACATTGCTGACTCCTTGCAATTACTGTGAGCAATATCAGCTTCAAAAATGTTAACAGAAGAAATGGGGCTGGGAGAAGGAAGCAAGATAAAACCTCCCTCCCCTTTTGTCTATATGCACAATCGTTCAGTATGTCAACACCTTCCCTAAAGGTCTTTCTTAGGCAGCAGGTAGCAATTCGAATTTTTTTCCCTGAGGGACTGGAGATACTTTGATTCTGTCCCTGTTTCTGCCACCAACATGCCTGGTCGTTTCTGTGACTTAACCATGGAATTACATAGCTTGTGTATTTCTGATACGTGTTCTTGCAGTGTATCTTTACATGTAGGAAAGCAGTGTCTTTTATCTTGGAAAAGGAGCAGAGGATGAAGAAAATGGCTGAATATTACTAAAGATAGTGAAGTGCTGAAGGTTTTTTTGTTTTGTTTCATTTTTTCCCCTGCTCCTTTCTTTCAAGGGTTTGTAATTACAATCCTAAACCTGATTCAACATAAGTTAATTGCATTTTCAGTGGATCATTTTAGGGAACCTAAAATCAGACCAGTGCTTCAAACTTACAAGATGAGCAGTAAAAAAAGGGTGGATGGTACTCTGCTTTTATATGTAGCAGAAAGTAAGAAGCTCTTACTCTGAATATTTCTGTGAAAGAAGCTCTGAATTGCCTTCTGGAGGGGCTTGTTCTTTTTGTTGGTTTTTTTTGGTCGACTAAGGATGCTAACAAAGACAGTAAACACTAGGTAGTTCATGGTGAATTCAGATGGAGATTCATACTCATTCGTCGTAATTTTCCTCTTTACATAAGCCATGTGAGGATCCAGAACTTGGGCATATGCAGTGTTCTTCTGGAGAATGTGAGCTTAACTTCATGTCTGCAGACAAGTGGATGCCTTCTGAGGGTATCAGTAGCAAGGATGTTGGGAAACCAATCCTACTTCTTGCAGTTTTGCACTCTTGAGAAATCTTTCTTTAAAAAAAACCCCACCAAACTATGTGATGGGTCTTTGCAGTGATTCCTGTTTCTGTTAATCAGGGAGTATCAACCAGTATGTCTAGTCTTGTGCTGTTTTTTCATCTTTCATCAGAGCTGATGCCACGCTTACCTTGTATACTTAAGGAAGAAATGGAATTTTCTGGTTTTTGTCTGTTGTTCAGTTTATTATTCAATCATGGTCACAAATCACAGAAAAAATGCCCTTAAAATTTGTCTTTTTTTCTTTTTTCCAGGTGTAAATGTTACAGACCATGACTTGACTTTTAGAAGTCTCTCAGACTTGCTTCAGAATAACATTACTCCTTATATAGCCTTGCTGGAAGCCAAAGATTGCCCGGGTAAATAATGCAATAATTTTACTGCTTGTTTGAATAAGGTATCAATTATCTAGAAATTTTAGCTTTTATCTCCAAGTGTAAGAATAGTAGATGGAGGAATCTTGAAGGCTTTCTAAAGATTTGATCAAACCCATGTCATCATAGCAGTAATGTCTACTGTATTTTAAGATGCATCCAATTCTTTTTAAATCAAAGATTGAAATACTACTTAGCCGTAACATAAATGTAAAGAACATCCTGGTCACTGTATTGGTCACTGTATGTTGATACTGTAGGCTGGCTTTCTTGTTTAATTGGACAGTGTACGTATGCATTCCACTTTTTAAATGCTTATAAGTCACATTATTACAGTGATGGAATGGGTAGAATAAAATTTTGTCCAACTCTCCTTGCTCCTTTTTTATTTTTTAAGTAAAAAAATTAAAATCCCTTATGGCAGTATCCTCAGTTCTGTGGATTGGCTGCCTTATTTACTTCTAAGTCATTAATGGCACATGACTGGAGTTCAGAAAAGGTGGAGGACCAGCATCCTAACCTGAATTGTTGCTATCTAGGCAAGTTAGTAGAATAATTTTTATTGCATTAACAACACACACTAATGCTTTCTGGAGCATGAGATGTACGTCCTGGAGAGAGAAGGAGAATAATTAGAAATGTGAAAAATACTTGGGATAATATAAAAAATAATTGGGGTAATTTTTTAGGAGTGTGGATTTGGAGAAGTGTTCCCGAATAACCAAATGTCTTTACCGTGTGTCAAAAAATGTTTTGTGAAGGCATAAAAAATCTGATGCAGAAGCTGATGGGGCAGCTGATGAGCTGTTATATAGATGTGGACTCACTGGAAGATGAGGACTATGTACAGGTTTCCCAGAGTAGAATACGTTGTTCAATGTCTTCTCTTATCAAATGGTATAAAAGTGTAACAGAGGTATGTTGTTTGTTTTACTTTTTATCACCAGTTGATGAAAATGCCTGACCTTTAGATAAGTTTAAAAAAAAAATTTATAACTCAAATTTCTGTGAGAAAATGCCAAAAGTTAACTTTTAGTTTAATATTAAAAAATAACTTGAGATTAAGGTGATTTGATTAGATTATGTAACACATAGAACAAATGTGGAGTTAGTTACTGATGATGTATGAATGTCAGAATTCTGAAACACAAGCAAAAAGTACTATTTTATCATGTGTTTAGTTGGGAACTAGAAGCTTAAAAGGCAGTATCAACTTCATGCCAGATCCTTTTCTCCCAGGAGTGTTGAGATGTTTTGTTTATTAAAACAAAACTTGATGGAAGAACAGCCATCCAGGGGAAAGGTACTGTATTACTGCTAATGAGCCATGATGTCATCTGCAGCCCAGAGTACATTGGCAAGCAGTAAGAAAATAACTTTCAAAATGTTCTTTTATCTTTCTGTTTGCTAAAGCTAATGAAGTTTTATATTTTGTTTCTGTTACAAACACAAGTTAGAACTGATTGTCTGATGACTTCATCAGAGCAATGTGATAAACAAAAGTGCAGTGAGCTGAGTATATGCTCTTTTTATTACTGGGTAAAGATATAGGAAATAAGAATGTCTGTGTACACAACTCAGATTTTCTCCCTCGATCCCAACAGAACTTCACCAGTTCTGTCTCACAGATCTATTCTTGTCTTTGTTGGAATGTGTGCTTAAAATCTGTTTATGCTTTGTACTTCGTGTTGTGCCAAACAGAAGGATGAAAAATGGCAGTTCTAAATGCTAATAATAAATAGAGCTGACAAAAGGTTCAGTCATTTCACTTTGGAATAATATATTATTGTAGATGTGATTCAGTCTTTTTATTTTACTGTCTTCTGTTTATTAATGTTTAATGAATGGCTTTAAAGAAAACAGATTCTGAAACTCTAAGCCAAAAAAGAACTTCCTCTTCTACGTGCTGGCAGTCTCCTCCACTTGTGGTCATATTCAAAGACATGGAAAGTTTCACCACAAAAGTACTTCAAGACTTCATAGTCATCAGCAGGTAATGTGACTTGAACTTTAGTTCTTCCATTTCTTTACCCATTTTCTATTTGCAGTTGTTTTGCAACGTCACAGGGAGGCCAGTGGAGCATTGCAATCAAATATTGGTGCTGCTTCTTTGCAAGCAGCAAATGAGAAAAAACCTATTTGCTAGGTCTTGTGAATAAATTGTCCTAAAGCTATCCTAGGACTCTGAACCAGAATGCCTAAGGACTAGGTTGAGATAAGAGGTGGCTGATTTTAATTCTTCACATAGGAGGATTTATTGGTACAAGTTGTTACATAATTTGTGAATGTGAAACTAATTTTTTAAGATGCCTAGATCTTTCTTCTGTAGGCTTTTAAAATTGTTTTCAAAATATTTTCTTGTGTGACTACTGATGTAATGGTGATTAGAGGTCACTAGCTTGCTAATAGGAGTGCGTGTAAAACTTTCCTAGTTGGCCAGGATCTGTAATAAGCAGCTGACTATTTCAGGTGCCCTGTACTTGTGTTCTTCCATAACCTGTCTTCCTTAATATCATCTCACGCATGCTAATCAAAAATTTATGCTGTTCTCCAGAAAGAGCATCTTGCACTTAGTCCCTGGGTTGAAGCTACAGTTGCATCAGAACTGGGGCTGCAGTTGTACAGTTAATTCAGCTGCAGCATGTGCACCTGAGATCAGCTCTAAACAAGGCTCAGGCAATTTCACTTGCTGAGAGACCAACAAAAAAAATAGTTGTGCTGGTTTAAAGGTAAACCAGCAGGAGGGGTGAACCCAACTCACAGAGATTACAAGTCAGAATTACAATTTAATAAAAGGATTACAATAAAAACAATGATACAGAGAAAAAAATTAGTTTTGACCCACAAAAACAGACGTGTAACCCAGCACCCTGGGGCACAAACAGAATGGTGTTTGTTAGCCCCTGTGCTGAGCACCATGTGGCCCCCCTGAGTACAAAGTAAAAGGAAAGGAGAAACCTCTTGGTGAAGATGATGGTCGCAGTCTGCTTGAGAGTGGCGGTCGCAGTCCTGTTGAGGTCCTGGTCCTCCTCTGGATCCGACAGTGGTACCAGAAGTCCCAAAACCCAAAGATATTTGCTCAGGTCCAGGTGGGAATGCCCAGTGCCTCCCCCAGAGTGAGGCATTTCATTTACTCTATGAGTCATGGCATATTTTTGGAGTCCTCGATGGCCCATTAGCAGATGTGACCGCTCAGGCTGAGTGTGAAGGTGCTAAGGGCTCCCCTCTCTGGAGGGGAGTTATCACACTTGAGACATTGGTGTGAAGACAGGAAACTTTCCTATCTCACAGAGTTCTTAAGCACCCAGCTTGTAGCCTGAGGGGCCAGGTGTGCCCTGGGCAGCTGCTGCAAATGATCCATTATTAACAGTTCATGAGAAATGTCATAGAGTGTGTAAAATACACAGCCCTGGCCACACCCACACAGTGACAAGCTGGTCCTGGCCACTATAACCAGGACAATAGTTTTCTACTTCAGATCTGGCAGATGATTCTCAAGGGAACATTTTGAAAAATAAAATCTCAAATGCACAATTATCTGGAAACAATTAGGGTGCAAGGCAGTGAAAAATTAGGTTTTAATTGTTTTCTAAGTGTTGCATTTTCTTTTGCTTTTTGTGGCAAGGATAAATGCCTAATTATGAGCATATGGAATTTAGATGAACAGTTCAAATCTGATCTACTATTTGCAAGTACACTTCGTGTGTCTGTAGAAAAATTGTTTAGAGAATTCAAATGATCTTATAACTAAAGACTATTGATTGAAGTAGAAGATGGGTAAAATAGAAGTTCAGCAGAGTTTTATAATACTTTGAAAAAGATCTTTGGGATAATTGTATAGGTTGTGTTTATTCTCTCCATTTCAATCTTCAACTTGTTTAATAATAAAAGTGAAGTAGGTAAATGTGAGAGGTGGTTCTGATTTGTTAATCACAAGTTTTAATTCCTTTCTGATATTCTCTAAGGTTAGCAACAGTGGAAAGTAATATATGACGTTTATTGGTTTTACGTTCAAGTCTCCAGCAATTGCTTTTGAGGAGGTAGAGAAATGAAGTAATTATGGGATAACAATTAAAAAGCTGTGGTTGAAACCTTTTAAAAATGGAAAATAATTATGAAACAATATTGAAAACACTGTATTTTTTATAATTTGTATGCTGCTGAGTACACATTCAGTTCTGGTTTTCAGTTCTCAAAGCAAATACTAAAAAATAATCTGAAGCGAAAGGTTAATCTGGAGAAGTTGGAATTTTACCTTTTTTAAAGTATGATGGGAACATAGAATGTTAGAGATGTTTCATAATTATTTTGAATGTATTAAATGGTGTAAAATTTGTAAATTTTCTTGAGGCTGTTAACTGTTTAATGTCTCTTCTTACTTTTCTCTATTTAATTAAAAAACCTTCTTACAAGATTCTGTTCTCGGAATATAATTTTTTGGGAAGCTAGAACGAGCACAAGACTGTAACTGAAATGATGCTTTTTTTGCCACTTTCTGAAATTTGAATCCTAAAATAGAATTTAATTTTCTTACCTGCTTTAGAGCTTTAAATAGCTTCTTTCATTTTAATTTTATTCCACATGAAAACTCTTGGTTTACTGGCAACAAATCTTTTAACTTACCCCTTTGTGCATCTAAGCTCAGTGCTGTAGTGAGAATATAATGCATTTGTTTCGTGAGTTTCTATAATGTAATTATTACATTTTTTTTCTCCCTTGCTCCATTATCTAGTCAGCATATTCATGAATTACCTCTAGTGCTGATTTTTGGAATCGCTACATCACCAATGATTATCCACAGATTACTTCCTCACTCTGTTTCCTGTCTGCTGTGCATAGAGCTTTTCCAGTCCCTTTCCTGTAAGGAGCACCTGTCTACTGTAATTGACAAGGTAATTCCCTTTCTAAGTGGAAGGATTGTGTGTGTATTGAAGCACAGACTACATATGTGGCCTTTAAAGGTGCATTTGTCTGAAGGTTTTGAAAAGGAGTCTGTTCCTGAAAGTTGTGGATTTTGGATATTTCTACTTATAGCTGCAGAGTAGCTTAATACTGAGAGCTCCCTTCTCACATTGAGACACACTCACACGACCTGCTTTCGTCTTGCATTTGCATTGAGATTGGTGTGTGTAGACTTGGGCAATCACACTTTCCCATTTGCACCTCTTCATTAAAGTAGTGCTTTGATTTGAGTTTTACTTTATTCCAGAAAAAGATAGCTTTAAAGTGAGAAAAATAACAGTTCAGCCTGAGTTTTGCCACCTCTCAAACATTAGCTCAGTTATCCAAATGTTCAAGCTACATAAATGTTATGCCTGTGGATTCTTGGTGCACTGCTTTGTGCAGGATTTCCAAAATTACTGTTACACATGCTGAAAGTAGTGGTGTCTCTGTTCATTACAGCAGTCTCTATTCTGTTTGCAGTTTTACAAATAGATACAAAAATAGCATTAAGCAAAACTAACTTTAAACATTGCTTTAGTAAAATGTACTTTGAAAAATGTGATAATAAATTGAGAAAAAGAAATCTTTGCATGGTTATTTCAGTAGAAATACTGTTTTTAGAAGATGACAATGTATTTAGTATGTCATTTAGTTGAATGAGAACACATACTGAAAGTTGTATCAAATTGTATATATATGTTTTGCTTATTTGAATTCGGGAAAAAATTTCTGCTATGGCTACTTTTTCTTTTTATCTCCCTTTTAGCTGCTTCTGTCAGACCAGTTTCCCTTTAAACTGGGGGAGAAAGTTCTGCAGGTTCTCATCAACCTATTCTTGTACCATGATTTTTCTGTCCAGAATTTTATCAAAGGATTTCAGGTAGGCAATGGTAACAAGAATTCAAATTATGGTTGTGAAAGCAAAGGGTAATTACTAGGCGCTGAAAGATTTCTTAGGCCCTAATATTGCTGAATTGTATGAAAAAATGTCCTTTGGAAATAGTTTGGATCTGTGAACAGATGTGTGTCTTAAAACCTTAACTGATGAGGGTTTTAGAGAAATCTTGTAGGACAAGTATGGAGAAGCATAAAAAGGCTTACTCTGCCTCAAAAAACCCCAGTATTTTATGGTTATATTTAAGAGGGTGACCTGCCTTAGTGGACGGAAGGAGCTGTATTTTTCTGTTAACTTGTAGCTTTCTAACATCCTTGGCAGAACTCTCCAGCTCTGGTTTTCTCTACCAGCTGCTTGGACTCTGGTTTGTCTTGATGTGAATAGGCTACAGCAGTGTCTCTTCCCTTTTGAACTCACACAGTTTCTGGATGCACTTACTTTTCAGGGAAGTAGGAGCTACAGGGTCATTTACTTTGTGCCTCAGAGTAGGTAATACTTGTGGTCCAAGCAGCTCTGTATGACTGTGGAGTTACATTTACCCTCTCTTGGGAGACAAAGTGGAAGAGTTCAAGGTTTCCCAAAATAGTCTGTACAGAGCACAGTATTTAAATTTTTGTTAGCTTACATAGATCTTCATATCAAGATGTATTTCTGTGTCTGAATCTTGTTGTATGTAACTTCTGTGAATTGTGGACAAAAGTTCTCTGAATAATCTGGTTTAATCTGTTTCAGTGCAGGTTTGTGAAATTGTTTCTTTCTTGCTGTGATGGTTTGAAAATTGGCCAACTGCCAAGAACCAGAGGGCCCAGGACAGAGGTCCCAAAGGCCCCTCCCGGCCA
>JAWWTY010000106.1:79797974-79875760 GCA_035222235.1 Margarornis squamiger | reverse complement strand
ACGTAAAGAAATTAGATGGAATACTTCCTTGGTTATGACCCAGTTACCAGGAAGGGCCTGAACCAAAACCACTACACTTGCCTAGTTCCATGTGTGACCCTGTTAGTTAAACATGCCCTTTTAATGTCATACACCTTTAGAGTTTCTCAGATTCTTTGATATCTAAGTTTCAATGATTACATGTGGCCAGGAGAAATATCCTAGCCATGGTACCTCTTCCTGCAGACAGACCTGTGTGGGCTTTCATAGGTTTCAACTCCTCTCATTTGAAAGAGTCATCAAAACTTAATAATTCTCCATTGGCCTGATATAGAAATGCAAGTGACAGTATATGGCTGTGTCCTTGTATGTTAAAAGTATTCAAGGATGAAGCAATTTCAGATCAGATTTTCTCAGTAATAAATAGAAGGTATCACCATCATCTCATTGTGTCTAGGTATGATGTTAACTTTTCTGATAGCTTTTCCTCTTTAATAGTTTTTATGTTTTAAACGTTTTTAGTGAGGTAGTCTGTTGGATTGGGTTTTGTTTGGTTTTTGAGAATAGATGTGATGAGCATATGCTACTGTTCTGCAAGGCCCTGATGCTGCAAACATTTAATGCAGGTGAAATCAGTTATAAAGTGCATTTGTATATATGCATAGACAGAGCTTAACAGTGTATTTTTGTATGCATGAAACATAAATTGAAATTAGAACATGTGGTAAGTTTGCTTGTGTACAGCAGTTGCTCTTCATATCTAAATGCAACCTTTGTTATTTGTGAGCACTGGAGCTGAATATGTAACCTAAAGAATGCAGTAATTCACATAAGTGACTAGAAATTTGACAAGCTATAGTTATTGCATAAGAGGAGGGAATATGAGATATTGAAAATGAACAGCACGTACAGCAAAGAAGGTAATTATGTGACTGTTTGAAACTGTATAATCAGTGTCCTGTAGTGATTTATGGAATCTTTATGAATTGTAATGAATTTTTTTTTAAAGAGTACCATTACTACTACTGTAGTAATAAGAAAGCCTTAAAAGGTAGATAGATATAGCAGGAAGGATGAATTTTATTAACATCCCTATTTCTTCCTTTGTTTTTCAGCTCTGTATTATGGAGCACTTCTATTCCCAGCCTCTTAGCGTACTGTGTTGCCAACTGGTAGATCTTAAGAAGAGAATTAATTCTTTATCTCATGATCAGTGTGAAAACATTCGAAGACTGCCCTCTTTTAGAAGGTAAAAGGGGAAATAAATTTTTTGGACAATCATTTATTGAGACAGCTGTAAAAAAGAATAAAAGAATCTGTAAATGCAGCTCTGCAAAAACTGTTGCTCATTTGTGCGCATTTCTATGACAAAGGTAAACTGATTAAATGGAGGACAGGAAGCCTTAATCTTCTAGTCTAGAGAGTACAGTTTCTGTGATGTGTAATCACTTGATTTTTTTTTTTTCCCTTCTTGTTCTCAATAGAGAAACAAGCTATTATGACAAATAACCATAAATCACTTTTGAACTTGTTAAGCTGATTTAGAGCATAATCTCCAGGGTTTTGGAGTGGCCTTTCAACTTGTTGGATTTGACTGTCCTTTCTGAATTTTTCCAAAGAAATCTTTGTAGCAGCATAAACATTTTTTTTTAACCCTAAAATCTTTCTTTACATTATAATTTTTATGTTGTTCTTCTTTCTTGCCATCAGATATGTGGAAAAGCAAGAGTCAGGGAAACAGGTTGCACTGCTGACAACAGACAACTTCTTAAAGGTAACATTTTAAGAATGTCTTTGGAAAATAAAGTTGATGTGCCCAATATATTAGTTTATGGAGCATAGTAAAATACAAGGCCAAGATGTATAGTTCTATATAACATCTTTCATACAGAACATACTGTACTTCGTGTCCAGTAATGAAAAATTAGGATTGGCAGGTCAAAATTCCAAGTCTCTAGGGTTACCTTTATGTGAAGCTGCACAGCTTTCTTGCATCAACGTTTAGTTATGTCAAGAAATATAACTGCTTTAAAAGAAGGTTACATGGTTTATTTATGGCCAAGTCTTTTCATGCTTCCCCAGGCTGAGTTTCTTGGAAGTTGTTAAGTGTTTGAGGAATGTGTAAGTAATCCTGGAGGTTATTTCATAAGCTCTTAATCCTTCATACCCTCTGTGTAGTTTCTGATTTAACTCAGTGGGGCCGAGTCTGTATCCCTAGGCACACATTCACACTAGATCTCATACAGGATTAAAACTTCAATTTCTTACATGTTTATCTGGAGCTTTGTCATGTGATTGAAGTTAGACTACTGCTATTGAAGTCAGACTACTACTGTTGTGAGCCCTTTAGGAATTCACCAACAGTAATCTGTTGGTTATTTCCATCATCTGAACCACTCCCAGTAGAAGCATTGTTCAAGGTAAAGGGTTTTTCCTAACTCTTCAAGTCTAGTTAACCTGTCAGGCAAATGGTACTATAGAGAGAAAGCAATTAATTTATCCTAGCAGAGCTTCCTGGACTGTAGGGCTCTTTCAAGTGTGAAGAACAATGATAGTGGCTGGAAGAGAGGTTAGTAGCAGGCAAGTTTGCAAGTGCAATTATAGTAGTCAAGTTGAGACATGATTTTATGTCATTTTATGATCCATTGGTAAAAATAGCATAAATTACTGCTGTTCCCTTGCTGTTTAATTCACACCTACATTGAAAGTTGAAGACTCATCAGCTTAAACTTTATGTTTTAAACCTTATATGTTTAATAATATACCCCTTATTTCCCAAGCCTCACCCTGTAAGTTGGGTAGGAAGCCAGAATTTTTGTGCCCAGATACATATAATGCTTCTCACAAATTCTAATTGAAGACATTTGTTCTAATCTCTACAGTAGGGGTAGGACCATTAGTGCCTTGCCAAGCTGGCAGTGTAGTCTGCTTGGGAAGAAAAGGTCTTACTGCTGCATTGATGAGGTGCTGTTTTATTCTGTATGTCATGCTAATCTACAGTATCATTTCAAACTTTGGAAACACCTTCAGAGTCACTATGGTACTCTTTCATATAAATTTACTCTTCGTGTTTCAGGGCCAGGTAAACTTTGTCTTCAAGCTTAGCCCCTAAACCTGCAATATCCTTTATCTGCTGCGTTTATATGCCATGTTTTTAACACTTTTTTTAATAACTATGGAAAGAGTTTCACCTATTTAAAATATTCAGTTTTAAAAGCAATTTTACATTCTAATTATTAATGAATCTGTCTAAAGTTTTCATGGCAAATTTAATTTGAAATTACGTAAAAGTGGTGATCTACATATGTTATCTATATTTATGGAAATAACATTGCATAGTCTTCTAATAATGATTTCAAACGCTTCCAAAATGGAGTATGTCTTTTCACTTCATTGTTTGGCAAAATACATTGCTATTTATTTATATTAACTACATTAGTCTTGAGCTAGGAAACAAGATGAGGCAAATATAGATGGGTTAATAATACTCTGGGTTTGGACGAATAAGATTGATGTAGCGGCATTAATAAGAACTTTTTTCTTTTCCCAGCTTTTTTTGTGGTGGGGTTAATTTTTTTCTTAATGATCCTACTTATAATTAAAATACAAACTTGTGAGTGTCTACCCTAAGGTCTTGGAAGTTATTTAAAGAGTTGCTGTATCAGTGACTTTTAAATGTAAATATATAAAAAGTCTATGGGGAGAAATGTCATTAATGTTTTTAATAATTTAATTTTTTTTTAACATCAGAAAGCTCTGCAGCACCAAGTGTCTTTTTTGCATTCAGTCTTTGCAGTATGATACCTTTTTTCTCCATGTGTCAGGACTTCCTTATATTGCCTGCAGACAAGGTTGTGCTTTTCTTTTCTGTTTTATACCCTTTGTTTCAGTTTAACTTTACAAAACATCAGTGGCTTGTGTTATTTTTCTCTTTCTATTTGGAATGGATTGCTCAGAGTTGAGCCAAATGGCAATAAAATATGTAGAGAGTCCTGTGGTTTTTTCCTCTTTATCTTTGAAGACAGGGAAGGGAAGGATGTTTTGATTCACAAACTGAAATGTAACAAGCCCAGAGTACTTTAGTGTAGTTACCAGAATTTTTGAGTGCGGTTTTCCAGAAGTGTTAGTATATGCTTCCAAGAGAGGCCAGTGATGAGATGTCATTTGGCAAATTCAGTAGCAGCAGTCAATAATTTCTATAATTTCTTTTTCCTAATATGTGATTTTTTTTTTTTTTTGCTGCTGTTCTCAACCCATGAATATAAAAAAGTCAAATTAAGAACACATAGGAGCCGCAACTGAATATTTCTTTATTTTCTGTGAACTGGTGTTTTTATATATATCTAGCTAATAAAAACAGCCACCCACGATATAAGAATTAAATGCATTTGTAATATAAAAATGCATATTTTTGAGTAAAAGTAGTTATATAACTTCTCATTGCCTATTAAAGGGATGGTGTATAGTCTCATTATTGTGAGATAACATACCAAATGTAAAGGCCTAACTATATGTGAAAATGGTAATAATAATTTTAATCAATAACAAATTTCTAGCAAGCTAGACAAAGAACGTACAGTTAACTATGCAATATGAATGCAGTGAACTGTTGAAATACAGCGATCTTAATTTAACACTGGTGATTTCAATCATAGCACACTACAATGTCAAAACTTCAGAGTAATTTTAAGTGCTTTGTGAGAGTTTTAAATGCATGTCAGAATGACTTAAAAAAATTATTCTGTCACTGTAGGAAGAAACACAGAAGTTGCTGGAGGACTTACATGTTTACCATTACAATTACGTTTCAGTTCTGAGATGTCTTCATGTTTTCACATCTTCTCTTCCAAAGTATCCTTTGGGCAAGCAGGTGATGTACTGTTATATATGGGTTTTGTTGGTTTTCTTCTCAAAGTATGACATCTGAATAATTATTTACTCTTTCTCTCTCTTTACTAATGTGCTATTTTGCCCCCTGCTTCTTAAAATGGAGACAGATGCGTTCTTGTTATGGGTGGAGGGCAACAGTGGTTTCTTTACGGCATGGATGATGCCTTGCCAGCCAACAGGAAGGAGTTTCAAGGAGGATGCAGATGCACAGATCAGCAAAAGAACCCACACATTGACTTTCCCACATCTGGGATCGTCTGTATGCATTGCAGACAGTGTATACTCTTCTACCACCTATTAGATCACCAGTCTAATTCAGATGAAGAGACTGAGTTTTTAGCAACCTTCTGTACAGGAAAAAGTGATAGTTAAGGGACAGTGGTAATTGGTCTTAATAAACCTATTGCTCTAAGGTCATTAAATCCACCTTCTCATGCTAAGCAATTTCTTCTTCCACTAGAAGAGCGACGTATTCTGTGCATGTGCACTTGTCTCTCCATTCTCAGTGTTTTGCATGCTGTAACTAGAGTCTGCGACTAACTACAAAAGCAGCATGAACTGTACCAGTATTTGAGAATAAAAGGACGTTTTAGCTGGGGCATTTGATTTGAGTTCTTCTGTGTTCCCTGCAGTTATCTTCGTCTGAATGTAAATTGTTTGAAACCTGGTGCAGAGCAACACAGTCTCCAGCAACACTAGAAGCTTAGTTCTGGAAGATATTAAATGCTCTCATTTCTTTTGCAAACACTCTGTGTCTTTGGAAAACAAGCTCCAAAGGAATTGCATATTACTTTGAACAACTTGTTGTAAGATTTCCGCATTGCTTTGTAAAACACTTTATCCTTTTTTCACCTTCTGTGTAACAGATCAGGGATCTGCACTGTGCATGTTTGGAAAATCAAGTGTGGGAGACAGAGGAGTATGAATCATCTCTTCAGCTAGCAAGGTGATTTTTTTTTTCCTATTTTGTTTTAATACCACTGTACATATGGAGAGTATCAGTCATCAGTTATTCTGGAATTTAAAGCTGAGGATATTACCTATTTACAGCTAGCTTTAGGATTGTTTGTAAGTGTAAATGACTGCTGTTTTCATTTTGGTTTTCTGCTGATTTCTGTGAAATTCAACCATGTTGTAATATTTCATGTGCCCTGAGTAATTATGCTGAAACCACTGAGATTATTTTGTGTGAATGGGAACATAAATTATGTTTTGTCTTTTAAAGTATGATTGTGATATCAATCAAACTATAAGTTGTAGTTGCCTTAAATTTTAATCTGTTGTGAAAATTAGAATCTGTTCCAACTTAATAGTAGCTGAGACCTTTTTTTTTTATTTTACTACTTTCCCTCTGTCCCTCCTTTGTCTAATAGTTTATACAGGGACTGAGTTAAAATTTTGTGTTATTGTGAGAATAGGACTTTAGGAGAGCCTACAATTGTGTTGCCAGGCAATTTTCTTAATAGAACACACTTCAATTGAGTGTTACAGGTACAGATTTTAAATGTGCTTTAAAGAGACACATGGCAGGTGTCTGTTTCCTTAATAATTGCATTCATTCAAATAGTTCTGTTGCACAGGAACCAATGTGACACCGTTACTGTAACTGCATCTTCTAGAGCCTCTGAGCTGGTGAGGTGTGATTGTGTTCACACTGTAAAACTGCATAGAGAAAACATGTCAGTGGTGGGTAAAGAATAACTTTCTGGGCTCATATACACAAGGAAATATACACTTCAAACTCTACCTTTCCCATACTGAGCGGTTCTTAGCCATAGCCACCACTCTGTTTTCTTCACCTTCATCCCTTTGAAAGAATTACATGCTTGGTTTGTCATTTCTGCAGTCTTTCCTTTTTATTCCTTCTCTGACTCTCCTGAATCTTGACATCACTCAGTCACCTATCAACTCTTGCCCACAAATGCATCATTCTGCTTTCCAGTATTGTCTGTCTGTAATCTCTTAATAACACTTGGCCATTTTTCCCTCCCCTTTTTCTTCTCCTATGTTTAATTTGCTTTCATCCTATCTGAATTCATCTGTCTCTTCTCCTATCCCAAAGCTGATGCTGCCATCAGATTCTGACTTGCTCCCCTTTTATTCTTATCTGTTCATCTCCCTCTTGTTTTTCTGGTCCTGGCTCCCACTGTGGGAGCTTCTGATAGAAATACAGTGATCATGGTCAATCCTTTCATAGATGATGATTCTGTGATTCTTTGTTTTTATCCAGAAAGTCTGTCATTTTCCTACTAAATCTACTCCAACACAATTTCTTGAAATACTTGGAATTCTAGCTGTGATTATTAATCTTTTCAGCTTTTAACTTTAATTCTCTTTTCCATTTTACACACACTTCCTCTTGTCTCTGTTTTTTCTACATGGAATCTTGCTGCCATCTTTTAGTAGAAGATGATAACATGTGGTCTTTCCCCTTCTATTCATAATCTTTTTTTCCCCTCTTGCTCAGCTTTAGAAGTTACTCGCTGTTCCTTAATACCTGTGCCTTCTCAGGAGCCACATCACCTGTTGATACCCTTGTGTTCACCCTTCCTCATCCCATATTCTTCTTTTCAATGTTTTTCTGGAACCCATCTTTTTTCCCTTTGTATTTAGAAAGTGAAAAACAGAAAAGCTTTAGATCAGCTTATTTCTCATTTTCTAACAAAGCAGCTCATTTGACTTTCATGAATTATGCTTGAATGTGGGGTTTTCAGCTGTTGAATTGAGTTTCTTTTGTGGTTGGTTTCTCTACTTCAGCCTTTCCTTTTGTCCATTCTGGTAGAAGATCCTGTTTTGGGTCATCTTAACTTTAGCAATCTAGACAGTAGTTACTTGACTTGAGTTGTCTAGAGTCTAAAAAATACCATGGGTCAACAGGAAGAATCTGTGAGCTTTAGTTCACTTCGGATTAATCCAATTAGAAGAGAGAGAAAAGAGATGTTGGAGAGTGTCTCACTTGATTGGTTATGTGGAGCTAAGTGCCTGGGACTTCTGATCAAATTTTTAGGTTGCAAAACTTGCAGTCTGACCTACTGTCCTCTGTCTAGACGTTGTACTCCATTTTTTGTCTGCCAGTCATTGATTGCTTTTCATCACATGCTGCTTATCACAGTCCTGCTCTTCCGTGACTCCTCATTTTGGTGCTGACCAATCTCTGTTATCACTTCTTCAGCTGATTCCCGACTTCAGCATTCAGAAGGAGTTTCTGTGGACTTCATCCTTGCTTCCTTTCTTCTCTTTCATAACTTGAAATAAGATTTATTTACTGCCATATAATGGTCTGAGATCTTACTTTCTGCTTAAAGCCTGACTCCTAATCAAATTAAAATTTTAACTCCACTCTCTGACAACTGGCATGCCTTGCAGTAATCTCAAGCCTCAAAGGCTGAAAAGGATCCTTTACTGTTTCCTCATACATGATAACCATCTTTTCTGTTCTTTGGGCCCTGTAATCCCATTGTTGTCATAAATAAGTTTTTCAACAACTAGCAGTTTCGTTTTGAATAATATTACTAAAATAAATTTTTTCTTTCCCATTCACAGATCTCCAGATCTGCTTGTCCTCTCTCAGTCTTGTGTGTTTAATTATTGCAGTGTTTTGTCTGGCCTGGAACAAGGCTGTCTTGTTTACCCATTGTGTTATACAAGACAGTTTCAAAATGTTTTCCAGCCTTTTGTGTAGTCAAGGCCACCCTTTGTGTTGTTAACTCCTGATGCTTTCTGTACAAAACAAGTGTATCTGAAGGCAGTACTTGATTTGCAAAAAATCCACAACCCTGAAGCAGATAAACTGAAGTTTGAATTTCTAACTTTTATAAGCATTTAATGTCAACTGCCAGTTAGAAACCAGGGCTCAAATTGCAGTTGTCCCTCCGGGTATCCAGATTGCTTCCCCAGTCTTAGTGTTCAGGTAGCTGATAGGGAAACCCACTGCCTGCTACCACCATCCTTTAATTCTTTTGTCATGTTCTCTTTTTTGTGTAGCTGTGCTTTTTGTGTCTTCTAAAATCCTCAAACTATTACCGTTAGTTTTTTGTATTAGCACCTTTGTTTTGTATAAGGCACGACGAAAGCACAAGAATAGGCTGGGAAGGGCTGCCAGTAACAGAGGCTTTACAAATGTGTGATTGTTCAGAACCAGAGTGTTCAGCAATGGGAACCTCTCACACTGTATGACAAAAGTTGCATGAATGTCTAATGGTACTGGCTGGATGCAGTGACTAATTCTGGATTTCATTTATGGATATTTGCAAGGACTTGCTTTGTTATCTTTTAAATTAAGATTATGAATCTGAGCAGTGTTCGACAGCATTTGTAAAAGGCCTTAATAATTTAATAGGAAGGAAATGCAGGGCTGGAGGTTGGGCTAGATGATCTCAAGAAGTTCCTTCCAACTTGAATGGTTCTGGGATTCTAGTAGTGGTTAGATTTACAGCAATTTAAAAAAACCCCAACAAAACAACAATTCTGATTTCATTTGAAAGTCACTCCAAATCACAGAGAGTAATGGATTTTGTGGATGTGTGTTTACATACTGATTTTTTAATTTTTTTTTTACTGTTTCATTTACCATTCTTGGGAATGAACCCTGCCATACTTGTTTTTCAAGGGGTTATTTTTGTTAGGGGTTTTTTGTTTTGGCTTGGGTGTTTTGTTTGTTTGATGCTTTTGGGTTTTTTTTGTGTGACTCACAGTTTCAAAAATTGTAACTCCTGTGTCCAGCAAGTGGTTTTAGGTAGAGCATCAGAAAAACTTTTGTTCTGCTGGTAAATGTGAAGGACATCTTGACCAAACCAAATTGGTTTGTTTCTTTTTGTTAATAACAGCAAGAAAAGAATTTACTTTAATGCAGGACTAAGTGCTTGAAATCTTGGAGATTTTTTTCTTTTAAAAGGAGTTTTTCAATTTTTTTTTTAAAACTTTTTTTTCAACTAAGAACATTGAAAGCTGTTTCATCATTCTGTGTTTTAACTTCAGCCAACAATTGTGTCTTTTAGGATGTTGAATAAGTCTGATTTAGTAACCATGCTTCAACAATGTGTGGAAATCTTGCTGTCATCTTCTGGAAAAGAGTTTGATGAGGCAGTAGAGAAGTTGAAGGAGTTCTTGACCCAGTTTCAGAATCTAGAAGGTGGGTGTGTACCTTCATGTATTCCATTGCAGATAATATAAAAGCTGTTTTGTAATCTGACCAATGGGTTTCATTTTCCTTGAGATATCCTGTCATTGTATCAAACCATCAGATTTGCAGGATTGTTTTTTTAAATACATGCATGAAATTACAAAATGTTTATATTCTTTACTGATACGTGCTTTTTATGATACGGAAGAGTGATGTAAGATAAGAAATTGGACAGATCAGTAAACATTACTCACTAACTCTCATACGTGTATTTTGAGGACTTTAACAGACATTGCAATTGTCAAAATACATTTTAACAAGTAAAAAACTGTATTGAAAGATAATAGCAGCAGACTTCCTTATGACATGGTATTTAATTCAAATGTATGTGAAGTTCTTTGACCTGCACATTCAGAGCTTGGACACCAAGGGCCAGTTGTCAGGGCTCTGCTGACATGCTGTCACTTATCAAGGCCATATATTGATTGTTCATGGTGGAGAACACACTTCAGAGCTTAGCAAGGCAAATGAATAGCAGCCTTCTGTCTTTCAGAGGCAGGTTAACAGAAGCTGACATACTCCTTCTGAAACAGGAATATGACATATTTCAGCATTCTTCTGGAATAGGAATTTCACTGCTTCTCCTGAACTGTGGAGAAGTGCTCCCCAGTGATTCCCTTGAAGATGAATTGGTTATCATCTGGTCTGCTTTATGCATATTAATTGAGCTCATTATCGGTGCAGTTGCTACCTAGCATTTGGACAAGTAGGTAATAAGCCACCAAATGCAGTCTAATATTAATTAAAGTAGTCATGTAATGCTTTAAGGTTAATTGAGGGTTGTTTAGAAGAATTGGCTCTTGCCTGTTCCATGTATTTTTTAATAGATGAAGTAATAGCAGAGCTGTGGTAGAAGAAATAGGTCATCACTTTGAAAAAGCTGTATATGTAGCTGAAGGTACCAGCACTGAAGAATCTGAACTGTGATGGAAAACATAAAGGTTCATCTAGTTTGGCTAAAAAGAATTGAAGCAAAAGGCTTTTAAGTAGTTGGATTTTTACCTTGAGGAAATGAATAAAGAACAACAACTCTGGGAATTCAGGAACTTCCAGAATTATAAAACAAAAAAGACAATATTTATTTTCATTTAGGATTCAAAGATGGTTTTAAAGCAGAGAAGGTCTAATGAATTCATGAATGATCTTTGTTTACAAAGTGAATTTAAGCTGTAATGGAAAAGTGAGAAGGGGAAGTTAAGATAAACTGTATGTGAATAGGTTGCTGAGTTAGATAACTCCTTACTCTATGTGATTTTATTGATCTTCAGCAGGAGTTCTCAGAAGTCTGCCAAAAATGTTACGTGCCCAAATTGCCCACAGAACCTTTAGAGTGAAAGGGTAGTTAAAAATACTGGGGGTTTTTTAGCAGCAACAAAGTCCATTTTCCTGACTGCCTAATGAACTGAAAAATGTAAAATCATGAAGCCTGAGGAAACAAAATATAGTCAGTCTATTTTGAGCTGAAGGATTTGGGGGGCTGTGGGGAGGAAATTGGTGTAGTAGTGGTGAGGAAGTTTTCTGCTTTGAAGTCTTCAACACGCATACAAATGTCCACAGAGCCCTGGAAATACCAAATTATTCTATGCAGGTCACCAAAAAGCTTTTATATATCATGATTGTCACTGCTGATTGGAGCTTTACTTGTGACCTGTAGGTGGAATCTCCATCTAACATCTTCTTAAGTAAGGAAACAGTTGTGGTTACCTAGTTACCTTTCAGTTTGATTTTGTTTGTCACTCATCCTGGCATTGGTTGTGCTTTGGGAGTTTTTGCTTCTTTGTTTTTACCTAAAAATCACTAATAATTGATGCAATTGATAACAAACTGTATGGCTATGAAATTGAAATTCTGTTATAAATTAAGATAATAAAACTGGGCAATGAAATACCTTAGCACATTTTTGGTTTGCTGCTCTGGTTGCAGTTTTCTGGGTTACATAGTGAGAACTCATTTCTTACTCAATGTTTTCCTACACATGGCAAGGGGAAAATTACAGTGTGTGGCTTTTTGAATACTCCTAAAGCATTAGTAATATCTAGTACTTATCTGCCCGATTTACAGATGTTGAGAGTATGACCTCGGATAGCATAAACAGAATTCACGTGATGCACAAGGCTTGTGCTGGATCTTCGCTCAGGGCTGAATTGTTTCAGTTAGATAATTGCTCTTGGTTAAGCTGCACTGCAGACTCCTTTTTTAACAACCTTGTGCAAAGTGGAAGGCTCAAAAGTTGCCTGTGTTTGGGTCTACGTGAACAAGTAACTGCACGCTTCTCAGATTGCTTGGGTTAGGGGCTTTGTGTAGGTAGTCAGGGAAAGTTTACCCCACATATCAAACACTAGTTTTGTTCTAATAGCAGAAGCTTTCCAAGAGCGAGATGTGTCCGTATCGTCACAAAAGGAGCTCCAGAAGAAGACAGACCTTTATCATCTTCAGAAGGTTAGGCCTGCACAGGCTTTACTGACTGGTTCCTTAACTGAGTATTTTATGATGTAATTGTTCATGATTAGTTCTTCCCAGCTTGCTGGAGCTCTGAGTAAAGGTTGTGTGTAAATGTCTCATCTTAAAAATGAATGCATAAGTACCAACTATGTATATCAGGTCCTCCTGACACATAGAAAATTATAGAAAATATCTATCTTAAACTAGGATTTTAAAATGCAAGTTAGATGTTTTTATTTAACTTGTAATTTAAACATTCTGCCTAACACATATTTGACTGAATTTCCAAAACTCCTACAGGTTTGAGAACTGAATACATTGGGCTAAATAAAAATAATTGCACAATCACACTTTCAGACATCATCAGTGAAGACATGCCAGCAAAAATTAATTATATATGTTACACATATAGTTTGTGTTCTCTAGAGAATGACTACCTCCCATGTAGTTTTATCCACCACTTTCTTTTTAAAGACTTTGTTGGAGTTGAAGGAATCAAGGCGATCTAAGAAACTGACAAAGTTTGAAATGCTTCGTTTTGAAGTTGTTGACTATATAGACAGTCTTGTAAGGTGAGATTTCCCATTTTATGTTCCTGCATTAGTTTGCACTGTAAGTTGCAAATGAAATTTTACTAACATGTTAGCATGTTAATCTTGTTGAAATTGTGTCTTGGTCCCTGCAGCACACTTTTTTTTCCTTCCTATTCTTTCTTGGACAACTCTAAAAATAATAACTAAAAAAAACCCCTCTTTTCCATAGATTAGTTGAAATAATTGGCATTATGAATTGACCGACTTACTTTGGCTGCAGCAAAAAGATTGAGGGAGGACTGGGTATACGTAGCAGAATAAACTCAAGAGTTTTTACCCAATCTTTGCTGATCTGTTCTACTTATGAAACTGTACAGATGTCAAGTGTGATATCCTGTCCATTTTGGGAACTGTTTTGGTGAGCAAGCCATAGCAGATAAGGTTTGAAGGCAGCTCTGTAGTGGAAAATGTGAAAGGCTTGTTGTGGTGGGGGAAGAGATGAAGGCACTTGTTAATTATAGAGCCTTGGGTGGAGGGGGCAGGCAGGGAAGCCTACAGAAGCATGACTTTGCTAAGAAAAACGCTTCAGATATGGAGACAAAGATGAGCATAGACTCATCATGAGGCCTCTAGATGGATCAGCAAGATCTATGGAGTACATGACTGGTGTTAGCATTTTAGCTGCTGCCCTCATTTTTTAATTTGGCAGTGGTCCAGCTACAGTTCTACCCTAAATCCATTGATTTGGAGTTGATAATAACAGACTTCTCTGCTTAAAAGTTTATTTCAGTGCTGTTCATCTTGTTTGTTCAAAGATTTGCCAGTACTCGTTGGGAAACATACATTCTTGTAGTTTCTGACTGCAGCAGACTTCTGTTATTTCCCTTAAGCTGAAGCTCGTGTCTCCCCCCCTCTCCCCATACCTCGTGCTTTTTCAGAAAATACCTTGTTCCTGCAGACCACAGGACTCTGCATGAGATACTGTATTTCAACACAGCCACTGTTCTCCGTGGGCACTTGAATGCTGCCCCAAGGACTGCACTTCACACAGCTTTAAATAACCCACACTGGTACCTGAAGGTAAGAAACAAGTGAGTTGTTCGTGGTGCTGGAGTAGTTTCTGAAGGCTACATGTGAGGATGGTGTGCAAGGCTTGGTTTTGCTGTTTCATGAAGCTTGGCACACATTCAGCTGTTTTGCAGAGAACCAGCAAGTATTGATAAGCAACTAGGGACCTTGTTCAAAGAGTTAGGGAATCTGTCTGGCACAGTAGAGAAGGTAATTCTGGAAAGAGTTCTATATGAGGAATCCGTTTTCCAGGATGTGTTCTAGTCAGTAGATGTGGCAGAAAAGTAATTTTGTCCTCCGTTACAAATGGGATGACTGTCCATGGGGAAAAATACAGTGTCTGTTCTTTCTTTATGGGGCTGGTGCTCAGTCCTCACTGTATAGATTGTGTAAGTTGGAGGCTGTTCAGGCAGAGTGATAACATGAAAATAGCTTAAATACAGCATGTTTATTGGAGTCCTTTGTTTTTCTCTTTATTTTCATATTTGTTGTGTATTGATATCCTTTGTTTTCTGAGTCCAGAAAAAGATTGTCCTTTTGTTCTATCAGCTAACCCTGCGCTTTTCTAGAGGAGAAAAGCAGCCTGTTTTCCACTATTTTCATAAGTAAAACTCACAGGATGACCAAAAGAAAGAAATAGAGCAGGATTTGGAAAAGGAGTGAACATGTATTTCTTTTTGTCCTTGATTATAGATGCTACTTGAAATTGTCTTTATGCCCTAAGATTTTTCTTAAAAAACTGATTATAATTTTGGAAAAAAAAAGTTGGTTGTAGCTGTATCTGAGTAATTATATGTTACTTGAGTCAGAGCCAACATTTACTGGGAATCATACTTGATAAAGATCAGTCTTTGAAATCTACAACCCAGTTTGTATTGGGTTCGTTGGCACTGTGCCTCAGTTTGAATGAGGGTTGTCGGTTTTACTGTGTGCAGGAGTTATTTCTAAAATCACTTACAGAGCTTATTTGTGAAAACAGTAGTTAGCAAGTGAGCTACCATTAAAGAAACCTAATATGGACCTCAGTAATTTATATATTTTAGAAACCTAGAATAGGACACCTAGCAAAATCTAACTGCTGATATGTTTAATAAGTGTCCTCTTTGATGAGTTGACAGGAGTTCAAGTCCTCTGTCGTCCTGTACTTTGTTCTTTGACATGCTTTAACATATTTACAATGTTTTCTGAGTAGATTTTGAAGGTTTGGCATAGTTTCTAACAGCAGCAGTATTGGCTGAATACCTTGCCTAGCATTTTAATCCATGCGAGTCAAATAAATATTTTTTCTTAACTGTACCTATGATTTTTGCATGGCTTGTGTTTTCCTGTGCCGTGACCAGAGCAAAGTTCTCTAGAGCTGTTCCTTCCAGAAGGCTAGGACAGAAAAAAACTTCAGTGGAGTACCAGTGAATGATTAATATGTGATGCATTGCTTGCAAGAATCCAGTCTAGTTATTTATTTAGCAAAATGTGAACCAAGGATCATACTTACCACAGGGAACAAAAAAAAAAACCACAAAAAAGCCAAAAAACCTGCAGCAAAACCAGTGTAATTCTATTTTCACTGATCCCTTGAAAATTCAACAAGTTGTAATTTGGGATTCCAGCTCCCATATCAGGGAAAGAGGATTTGGTCCTTAGGCTAAGAGCTTTGATTCCAGAGCAAGGTAGGAGTCTGTCCTCTCTCTAGCTTCTAGGGACAGGGTCAGGCAAGAGAAACCCCTCATCAACAGTGTTCTGGGTTGCTCCCACTCCTATTCCCTTCTTTCTGAAGCAGCACCTCTGTGCTGTACAGGTGGTTTCACAACTGGCTGCTCATTCTAGGGCAGCTTCCTGTGTGTCAGTCTAGTTGTTTCCTCTCAGGGACATCGTGTGTGCTGCTGCCTCAGGAAGCTGAGGTTTCCCTGATGGCAGCTGCAGCTCCATCCCACTGTGCTGCAAAGCCTTGGCCTGCTTACCACAAACAAGGCTGGGTTCTTTCAGGTGCTGGCAGAGACCCTGCGGTGCCAATCAGTAATATCTTTTCTGGATCATTCTTGGCACTTGTGTGTGGTGCAGCTTCATACTAATTTCTGCAGAGAAACCTGCTCAGAGGAGTGCAGGTGCTTTGCATCCTCTCTTGGTTGTGATAACTGTCCTTACGTTTAGAATATCCATGCAAAGTGACTAGCAATGCCAGGCTGGCACATGGCTGAGTTGTAGGAAGCCACAGAGACAGGTGCAGTAGGAGAGGGGAAAAGAGAAGGGTGTAGGGTTGTCCTTTTGAGCAGTGATCTGGATCAGGCAGAAGGTGTAACCTCATGTGTGCTGGTTCGTAACACAGGAGTATTTGAAACTATTAGGGTATGCTCCTGAATTACAGTCTGATAAACTAATGTCTGCACTGTAACATTTTGAGAGTTTAGCTATGTTTCTCTGAATTTTTCTGGAAACTATCTGGACTGAACTGACAGATATTCACCTAATGTCTGGAGCTTTTGTGTTCCTTGTAGAAAGTAAATAACTTGAAAATTTCTACGTGTTCTGGAAATTGTGATATGCCTCATAGGTGCTAGCATCCAACTGGATCTGAGTCTCACAAATTCAGAAATTGAGATCTGTGAAAAGTAAGAGATTCTTGAGCAAAGTCCTATTCTTTGCCTAGCCTTCTTTCCTGTATTGGAAAGCAGTTTACTTATAGAGGTATCATTGCTACAGCTTTATAACTTTCCAAAAGTACCTTGTGTATTTTACTAGCATCTAAAAGCATTTTAGAAAAAAATTCTATGAACTGAAAGGAATGATCAGTGGTTGTTTTCATGTTAAGAGGGCTGACTTCCTAGGGGATATGAAACTGAAATGAAATGCTGTAAATTTCTGCAGCTGTACTAGGGACTTCTGCCTCTGGCTCAAGTGGCTTTTTTACTTCTCAAGTAGATGGTTCAGTGCTGATGACCTGAATCCAAGGGGCTGGAAAGCTGCCCAGCAGAAAAGGACCTGGGAGTGCTGGTCAACAGCTGCTGACCATGACCCAGCAGTGTGCCCCGGTGGCCAAGAAGGCCAGTGGCAGCCTGGCTTGTATCAGCAATAGTGTGGCCAGCAGGACGAGGGCAGTGATTGTCTCCCTGTCTCAGCACTGGTGAGGCCCCACCTCAAGTGCTGTGTCCATTCTGGGTCCCTCACCACAAGAAAGACATTGAAGTGCTGGAGCGTGTCCAGAGAAGGGCAGTGGTGCTGGAGAAGGGTCTGCAGCACAAATCCTGTGAGGAGTGGGTGAGGGAGCTGGGCATGTTTAACCTGGAGAAAAGGAGTCCGAACGGCGACCTCACCACTCTCTATAACTACCTGAAAGGAAGTTGTATCCAGGTGAAGGTCAGCCTTTTCTCCCAGGCAGCTAGTGACAGGAGGACAGGAAATGGCCTCAAGTTGCATCAGGGGAGCTTTAGATTGGGTGTTGGGAAAAATTTCTTCCTGGAAAGGGTTGTCAAGTCCTGGAACAGCTGCCCAGGGAAGTTGTGGAGTCACCATCTCCAGAGAGATTTAAAAGATACGTAGATGGGGTACTAAAGGACATGGTGTAGAGGTGGCCTTGGCAGTGCTGCGTTAACTGTTGGACCTGATTTTGTTAGAGGGCTTTTTCAACCTTAATGATTCTATGAATTTCCTGAAATATAGAATACTTTGTGAGAAATCAGACTTTAGCCTTTATAGATGCTGAGTTTCAAGCCAGAGATAAATAACTGTTATATTTCAAAGATAAAACACTGAGATGCGAGAACCAATTATGTTTTTTAGTACGTCTGACAGATCTATATTAAATCTTCCTCTTGCTTTTGTGTGGGGGTAGGGGGAAGGGATATTTTTCTATTTTCTACATAGGCAAATCATGACTAGTTTCTTTTCCCGAGTCCATAAAACAGAATATTTCTCTCTCATATGTAAATAGACCAAGCAAAACAATTGGCTAAAAGCCTAATCAGATAATCACTCATTACAGGAGAGACAGTGTAAGTGTACAAAGTTGTAGAAGGAACACCAGGAGTGAAGCAGCTGGGTGTTTTTTTGTTGATTTTTATTTTTTAATGGTATGTTGTGGTTTTTTTTCTTCTTTGTACCATCAACATGCCATTAAACACACAAACAGTAAACATTTGGTTAGAATACCTGCCATGTGAATTTCCTGAAATAGTTATATCTAGCCCTTAAAATTGTTCAAGATTAAAAACTGATCAAAGTTACTGCCTTGATTTTCTTTTCATCAGAATCAAGCTTTGAAATGTGATGGAGGAAGCATTTCTAATAAAGCCCCTGACATATGCATAGTATATAAGCTTCATTTGGAGTGTGGCAGATTAATCAATCTCGCTGATTGGTTAGAGGTATGTGATGATGCAAACAGTTCCTTTACCTGCTTTCAGTATTCTGATTTGTCTTTTTGCTGCATCTCTGCTTTTCTTTAGTGCCCCTTTTGACAGCTTAAATCGTTGCATACCATGGTCCACAAGAACACACAGTAACTCCAATCACTCTTCCTCTCTTGTGAATCATTTATTTCCAGCACTTACCCTGTGATGAAAATACTTTGCTTCTGCTTCTATTTTATGCTTGGCACAGATCACCTTTTGTGCTTCACGAAATTGTCTTTCCTTTCTCTTTAAGTATTCTGTGACACTTTTCTGTAAACAGGCAAGTGGGGCTCTTGGAGAAAATGCTTGTGCCAGGGAAGAGCAAAGATCCTTCTGGCTTGATATCCTGTCTCATACTCTGACCAAGAGCAGAGTATAGCAAGACAACATACATGAATATGATAAAGTCTCCCTACCTAACAATCACATTTTAGTTCTAAAGTTTCCTAAATTTCAGTTGTTCTTCTGTATTTTCTAAGCCTACCTGGATGACATTACCAATATAATTTTTAGCAACCACAGCATCACCTGGCAAGAAAACTGTGTATCTTAACTACCTGCAGTTTAGAGGATACTCCTTTTACTTGTTCTGCGTGTTTTGTTTGCTGCTGACCTGTTTGTGTACTGTATATTCCTACTCAGACTCCTGCTGTCCCTTGGTTTTATAGATTTCTTCACAGCCAACTTACCTCTCTCATTTCCCCAGAATGTTTAAGCAGTCTCACTTTGAAAATATTTTTCAGTCCTGTGGTTTCTTTGAGAATGGGTCAGGACCCACAACTGTTTTGAGATTTTGAAATGGAGGCACATGAGTTCACTGAGTGATGTCTTGCATTCCATGTTCCTGCCATGGTATGCAGGAATTGCTTGCTCTTTTGATTGCTGACACACTCATAGAGTTATCATTCCAAGATCTCATTCCTCCTGAGTCACGGCTATCAGCTCAAAGCTTGCTATTTTATATGCAACTCTCTGTGAACTGTATTAAATCTGTGCTGCTTTTCCCTTTCTAGGCTTTCTCAACTGTGGTGATGGCAGCTGAGGCACCAGATGCAGATACAGCTTCCTCAGACCAAGTGGATGATATTATCCAGTATCCTTTCTCATTTCTCTCAAGCTTGACATTTAAATGCTTTCAGGATTTATGAACTAGTGTTTTTAAAATACAGGTTCATGTGCACTAATTTCACAAAAAGTACTATTTTAAACAGCCTTAATGGACTGAAAATGTCTAAGAAATAGATCTGCTGAAACAGTTGGTGTGGGCATGGTGAGGTAAGAGAGCAGCTTTTGTCCACTGGAACTGTCTGAAATGGAACCAAAAGTCCGTAAAACAAGTTGAAACTATTTGGTTAAATCATTTGATAGTTGGTATAGCGGCTGTATAGGGGTAAGGCATTACTGGGGAACAGAGGGTAGGACAGCTGTGACCTAGAGAGCAGATAGAGAAACAGGACATCATTATGAGGAAGATGAAAGCACTAGTAGGGGAGTTGCTCACAAATGTAGTGTCTCTGTGGAAGCCGTGAGTTCTGGTTCCTTAGAGTTGATTAGTTTCCACAAAACATTCATTCAGCTCCTTACTTTGCCCTGATCCTGAACTAAAGATTGAAAAATATTTAATGGATGAGCATTAGAACCAAAATCCATGGCTACAGCAGTAGTGCTGAATAGTTGTACAAAAGGAGGCTTAGAGGAAGGATATTTATAATATATGTAACACTATACTTGGCTTTTCTTTAGTATAAGGCCTTTTCTTTTCTACAAGCTCCACTGGTAATTAACACAGTAAACTAAATTCTTTACTTCAGGAATATAAAGCTGCATGTCAGGAAGGCAGCAAGAAAGCTATAGTGAATAGAAAATAAGGAGACGGTGGTGCTGTTTTATGAAATCTCAACAAAAAATCTCTATAATTACCTTTCCATTTTTTTTGTCAAGGGGCATGAAAGTTTAAATTCTTCTGATATTAGTATCTTTGTAGGCTTGAAGCTTCTCTTAGCAGTGGGGAAAGGAGCTCTTCCTTTGTTGCTGCACTGTATGCATGTAGCAGCAGTACTGATTAGATTGAAGATGGGTGCTTCTGTAGGCAAATCATGCTCTGTCCTTATTTCCGACAATTTTATTGTGCAACACAACATGTTGTGTAATCGGTGCTTACCATGACTTAGAAATCTTTCCCTCCTACAAAGAACTCCATCAATGTGTCATAAAAAATGTGCTTGGTTTCCTTTACTGAAATGTCCAGCGCTCGCTTTATTCGAGCTGTTTCTGAACTGGAACTCCTGGGCTTCATAAAGCCCAGCAAGCAGAAAACTGACCATGTAGCAAGGCTGACGTGGGGAGGCTGCTAATGTGCCACCAAGGTGCTAATAAACCTGTCCTTTCCAACACTGCAGTGGCTGTGTTCCCACTAAACCAGTCCTCGCTAACTGCTACTGAGTCAAAATCAACAGTGACTGAATGTTGTGAGATACATTCTGAGTGCCTGGGCAGGCTTGAATAGCGATGGTTTTTAATGCTTATCCTCCCTGTGCAGTGTACTGCGCTATTAATGCCCGTGTTCCAAATACTGTATTGTGGTGCCAGTTTCAATCTTCTTTGATGTGTGATATTTAACAGTCCACTGATATAACTCAGGCTAACAAGCCAAAAGGACAACACTGGCTGTCTAAGCTACAGAAGTGATGAAACAGTATTATTAACATGCTTTTAAGCTGATAGGATTTGAGTCATTATTATAAAATGCCTTCCAGATCCTTGAACTAGATTTAAAAATAAAACAAGTATGCTAAAAAACACAATGAACTTCCACGTTCAGCCTCTGTTGCATGTTCTTCAAAACAGGTCCTAACTCCCTAAAAACTGCCTCTTGAGGAAGAGGACAGAATAGTTATGAAGACAGAAATTTTTGCTCTTTGAGAAAAGTGAACTCTTTAAATCATCCCCTTTTTCTAGTGAAGTTATCAGTACTAGCTGACTTTTGCTGTCAGGGAAACTTGTGTTAGCATAGACCAAGTGAGAACATGGCACTCATGCACAGTGGAGGAAGATAGTAAAATCCACACCTAAAGCACACACTGTAAACCCCGCTCTTTGCCAAGGATTTGTGCTGTAGGTAGGCAAAGGGAACAGCTGTGTGAAAGTAACTATGGGCTGAGCATGTGAAAGCACCGCTCATCTGACAGACCTTCAGTCAAAAAACCTTTTCAGCCCAACTATTTTTCTTGACTGAGTTTGGGGAGGAAGTATGTTTATGCTGGTATCAGAGTCCTGTGTTTTTCAACCATGGGAAAAGCCTTGTTGCCCTCCAGAGCAGTGCATGTGTCTGCCATGCATTGATAAACCCTCCTGAGGGCTGTGACACATTCCAGCAGTTTGAATGGGCGGGGACCTCGGGTCAGGCTTAGCACCTCGGAGAGGGCTGCACTTCAGAGGCGTTCAGTTTGTCCCGTTCAGACTTCAAAGCTGAGTGGTGATTAGTTTATTGTAAAAGACTGTATGTACCGCCAAAAAACTTCCAGACATCCTCAGCTGACAGACAGGAGTACAGAGTTCACTTTCCTTCTGAGCCACTGAAGTGCTGTTCTTTGTGCACAAGTTTAGCCACCACTAGACTCCAGATGCTCCCACTTAGTTGGTCTGGCACTTTAGCCCACTCAAAACAACTGAAAAGCATAGCCTGGAGCTGTGAGGACTGAATCACTTCCATAAACCAGATCTTACTAGGAGAGGGGAAGTCCTATTACAAGAACCAGTAACTTACCAAGCTGTTTCCCCAGGAATGTATGTAAGATAGGTCACGCTTGTTTGAAATACCTTCAGAGGGGGCTGGAGTCATGAGTTTTCCAGTCACACTAACTGCAGACACAGCTGTGCTTAAGAGAGGGCCTGGTTCTAAATGTTGCCAGTTAGGAGGCAGAGGCTGAGTTTATCAGCCTTTATACTGCCTGAACATACACCCTGGGAAACAAGGATGAAAACTCAAAGAGTGTTTTTAGCATCTCAGTGGAGCATTTGTACAAGTTCCACCACGACACAGGGTAAAAAATTCCACTGTTCTTCCCTGCAGAGAACCAAGCTCAGGGAACTGTCTTGTAGCAGTCTTTGTATGTGAGGTTCTCCACAGAAGAGAGGAGGCAAACGCTGAACAGCCCCCTGTCCTGAACCTCACTCATTTATCTTGCAAATGCACTTGGCAAATGAAAGGGATGTCTCTGTGATGTGCAAGAGGACAAGGAGCCACGTGTTATGTGGCACAGTTGTCCCCTGTCACCTCACTCCACTAACTTCACACCAGCTAACTTTCACACCCCAGAGGGTAAAACATTCAGAAATAAAGAGAAGCCAGCCTCAACAGTGTGTGGCCTTTAATCCCCAAATATGCAGGCTACATGACATTGAAACAGTGAAATTAATGGCTGTTTCTTCCCTTCAACTAATAACATAAATTTTCAAGGTTAAAGTCACATTTGCTGTGCTACATACGGTTTCTCAGGATCATCAATTCCATACGTGGCATTTCAGAGTGTAAGATGTATAACTGTGTATAAAGACATGTATATTTGATAAAACTATGTAGGAAGTACTGTGTAATTTCATTTTCTTCAGCAAGGAGGGTCAGAAGATTGAGAAGTTAAAAACACAAACTAAAAAAAACTGGTCATGTATTTAATTTCATTTGCCTCTCTTTCTTCAGATGCAGGACTTTGCAGTTAGAGTCCTACCTACCTAGAAAGGACTTAACATCACTGAATCTGGAACCAACATCAGTAACAGCTTAGACACCCTCAGGTACCTTAGCTGAAATACACAGACAGGAGATTTCAGAAGCAAAATCAGAGGTTAGTTTCTACAACTGTCTGCATAGTAACAACATATTCTGCAGATACTCCAGGAAACCTTCACTGTCTGCAATGTTCACTAAAAATAGGACAAAAAACCACCTAAAGTGACAATGTTTGGTAATAGCTCTGAAACTGTAACAGTGTTAAGAGTCACCTCTGCACTGCTACCCGTATGATATTCTTAGGTAGCCACATCTTCCCAACAAAACTACTGCCAAAAATCACAACTGAATGCAAGGTAACATTTAAGTTTTCAAACCCTTTTGCCCTGCTGTTACAGATGCTGTTCTTTGACACCTCTTTACGCTACTGAATTACTGGTTTCATACACAAACTTTATAATTTATCCCAGAGCCTACAACTGCAGTAAACTAAGAATAAGCCAGGTGCCTGTAAGAGCCATTCATTCTCACATTTTTCGCCACTGAGAATGACTTACAATACACAGGTCACAAGCGTAAACTCTGATACTTTACCAGCCTCAATTTCTTCCTCTCCACTGTGGAACCAGAGAGCTTAAATCCTTCTGAGTTCCCAATTCGAAAATGGAGAGAGCTTTCACAAAACAGTTCCTAAGCAGAATTTGCTACTGGTCATGCTGTTCAAGAGTACACAGGCAAATCTCAAGCAATCCTGTGTGCTGATGTTTGACTCTCCTTCCTTTGCAATCCTGAAATAGCTGGACCATCTTACAGTTATAAGCTCTCACATCTAGGCACAAAAATCAACACACAGGTTGTACATGTTGCTTTGTAAGTACACAGTAACTGAGGTCTGCTTGAAAAGAAATTTACACATCACTACCTCAAAAACAGGTTAACCAAGATCTTTGGTTTCACTCTGTTAAGTTGCAATTAACTGTCCTCAGCTTGCCTGGCTTTTGGATAGACTGCAGTTACACAGAAACTGCAAAAATATTCTAAATGTGGCTACCACAACAGGTAGTGCCAAAAACTGAGCAGTTGTTGAATTGTATCCATTTCTGACTCAGAGGCCTCTGAAAAAGCTCTCCAGAGCAGGTTTGTTTTCAAGCACCAGCCTGCTCCTCAGAGCACCCCAATTTTCCTAGTTTTTTCAACAGTCATCAAGCTGCCAACCATTTTTCTACTGAAGAATATGTCACTTGTTAGAACAAGCCTTTCATGTGTAATTCATCACATCAGATACTGGCACTGAGATTAGCAAAAGCCAGTTCAAAGACCAAGACAGAACAAGCAGTAGGTTAAAAAATGAAATTTTTCAAAGAATGCAACCTCGTTTTCAAAGCAGGCACAAATTAAGCATACCACAGTTGTGATGCATAAGCACCTATGGTGGCATGGTATTTAATCTTTCAGAAGACTGCTTATTATGCATCAATTTGGAATAGCACAGGAGTGGCTGGGTGCTAACAGGACATCACTTCTTATTATAACTCTTAATATCCTAACGGAAAAGATAAGAACACAGGAGACAGAGATGTATCAGGATGCTGAAATTTGCCTGGTGGTCCACCTAGAAGCAGTGGTTTTCCTACCCTGGGCAACTTAACAATAAAAGGTGGTCAAAAAGTGAGGAGCAGGAAGAAGGGGAACTGAAGACTTCAAGGCAGACAACAGAAATTACAGCCCTTGATAGTTTTCTCTTCAGTGAGAGAAGACCTGAGAGGAGAGTGTAGCAGAGATTTCTCTTTACTGACACTCTGAAAATAAAGTAGAAATAATCCAAGCATTTAGGTAAGAGGTTTCAGGAAAGAGAGCAGGAAGTACTCTGATACTCTGGCAATGTGCCCAATTTTGAACCTGTAATTTCACTACTAAGTGAAAAAGTTCACTAAGAACTAGAGATCATCACACTGCTTCTCTGATACCACAAGCATCAGCATGAACCAATTATTAAGTCTTTCTACCAGGTGAAGCTGCAATTACATTTCAACTGAAACTCCTCTGTTAACCTGAAATGGGACAGAGATCTATCACAAAGCAGACTTCCACTTAACCAGAAGCTGACAGTAAGTTAGAGAAGATAGCAGTTTATAATCACAGGATTACTTTGAAACTGCTTTAAAGTCCCCAAAGCAGGTAACTCAAGTCCTTTCGTAGCAATACTTCTACCCCACAGCACACAGATCCGGACTTGCCATGTAGGAACTTTGAAGCAATTCACACCGAGACTCAGCACTGACAGCACAGTCTGCAAACAGCTGAATGTGTCCAACAATAAACACCTCAACCCTGAATAATGATTACACACCTTTAGCTCCTCCAATACCTACACAGCTCCAGCTTGCAGTGCATGTGCCTGCTCTATCTTAGGAACAGATTTGCTTTAATGTGTCATTTAAATCTGAAGGAAGGCAAGCGCAGCTGTTTGAGTCAGCTGCAGCAAGTTACATCAACAGTTTCTTGTCAGTTCTGTACCAAATATGTTTCCACAACAAGAAGCAATACAGGCAGTCTAGGGCAGATTTCTTTGCCTCTGAAGAATGACCTGAGATTTTCATCCACCTCCTTCTCCTGATCTAAAACTGACCCACCCGCTATTGCTAGTAAATAACGTTTTCATTTAAACACTCAGATTTAAGTTTATTCATACACAGCAAAAGTTCCACCTGCATATTAAAAACAAACAGATTAGAAGTAAATGTTTTATTCTTCCAACTAAATTCCAGTACTACAAGGGCAGTAAAACAATGATACACTGAAAAATTGCAGCAATAAACATTTGTTAAAGACTGATAGAATAAATAAAAACTACAAAAATGAGAAATCATATAAACCCATTCTTAACCCCCAAAAAAGTCATGGAATACAGAAATGCCCTCCTTCACTATTTCACAGGCAGTACTGTGGGCTATTTGCTTAAAATTGTCCTGGGATTACATTCTAACTTAACTGTGGTTACAGCTTTGTTGTAGTGCACAGTTATGAAAACCACACTAACTTCAGTCAGAAGTGTCATTCTACATTTTTATTTACACAACCAGTGAAGGGCAACTTCTAGAACACCAGCTTTAATCCTTTACTTTTTCAAACTTATTAACATAAGAAGCCAAATCGTAATGATACAGCAAATGAGGCCACTGGTATTATTACAGGTAGCAAAGGTCCACATCCAGGTGGTACTGACATCAGGGAGCACTCCAAAACCAGTTGCTGCATAAGAGTGGTTGCCACTGACAAAAGCTTGAAATAACCTGTGTTCACAGGGGGAAAAAATATGGCATTGCTGCAAGTCTTTACTGGGACAGCTTGCAACAATAAAACAGGGTGTATAGGGCAGCCCACATATGCAGAAAGTGTGATTCATGAAACATCTGGAAAGAGAAGAGAACAAGAGTTAACAATGGATGTAACAAATAGCGGTACCAAAACCAGCTTCAAAATTAAAACCCAGCAGGCTATAGAAGACAGTTCTACATGTTTTAAACACAAGCCGCATTTTCTCTCACACCCTCCTTTCAATCTCAGTGTTCCATATTATCAGTTTCAAGTATTTTACCTTGGGGCCTAGCTGAAGCTTAACAAACAACAGCCATTTAAATTATTGAACATTTGGTAATTCAATGCTGCTACAGGGGCCAGAAGAAATAGATACTCACAACTGGCAGGCTGTTCTCCATATCGTCGCATGATTTGATCATGCGTGAACTTCACAAATGCGTCATATTGTTCTGCAAGGATGAAGCATTAGAAGTGTATTAAGTTTAACTCAAGCTGAAAAATACTCAGGGCTAATTTTTATACACAGAAATCATGTAAGTTAAACACACACCCACTACTAGTAGTTTTAAGTGACGTTACACAGTTCATAGCTCTCACTTCCTTTTTATCCCCCAGAACAACAATGCAGCATGTCCCCTTAATTAAAAGACTTCCCCTTACAAACTTTTGTAATGAGAAAGATGGCTATATGCTTGAAGAGAATTATGCTGCACATAAACAAAGACCTCAATATACCTAACTCCTGCTGAGTGTCACACACTGAATTTTGAAGTAATGAAGTGTGCCCATTTCACAGATCCATAACGGGGGCAGAGTAGTTAAGGGAAACATGGCAATAAGGTCAGTGCTAGGGTTGGAAACAATTCCTCTGCTCCTATCACTACCAGATGTAAGAAAATTAATTCAATGAAATGGAAACACAGAAGTACAGGAAAGGGATTTGCTACAGAGTTAGAAATTCTTTTTTGTGACCACCAGAAAATCAAAAGCAAACAAGAAACTGAAGGGATGAAATGCTAAGTGACTAACACTGAGTAATTCCAACCACAAAAGTAGCAACTATAAGAGACATATAGTTGACTGTGGACTGCATGAAAACAGCTACTGTGTCATCTGAAATGAAATTTAGATATGAAACGTACTAATTTGGCTTTGAACTAAGAACTATTTTTTCCCAGAATGGTTAATCTTTCTATACACACATACATACAAATACATTCGCAATATTTTATTCAGTTTTAATATTGCACTCATCAGCAGGATATCACCTTTCAGAATTAGGAAATTGAACAAGGAGAGTAATATCTACCAGATGCCGCTCCTCTCCATTCCCCTTCCTCCCTTGTGGAAAAATACATGTGCAGCAATGTGGGGTGTTCTGAGAAAAGGGCAAGGTCAAAGAAGGCAATCTTCAACCAAAAATGCAGTTAGATTTGTAGTGGTTCCTAGTCCCACAGGTTTGCCCCATTAAAGTCCCCATCCTCTTGCAGGGATGAGCTTCACCTTTGAAGTAAACAGGGTATCAGTAATCAGCAAGTAGAGCAGCAGCAGCCCAAAGTACGGACCGGACCCAAAGATCTAAGGACAGTCATCCCTGACCAAGGGGGCCCAGGGTCACGGCAGCCAGTTCCCCTCTGCCCACAAGCAGGACCTGTTTCACTGCAGTTCTGACCAACAGCTTTTCAGCAGCCATGCAAGAACTTTAGCAAACAACAAAATAACACAAAGAGCAGACTGAAGGATCTGTTGCCCAGAAACCATTTCAAAAAATAACAGCAACTAGAATATTTCCTAAAAGTATGTGTTAAAGGCCAGAAATGAGCTTGCAAACTTTCTTCTTTAAAGCTGTAAGTCAACATACACAGCCACTCTAACATCTTTGTCAGAACTAGGGCTTTGCAAATTTTAAAAAATCCACAGTTACTAAAAAGCCCCTTTCTTGTGGTGGTCAGATTCAGAAGTTAACCAGTCCAAAGGTAATAGCAACCTACAGTGAACAATTTGAAAATTTAAGTGAATACTTGTAAAGATACTTACATCACTGTCATCCTGTATCATATATATCCTGGTTTAGGTCAAAAGGTGGCTAAATGACATGAAATACAAATATACTATACTCTTGACCTTTAGTGTAAAAGACTGTTTTTCACAGATTTTAGAAAACCTTTCAAGCTAGTGTTCCACTTAGCCCCTTGAAAACCCAAGTTCACGCTAACACAGCGGTTTCAGGTAACAGAGGCAGGAATGGAAATCAGGGCATTACAGTGATCTGAGTTTTCCATTTACCGAACGCTCATTCTGCATGAAAAGCAACTTTACTCACAAAGAACATGAGAGAAGAAAAGAATAGACAGTACCCGGCTAACTACCTACAAGACAACTGTGATTCAGAAAGGAATAAGGTAAATATCTGAGATGCAAATACTCAGTTCTAAGTCACTTGAAAGAAGCTATTCAGTTGAGATTTATTATGGAATTTCCAGTTACATTTCCACTGACTTCACTTTTGTAAGAATGAGTATCACCTTACTGCACAAAGTTTAGAAAAGCATATAACCATTCCATCAGCAGACAAACATAACTGGCCTTCTATGTAAGGAATTTCTAAAGTCTTTTGGCAGTCTCTAAATTCCCATATAATGCTGAAACTGTATTATTGGCTTAATATATGAGATGCAGTAATGTGATCTTCCTAATTCCTCTTTTGGTGAGCACCATCATAAGACCAAGTAAACCTAACTCACCTCACTAAACCATAATTCCCCAGATGGAATTCAATCCCCTCCCTTCCCAAAAACAAAAATGATAATCTTGCCTTTGGGACTTTAAGATGGAGCACATATAAGGAACTTGACAAAGGGGTTTCCTGCTTGTAAAGAACTACAAGTTTCTACTCAGAATGTGTCTGGAACAAATGTAAATCTATCTGGTCTTCCAACAGTTATCATCCCTATTAAACGAAATACATTTAAGAGAATACAAGAAATGACCCAATTCCTAACACACATAAATTAGGAGAAAAAAGTTCTACTGGGTCCTGATTCATCAGTTTGAAGCAGGTTAAAAACACAGAAATGGAACACTAGGACCAAAGCAACAGAAGTATTCAGAATTCTAGTTATAGCAGTAAATAGATCTAGATTTAAGAGTGATTTAGAACTACAGGAATTTCTCACACAGAAATGGCAGCGCAAGTGCCGAACATGAACAGAATTTCAGGTGCAGAGACAATATTATCAGAGATAACCCCCAAGCCTGACACAGGTCTGGTGACTTTCTGCACAGGCATGCCTGTAGAAGATTTTATTCCCACACCTGAAGAGATATGCAAACTTGAATTCTGAGGTGTTTTCAGGTGGGAAGCAGAACAGCTCTAGGTAATCAAAAGCAAGTCTGCTGCCAAACAGTGCACTCAGATGTTCATTATAATCACACTAAATATTAAATTAGACACCAAATCATACTGTGAAGGCATCTAACTCTGAATGCACCAGAGTTTAGGTGCTCAAATGCTATCAAGAGGCTTAGAAGTAGAGGACTTCAAAAACTGAAGAAAGATCACATTTACAATGGTGATATTATTAACATGATCCTTTATGGAAAGATAAGTTGGCATGAAGTGCCAAAAATTTCAGCTGAATGGTGTGAAATACAACGATTCAACATGGAGCATCAGAAATGCAGTTGAACTGACTCTCAGTAAGATATCAAACACTGCTGGCAGCAGTGTAATGGTAAGTACTGGGAAGAGAAAGGGAAATCTTAGGTACTGTCATTTTGCCAAATTCCAGAAAAAGGAAGTCAGTTCCCAAGCAGGGAAAAAAAAAACAACAAAACAGTCCTTTCACAAAGAGCTCTTAAGGCAGTAGAATAGAAAGTCTTTCTGGGAAAAAAAAAGGAGGAGGAAATGATCAATTCAGACATGATAGCAAGAGAAAGTTCTAACTGAAATAAAACCACTGTTTTCACTGATTAGTAATACCCAGGAGTCATAGTTTCTAGCCAAAGCAGCACAGAAGGAAAAAAGGGAGTAAACATCGTTTTTTCTGTTCTGTATGCAACCCCATTCCTTTATCAGATTAGGTCAGAAAAAAAAATGCACTGTAACACAAAAATAAGAAAAAGTATTAAGCTTTCAAACCCACTCTAACACATTATTCTGAACCGTAGGATACCTGCAAGTTTTGTGGTCAAAATTTCTTCATACTCTTCACGGATTTTCTCTTCACGTTCTTTCAGCAAACGTTCACAGATCATTCCAACTTGTCTGAGAGTAAACAGGGGCTGTTCTTTTTTCAATGGTGATGATGCTGCAGATGAAGTACCTAAGATTAAATATTTGGGCATATCAATTTACAAGTAGATCAGAACCATTTTTATAATCAGTTTTCTTCACATCTTTTACACTACAGGCACTTTACAAAATATGTGGAGACATCTTTCTCTGCTATTTGAACCTCATTACTACTGAAGTAGAACTGGACACTCAAAAGGAGTACGTCTGCAATGGACAACAAGCAGAGCTATCAAAACACCAAAAGTATTACACAAACACTGTTAACACCATTTATATGGCACTTGCCATGTACAAATTTAAGCACCTATTTTATATAAAAATTACAGTACACTACACTGGTGCACAGACAGCTGCTTCGCAAAAGCCTATTACAGTATCAGTGGCAGGGTATGCAGGACAGTCTCTTGAAAACAATGCCAACTTTGTGTCCTATCAATCCTTAAAATGAGAAGCTACCATCTTCCAGATCAATGCTAGTATCAACAAAAAAAAAGCAGCAGTAACTGGTGAGAATGTGCCATAAACCTCCAGGTGACTAGAAAAAATTATTTACATAGAGTCTAAAAACACACAGGAAAATTACACAGAATTTTCTGGGTACCTGGCAGGGCTGGTCCAGTAAGGAGAAATGCATGTGGCTGTGCATCAGTAGAACAACAAGGATCTGTCTGCTGGAAGCTATTTTCTAAATGTCTTCTCTTCTGCATGCGTTTGTACTCCTGTTTTATGTTGTACAGAATTTGTTCTAAAAAAAAGAGAAAAAAAAAAAGCCTAAAATAATTACATTTCACCATTTTCCTTGATTTCCACTCAAACACCAAAATGCTATACACAAATAACAGATGACAGTAGATAGACAGACTCTTAAAACCCACTATGTTTTACCCAAGACATATACAAGTAAATATACATTACTTAAAAGAAATGTAACCCATACTGTTTTTACCAGAACACCAGCAAAAACATTGTTAGTTAAGGTCAAATATGGGTACCAGAGTACTGCTAACAAAAATGAACAGCATCCTAAAATTTATGAGCTACCAACTATACAATATACACAGATAAAAACTTGGCTATAAAACTTATACTGGTATTAATTCTCTTCCCTTTATACATTTAATTTGCAAGCATCTTTATCCCCCACACTCATGTATTTAACAGTAACAAGAGACTCTAGAATAAAACATCCACATGAAATACCATTCCTCTCTGTAGGTTTAGTGGCCTACAGGCAGCACAGTGAAGAAGAAAACACAATTAGACAATAAGCATAAAGCACCTACTGCTTTAGATATCAAAGAATTGGAAACTGACAGGCAAAATACGAAAGTCTTCCACAACATTTTTGACAGCCTCAGGTCTATCCAAATAAACATAATGGATGGATCAATAGTCTCTTTTAAAAGAATATGGCAATATGTAGTTCAGCATTTGATTACACTGACTGAAATACAGCAAATTAATCTAATAATCTTATCTCCATTGTAGAATGACAAGAGGAAAAGCAATCCTTGCAATAGAACTACCAATCCTGCATGCCTTCTCTCTGAAATTCCATGTAGCAAATGGTTCTCAGGTGCATTAGTGGCCTAACTGCATATCCTCCAGCAATGTAAAATATTAAAGAAAAAAAAATAATTTTTTATTTTTTACAGAGGCCTTCCCATAAAGTGCTTAGAAAAACTCTCTTTATGAAAATGCTTACTTTTAAATGCTCAAATGCCTTAAAAAAAAAATAAATCCCTACAGGGTTGGTTTCCAATGAGACTTCTGAACTTTTTGGCAAAGACAGCTTTCTGAAAGTGAGATACATAAAAACTCATGTGATCACGTCAGAGTTGCAAAGGACTCCACTCAGAACCTTCCCATTTCTGTTCTGCTTTTGCTAACACAACACCATGAAAATTTCTGAACTAATTTTCACGTTTGTAATCTCTGTGCTACTGAGGTTCCATATCTGAATATCTTCTAGTAAGCAACCATGTCACACTAGTAACTTTAGCTACCAGCTTAGTCAGTGGCTGATGCCTCTGACCAAGTAGAAGCAAATGCTCACCAATTCTTAGTTCAGATGTTTAAATACTGGCATGGTTCTTCAGAGGCTTCTGATTTGTGAAAAGAGAGAACACTGTTTCTAGTCAACAGGAATATCAGCATTTTCACAAAGGAGCTTCTTGGATTTTGTTCATTGATTAAGGCCTTTTCACCCTTTCAGTCTCATGCCTGCAGTTGTACAATTTTCAGCTCCCTAAGAGGAGGTCAGTAACTTGGCTCAGAGAAGCAGCAAATGCAGACGACGTAGTAAGGCAGCACAGCAAGTAAGTTAAGAGAAGGAAACTAAGAGAACGTGGGGAGAAAAGTACTTGGGAGGGCTGGAGGATTCCTACTTTTTCTAGGACAAGATACATACACTCCAGCATGGTACACAGATGCATACATTGTGTTAAACCAAGATGGAGTCAGGCTTTCAAAATTAAACAGAATCCCACCTCGAGAGTTTGTCAGATGCATACACACCCCAGCCAGAGAAGGGCCCTGCAACATTTTTACTTAGTGGCATTATGGTGGTAGAAGAGTACTCCTCAAAATCAAGTGCTGTTCTACCTAAAGTGATACTCCATAATTGTGAGTGGGAACCAAATTACCTCATGAGACTACATCTGTCCTAACGCATGTCTACACTACGAGAAACATGACTGCACACATTCACACTGTATTTGCATTAACTGAAAAACATAACGGACCATGTCCATCCTTCACTACAACTACGTCATCTTGGGCATACTTTTCAAATCCCATATGAAAAACATCAGGCAAATTTCAGGTGTAAAACTTGGATAAAAATCTTCTCTACAGCTCTCCTTTGTGTTATCTTTATGCAGAAACATTCTCAAACCACATTAACCACCAAAATCCTGAAGGATAAAAAAAGTAAACAGACTCTGGTCAATTGAGAAAACCACAACAGTTAAATCAACAATCATCAGCCAGGTTTCCTCTAACGACCCCTGGAAATTAAACAGGGAATAATTTAGATAAAACGTTAAAATACCAGCCAGAACAGAAGGAGCAAAAGCAATAGTGTATGTGTGGGGGAAACAGGGAAAGGAGGCAGAGAAATCAGGTACTGACTTTGGGAAAAGAGTTACAACTAGAATAAAAAATGAACATTTGTGCACCAAAGACACATTATTCTGTTCCAAATTATACTGAATTGTGGACAAAGAAGTGTCAATTATATTAAAGCAATTTCATCTACTTCTAATTTGGCAACACTTTTTAACTTGCCACCTTCAAATCTTGCTCTGAAAATCAAAAATCTCCAGAAATGCCACTGACAGATACACTGGGAGATCCCTGTCCTGGTAAAATCACTTTGACAATCGTTTTGTGTTACTATGACTTCAGGTAAAGGTATAGAACTAAGCCAAGTGGGACAGAGGAAGGGACTATTTAAACATGACACTGCCTACATCACAAACAGCAACCAGGAGAAAAAATCCTGAAATGTTAAGGCCTGACTGAACACTTGCTAAGCATGTACATAGCCTGGTTTGGTAAACAATATTCCTCTATTCAGACTAACTTAGGAGATTTAGGGCACTATTGCTCAGCACAGAGAACTGGACTACAAGCTGTATTCAGTACCTTGCTGATAGCAGGCAAGGTGACTTGTGAGAATGACTCAGCTCACAATTCCCCATTTATAAAATGGAGATTAACAGTCAAGAAACGCAAGTTTAATGTAGAACCAAACTTTCAATGACTTCTCATATGAATGATTAGACCAGGAATGCTTCAAATGAAACAGGCATATTTCTGCCTCAGCAAAGACTGAGTAGACATTTTTATTAACTTACAGTGGCATAAAATCTTTGACTTTAAAGGAAACTGCTCCACTGTGAAGTGAAATGTAAGATTACAAATATTTATGACTCATTTTAGATGAAAATCTGAAAGCCAAATTAAAATAATCTAGTACAGTAAGAAAAGTTGTTTAAATGTACTAAGTCACTTCTGTCATTTACAGTTCTGCTTCATAAATCCACAAAAATATACAAAAAACATTTTTATAGCATCTCAGCACTTGCGAGAAGCCATGAAATATTAAGGCAGTGCAAACCAGATGACTTTTGAACAACACCTATATAGCAGACATCTAACTGGAAAGACCTTTAAAACTCTGGCCCAGTTAAACAAAGCTTAGTTAGCAGATCCAACCTAGTTTTGCTTCCAGAAAACATTCCTGCCTCTTCAAGATCAGTTTCTTAACCTCACTTTCTTCCAATTAGCTCTGACTATTCTCTCTGCAGTTGACAACTGCATTAAAATGTGTATTTAACTGTATTTAACACAGGACAGGGGGGGCTTTATGTGTTCCTCAATGTAGTGGCCCAAATTGTCCTTTTCAACAATGACATGCATTTTAATTAACAAATCATTTTATATAAAAAAACTAGAATTTGAAAGTACACTCATTAAAGAAAATCTAGTCTATGTGAGCTTCTCTAGGACTATAAAACTAAAGTGGAAACTTGAATACATTTATTACAACTTATTAGGTATTTTAAATAAAGATTTTCATCCACATTATAGGTGTCAAAGTTCAAATCAGATGCTGTATGTCAGACAGTGATTTCATATGAGATAACAAAAAGGAATGTATTTAATATGATCAAACATACATCACTGTGACCTATCCTCAGTTCCTTTTTAATTTCACTTTATCCCCTGTACTCAGTGTTTCCTTATTGGTTAGAGATGCCTCTGAAGGCACAGAACTATTTAACAGGAAAGACCAGGCAGAGATGCTAAAGGTGAAAATTAGACTTGCTGAATCTGGGGTAGCAGTAAGAAAAAGCCACACTGCTAACACAATGAAATGAATCAGTACTTCATAAATGACATTTCAAATTCAAGATGACTATGAACTGACCAGGAAACTGTTTTATGCCCCCTTCTCCTCCTTCAAGCTCAAGGCAAAGATAAAGAATGATAAACAAGAATTGCTATTGTCTCAACGTAACCACTGAAGTCACCAGGGATTCAGTCAAATATACCTCAATATACTGAAATGCACAGATATCTTTTTTTCCCCAGAGCTGTGTACTGAGAACATAAAGTTGAATATACACGTTCATGAAATATTGCATTAAGAAGAACATTCACATCAGTTTTCTTTCAGAACTTGAGCTGCGATTCAGAGAAGGAAGATTTCCCAAAGAAGAGAGGATTAAACGTGAAGGGTGCAAATCAGAATTTGACATCTGAAACGTGATCTGCCACACTAACAGATTACAAAGCCAAATATTCATTTCCAAGGAATGATGTAGTCTTCTAACTTCCTTTAATTTGTGATAAAAAGTCAAGAATATTTTTCAGAATTCTGTCATCTAATTACTTCATCCTGACCTGTAATTACCTAGAAATTATGTACAAAGGAAACAGCAGTTCAACATGAAAAGGTAACAAGGCAAACAATTATTTTCTCCATTTTTATAACTTCTTATCAATGATGAAGGTGCTGACTGTCTCCCCCAAAGGATTTTTTTCTTTTGGCTTGATTTTTAAACTAGCAATCTCTCATCTCAGTTCCTGGCTTCTCTCATTTAGCTGAAGGAAAATTCAGCAAAACACACAGGAAGGTGACTCAATAGGCTGAAATCAGAGTAGCAGTTTTCCTGGCCTGAAATGGAACCTTAAGCTCAGGTTTCAGTTGCAATGTCACTATTCGACATACCCATTCAAACTTGAACCATGCCTGAGATTTCTTCTAAGTAATCAATCAAATGCTATCCTGATGTCAGCAGCATGCATCTTCAAGGATTTCAGCTTCTGTTAAAGCAAAACTGCTCCACTGTCCCTAGTTCAAATTAATGTATAACATTTCTATCAGGTCTTCACCCTTATTCAACATCTAAGTGATGCTACCACATTCCTAGTTTTGGTCTCCCCCCAGACTACTGACATTGAATGTTAATTTTAAGATGCCAGCTTCCCTTAAGGGCAGCACTGCAGCAGAGCAATAGGTAACAGTATTGCTCATTTTTTTTAAATCTATTTAACCAGGGAATTCACAGGCACAGACAGGAATTACAACCACCCAGCTACTCCTCTTATTCTCTTGCTTTGGTCACAGATATCAACCACTCCACTTATGTTTCTTAATTAGGCATGGTCTGTTAAGACTCCAGTAACAGAATGTATACTTTGGGAAACCATGCTCACCTTCAGAGAAGCATGCTTAAGCCCGAGAGAACACTGATAATGGGTACGCACTGACACTCCACAGCCACTGCCTATAGCTACAGAATGGGCAGGAGCAGCCCATAATGGACTCTGGTGCACAGAGCAGGCCACCTCACCAGATCCCATTACTCGAGATTTCAGGCTGACGAAGGTTCTGGTTCTCCCACAACATGCTGGATGCTCACATATGCATTAGCTCATTCTGCAAATGTGCTATTTCAGGAAATCCTAGTTCTCCTGATCAAGGGGTTGAGGAATGAAAAATAAATCAAGCAATGCAAAATGTATTAGACACAGCAATTAGACCTTTCCCTTCACATAAAAAATTGTCACATTGCATTTATCAGACTTGCCACTGAAACAAAAAAACTGCTTCAACATTTTATGACATCTACAACCAAGAGTATTTAACATTTATAATCACCACAGGCATCTATACAGAAATTTCTCATATAAATTACCAAGTCCAGATGCAGTCATTACGTGACTTTTTTTAAGGGGTGGGAATGTTTTGTTTTTTAAAATCCTAATGATTTCTGCAATACTGGAGCACAATGAGAAACTTGGCATCTCACCAAGATAATTTAGCAATAAATACACATGTGGATAAATGTTAACAAAACAGAAATTAAGCAGAAAGAGATGCAGCACTACTAATATGTCACATTCCAGAGCCACTAGATCTGTTCAGTTAAAAGCCAAACCTGGACTTGGCCACGGCCTGACCAAGTTTCAGACAGAAGTAGTTCAGTTTGTTCAACAAGGCAACTCAAAGGTCAGAGGAGGACAGCTTCTAGGGAAGGCTAACAGTTCTTCCTATTAAAAAAGGTCAAAATCATTTTCTTGCATTAACTTTGAAAATCTGTGTCAATTAGATCAATTTTTTCCAGACTATTCTCTGAAAGAAAAAGGCATACATTAAAGGCAAATTTATCTACCTTCTGTTTGTGAAGAGTCCCTCATGAGAGAGGCACTCTTACAATCAACTCCCTTTGCCATCTTTAACTAGGGATATTTGCCATACAACTTCTCTTAGAGCAGTAAATACCAATTAGGCATAGTCATTACTAAATACTGCATAAATTCAATAGTTTCCATATTCTGTCAAACTGTTGACAATATCTCTGCTTGGATTTCAACCAGTGACCTGAGATGAAGGTCCACCCACTACAGTTTTTGGTTTGCAACAGTAGTTAGTTGATGGGGAAGTGTTGAGGCAGATGAATGTTTCAGATGGAGGAAAAACTGCATGTGCAAAATTTGTGGATTCCTCAGTGATTTCATGATCAGTTTGTAAATACAACATTCTTTTTGATTGTATAAAGTTCTATTTGCAAGTTAACCTCTGATTTTGGATGGAGCGTGAAAAAAGCTACCCATCTCAGTTTGTCTTTGTAGTTACTATGGACCAGGAATTAGGAGATTTAAATCCCTAAGGTCAACATTATCCCTCCCTTCCATTTTCACCCCTCCCCAATTCTTTGGGCTGTATTTCCCACTGTAGCTTCAATCTCAGAAATAGCCAGACAGGCAGGCTTTAAACAACTGACCTGCCTTTCAATTTAAAAAAAAATTAAGTGTAGTTTTCTGTCTTTTTCTCCCCACCTCCAAACATAATCTTTCACCAGGGTAAAGATGCAAACAAGGGCTCCAAAACATCCAGCAGAGAACAGAAAAATAATACTGCCACTGCTCTCTCCTTTCACCCTCTAGAATTCAATTAACAACTTTCAAACAGTACAGCATCCTTTGGACTTCAGAGGAAATCCAACAAGTGTAATGCATTATGCACAGGCATCCAGACCCAACTGCAGTTACTCTGATATACAGAACAGTCTCAATTGTATCTAGAACTTACATGAAACTAAAACTCATCTGCAGTATTCAAGGAGTAGAAAAATTCTTAGAAGAGCAACTCTTTCAAAACTAAACCAGTTATATGTCAGGCAGGCATGTTCTGCATTGCTTATAGTGAATACAGTTCTAAAAATACCATTCTACATGCAAAAAATGGTATTCAAAAATTAGCAAACATACTCAAGAGTATGCTCAAGCCAGTAAGCACAATTCCACAGCAAGCATAGACTGTGAAGCCACAATTACAGTTTGGCTGCAAAATTCACCGACAAACTGGAAGTGACCTAACACCTGTTCGAATAACCACAAAATATTAAAACTCTTGTGAGAGATAAATTTCATCTTGAATAAGCCTATCCTCTCTCCAAGAGACATACTGCTTATTTGTCTATGATCACTCTATACAGACAGCCGTTTTCTCATCTGACTACCAAACTGTATTCTCAGTTCTTAGCATACCCCTCAATCAACCTGTATTCTGCTTCCAGATAATTCTTTTTTGAAATAACGAACGATGTGGTAAGAAGTCCTGGTGCTGATGTAGTCTCCCCTGGGTGAAGTTAAACACTACCAGAACAAAGCATCAGATAAAAGATAAATATTTAAGGATGAATTTAAAATAAAGTATAAGCATCATGTTCTATATCCAGAGCTCTGATTTCATATGACCCTTAATTTTCATTAAACAAAATTCAGACAAACACTTTTTAAGTGCTGGAAATCTAAGCATTACAGTAACCGGCTGAAAAAACTGTAAGTGAAGTCAACTGAATTCTGGCTATTGTTAAATTTCCCAACACAAAACGGTGACTCAGTTGGGTTAAATCAGACTGGAATTCTTTTCACACACAGAGCAAGATTTATCTGACCCTAATGTAGACATCTGCATGTTTACATGGTCATGTAAACTCAGTTTACAGTCAATGGAAAGCAATACATATTTCTGCAGCACACTTTGCCTCACCCTCTATCAGAGCTCTAGAATAAACCATCTGTTTCTTCCAACTGACTATCAAGAAAACTACAAACTATTAGGTCAGACGTACATTTACAAAATTAGATGAGATGAATCCCACACAATCTTTCCAGCAGCCCCTTTAAAATCCTAATCTCTCTTTTGCTCACCAAAGGTCAAAATGAAATATACACAATGTGGTAAACCCCCAAATTCAACTGAAAGTAAACATAAGCAAGCTGGTTAACAGACACATTTTTACCAGCATGGTATAAAGATTTTTTTCCTGTAACAGAAACCAAACAGGGAGTTTTTAAGGCAGACCCATGTAAACATGCACAACTTATAAATGCTTCAAGTTTTGCTCAGGAGCATTCAAGCACTGTAACAGACATTTTGATTTACTGTCCTTCACCTTCATTATATTATACAAACAGTTTACATACAATACCTCCTTGTCTGTACAGAATCACCTTTTCATATGGATTACCACCTGCACCTCTGATTTTCTAGGGAGATAATGAGGCCTGTATTTGCTCAATTTCAGTAACATTCCAGTTTTAAACCCTTCAGAATCATTAAGACAGGAGTTTAGGTATTACCTCAAATAGTGCTGTAGGTTGTCTCTACTGAAAATCTTATTGATTTGTCTCCTTTCAGCAATACATAATTACTGGCCAGACAATATTTATATTAAATATTCATAACCTAAGCTTTCCAAATCCCAGAGAAAGAAGCCAAAAGAAATCTTGCAAAGAAGCAACACTTATCCTCTAAAAGAATCAAATTAATTCTGATTTCAAACATCTATCTCAAAGTAAGGCATGCAATGCCTCACTGTACCAGGGAGTGCCATCCATCACAACTCTCATCCCAGACCGCTGACTCATTCAAGATCTTTTCCTAGAGGTTCAAAAAAATATCAAGGCACTGATGCCAAGTTTAACTCTGTATGCGCTCTATATACTTTGTCCACGGCAATTTTCTATTATTTGATTAAAACCTGTGAAAAAACCGTATTCTATGGTACAGTTTTCAGAACTAAGAATACTGAAACATGGCCCTGTCCTACGTGCAGGAGATGGCAACTTGAAAATACATCCAAACTTACTGCCTGGTAATCTGGAGCCAACTTTTGTTATAAAAGGGAGGACCGAATGCAAGAGCGGAAGGAATTCTGCTGCAACAACTGCAGAGGGTTTTTCTCCGCTGCACACAAAGGACACGGATGCATGCACACCTCGGCGCTGGGGCCGCTCATGGCCGCGAGCAGCGCCGTCGCTGGGAGCACCGCTGGAACCTGCCCACTGCGCTCACCGTGCCACGGGACCATCAGTCCTGCGGGACCGGCCACCACTCGCTCCCTTTTCCTCTCCCTACTCGCTGATAAAAAGAACTCGGTTGATTTTTAATTGGCGACCATTACACAAGCAGACCTGGAGCTTTTAGGGCCGCGGCTGACTCATCTCTGCCAGGTTAAGAATGTAAAAGGGTTTCGTTCTCGCCCCGCGTCTCCCAGACGTGGAGACCGCCCGATTCCATTTTATCTGCCCTAAAGGCAACTCTCACCCTTCCACACAACCGCCTTCAAAGCTCAGTTCTCCCACGGAACTCTAAGGATGCCACAGAACGGGTCATCCGGGACGGTGGCCCGCATTAAGGGGCTGGGAGCGGAACTACCCCTTTGTTTTATCCGCTTTTCCCTTTTCCCACTGGCGTTTTGCGGGTGATGGATGACAGGCCGCCCTCCAGCTCCCTCCCTCCCTTCCCCCACGGTCTCTGAGCAAGGGGAGGAGGAGGTGCCGCCGCCTCGACCCACCGATAATGGCTGCGAGGAAGGGATTGATGGGGGCCCTGCCGACCCTCCCGCTCCCGACCCCAGCCCCACCTCGGTCACTCCTTCCCCAGCCCCTGCCGCCCCACGGCGTTCCCGCAGCTCGACTCTCCTTCCCACATCCACACACCCGTGAACAGGAGGAAAAAAAAAAAAAAAAAAAAAGGCCGGCCTGCCCCTTTCGTAGGGCAGAGCTGCCCCTCCGCCCAGCACACCCATCCCCTTCCCCTTCTCCCGCTCGGGTCCCCATTTCCAGTCTCCCCCCGCCTTCGCCGACCCCTTTCCTATGGCCACCCGCCCGCACCGGCTCAACCCGCCCCCCCTTCTTCCTCCCCATCCCTCCTCCTCCCCCTCTCCTGCTGCAAACGGCCATTTCTATTGTGTCTCTCGGTGCCAAGCCGAGCAGGGATCGCCCCGGCCGCTGCCAGCCGCTCAGCCCAGCAGAAAATGGCTGGAGGGGGACGCCAGACCCACCCAGCCCTCCCCTCTTCTCCCCCCTCCTCCTCCTCCCGGCCCCCTCCCCGCCGAAGTGCCCGGGAAGGGGGGCTGCGGGCACGGGGGTGCCGCGTCCCTCACCTGTGGTGAGCCGGGACGACACCTCTCCGAAGGGCGAGGGCTCCATGCGCAGGTATTTCTGCGGGGAGGCGGCGGCGGCGGCGAAGGACGAGGAGGCGGCCGAGGCCGGGGCTGACAATGGCGCACATCGCCTCCGCTTCGGGGACGCCGGGCTCAGCAGCGGGTCAAAATCCAGAGTCCTTTTCAAAGTGGCGCCGCAAGCCATGGCGCGGGGCGGCCGCGGGGGCTCGGAGCGAGGGGCGGCGGAGACGGCGGTGGGAGCAGCAGCGGGAGCGGGAGCAGCAGCAGCAGCCGGCCCTGCCCAGAGGCGCCTTCCCCGCTGTCTGGGGCGGGCTGGGGGGGAGGGAAGGGAAAGGAGGGGGGGCTGCGTCAGGGCCGCCTCCGCCGCCTCCCCGCCGGGCTCTCTCTGGGGAGCGGCCCCGGCAGCGGCAGCAGCAGCCCCGGCTCGGTCCGGCTGGCTCTCCGCTCTCCCCGCCCGCTCCGCCCTGCCCGGCCGGGACAAATTCCGCCCGCAGCCGGTGGGGGTGCGCGATGGGTGCCGCGGGGCGCGGTGGCGGTGCCGGGGGCGCGGTGCGGGGCGGCCGATGCGGGGCGATGGCGGCGGCGGGGCCCGGGCGGCGGCGATGGCGGCGATGGCGCTCCCGGCCGTAACCCCCGCACCAGCAATATGGCGTCAACAACAACGCCGCCGGTTCAAACGCCAGCCCCCCCCGCCGCCGAGGCTCACGGGACTCGTGGTTTCCCCGCCCCGCCCCCGCCGCTCAGACCCTGGGTGGCCTCTGCGGCGCCGGGACTACAACTCCCGGCGTGCCCCGCGCCGGCCGCGCCGGCTTCCGGGTTCTGGTTTAAATCCCCCCTGGGAGGGTGCGGGATGGGGTGTGGGGAGGAGGACGCAGCGGGGCCCCGGGAAGGGGGGCGAGGGGCTCCCGTCGGAATCCCGGGAAAGGGGCTTGGGCCTCCCGTCGGGGTCCCGGGCACACAAAGTGGGAGGGAGCCCTGAGGGTCTCCCGTCGCCGCGGGTCGTTTGTCTGCATGCGGAACAGGGGCAAAGTGCACTCGGCGGCCCCCGTGGCGGGGGCAGAGCAGGGAGCGTGGGGAGCTGGAGGTGACAGCTGAGGACACGGCCCTGCAGGCCGCGTCGTGTCGGGAGCGGTCTCTCGGGGTAACCGGCTGGTCTCCCCGCGATTGCATAAAGGGCATTCTTGCTTAAGGAGGGCGGTGAGGGAAGAGGCTCAAAGAACTACAGAGCTGCTCGTGGGAAGAGCACCGCTCCTTCCTGTGCAGCCTCCTGGTTGAAATAAGCTGTGTTTCAGTTCGCCCCAATGGAAAAAGCTAACAGAGGCTGATAGCCCCCCAAATATATGTACCTTTTAGCTTTTCTCTATCTAATTCTCTTAATTTAACCATGAATGTAAAGACAGGTTGTCCTTGGAAGATAAAGCGATGAATATGCCGTTGTAAGATTTTAACACCTTGGTGTTTCTTGATTGTATTCTGAAATGTAAGCTGGGCTTTCTCTAGTGGCATAAAAGTCCCACAAACCTTGCCATCATTTGGAAGTTGGATTTGCTGTATACACACTTGGTGTGTGGCATATATTATTAATTAAGCCATAGCGGCACGCAGTCAGTCTGAACACGCATGTGCTTGTGCTGGCAGTGTGGCTGTGCTGCTCTTAGCATAGTGGGATGACCTAGCAGAACCTTTCTGCACAACAAATGATTTGCTCTGTGTGATAGAGAGCTCATGACAGTGTTGGAGTAATTAGGTGCAATTTACCTTATGTTTGCCTGAGTTGCCTCGGCCTAAAACTAATTATGGAAAATATCTGAATGATTCCTCTGCTGTGAGCTTTTCCTCTGCAGAGGAAGTACCTGGAGTATTTCCTTGGAAAGGAGGATGCTGGTAAACCTTTCTAATACTTAAGACAAGTTCTGGTTCCCCATAGCAAGACTCGGGAAATGTACTGATGTTATTACAGTCTTATAATTGTCCTACTATTACTATACCGGTACTACTACTTCTGTGGGCACTGTTCTTTGCAATAATGATGGCTGGTTTTCCATTCGTTTAATTCTTCATTTCCATTACATTTCCCTAAGCTGATAAGTTTCCCTGTGTTCAGGCGTCATTGTTGAGTACTCTTACCAAGCACTTCAACCAGCAAGACTGAGGCAAAATTGCTCTTGCAGGCTTTCAATTAAGGAAACCCTGTGTGTATGATGCACCTGTTTAGCTTGGAATGTCCTGTGCCCTGCTTCTGCTGCAATCTGTATGTTGAGAAGTGCCTGTGCTTGGGTGCAGGATTGGAAAAAAAAATAAATTTCAGCATAACTGGCACTTTCCCACTGAACTTAATATTTTAGATACATATTCTGCATTCAGCAGCAGCAAATATTTGGTTACGTGAACTTACATCATACTAGATCCTAAGGACCATTCAGGCACAATTTAAGTCAATTAAAATAGTCTGAGGAATGGGGTGAAACTTCATCAAGATAAGCTAGTAGAAAGCCAGCTTTTACCAGCACTATAATTGTAAGCAATTGATTAGAACCGTGATTGTCCTAATCAACAGAGTTACTTGGCTTTTGTCTGACCTTTAGTTTGTTGAACTAAACTGAAGCAAGTCTGATTTAAGTCAAAATAAGAATTCACACAGCCCTTTGCAGCAAATTAAACCCAGCTAAACCAATGTAGCATTGCATGTAGACAAGCCCTAAGGCAGCAAAATGTCCAGCAGCAGTGACAAAGTGCTTGATGGTTGTCAGGGAACATGTGTTTTTACTTTCATTGTGGCAGGAAACACCATAGGGTCAAGGCTGCAAACCACTGTTTATATTGTTCTTTCTTCTACTCACTTATTATATAACCAATTTGCAGCGCCCCATTATGTGCTACATGGGGTGCCTTTAAAATTATATATTATAAGCATATTTTTAAAATAAATAGTACCCGTAAATTTTATGAATACTGGAAATGAGAGAGCTTATTCATAAATGGTGATGTGCTAGATTTTATCAGATCTGCACTTCAAGCATGACACCTGTTAAAAAGACAAGTCTAGACCTTTGTATGGCCCTGAATGAGGTGTGAAAGTAGCCCTTTCAGTGTATTGCTTTGGGACTGTGATGAAAATGTCATAGGGGACCAAATGTTGGGCTTTATGCATTCTCTTTTCTTCCCCTTCTGCCATTGCTTTGTTTCTCCATTGTTTTTTGTTTTCTTTTTTTTTTTTCTGCTGTGTTCCTCTCATTCTCTCTATATATACACACCATGTTGACTCTGCTTCCTCTTCCTTTTCCTTGGGACATCCTACTCATTTGATGCAGGGTCCACGTCACAGTCCCTATCTTTTCTTTTATGCCATCTAACTACATTCCTTGCACTTCACACAGTGGCTCATTTCTCATTGACCAGTCATGCTTGCCAACATGGGAGCACCAATTAGCTGAGCTGTTTTCTAGGACTTGTTCATTTCACCTTGAGTAAGCAAAACTCACTTTAAGCATTGTCATGCCACTTGAATTTGGACATACATAACAAAGGTTTCTTGCTTGTGTATCAGACACATGGGGTAGCAAATTCTGTGGATAAAATGCAGTGGGGGTTATCTGTCAGGATGTTGGTGAAGTGTTTGTATGGTTCCAAGTGAGAACGACTAGTTAAGCTGAAAGAAATGGGGGTTAGTACAGGAGTTGTAGGGTGGGAGAAACGGGCAAAAGAGAAGTAGAATAAATTTCTCATTCTGCTTTGCTATACAGTCACTTAGATGCTGCTGGCCAAAAGAAAAGGATACAAAGGAACAGGAGTGAAAGGCAGAGGTCAGTGAAGGTCAGCTCTGCTTCTTTAGATGCTGACTTATGCTGCTAAACTGTACAAAAAATTATGGTCTGAACATGCAACATGCACTGACTTTCAATAGGACAAATCTATTTCTTAGGCCTGAAGTACTCAGGTATTTCCAGCAGAAGTACAAAAGTATATGTCCCAATATGAGAGACATTCAAAACACCTGTTTCCTCTAAAATACTATATATGTTTCCACATATTCAGGAAAGATCAATTAAAACCAAAACCTGTACAGGTAAAGATGACTGAGCTGATTAGGATAATATAAATGAAAAAACTACAGCAGAAAATTATAGCATTGTTATTTAAGATTTATTACCCTAAACAAATACTTGTGGTCTATGACTTTTCTCTAAAAACACAAGGAAGAAATAAATTCAGGAATTCTATTTTAGTGATGAAGACTGTGTTGATACAGGAACTGTCAGTTACCTCACCCAAACTGTAAGTAAGAGGAAGATTTATAAGTGCCAGAGGAATGAGTTTCCAGAGCACTCTTCTAGTAGCAGTAATATGGGTGGAAAAAAACAAAATCAACACCAAATCTTTAGATTAGGGTTAGATGGACTTTAGGTAGGGCATAGTACTTTTAAGAAAAGGGATTGTATGATACGGTTGCTTTCAGTGACATGAGACTATTGGGAATGATCCTGGAAGTTTTGTAATACAAAGTGACAGCAACAAAGTCATGGTGAAACTAAACTTTTTACTGGATGGAGTTGATTTTCTTCACAATAGTTAGTGTGAGATAGGTTTTGGATTTGTGACTACAACAGTGTTGATAATACGGGGATGTTTTTGTTATTGCTGAGCAGAGCTTGTACTGCATCAAGGCCTTTTCTGCTTCTCACCCCACCAATGAGGAGGCTGAGGGTGCACAAGGAGCTGGGAGGGGACACAGTTCAGCTGACCCCAACCAAAGGGACATTCCATATCATATGGCATTCTGCTCAGCATGTAAAACTGAGGAAAGAAAAAGCAGGGAGAAGTTCATAGTGACAGCATTTGCCTTCCCAAATCACTGTTACGTGTGATAGAGCCCTGTTTTCCTGGGGAAAGCTGAACACCTGCCTGCCTGTGGGAAGGAGCGAATGAACTCCTTGTTTTGCATTGCTTGTGTGTGCAGCTTTTGCTTTCCCTGTTAAACTGTCTTTATCTCAACCCATGAGTTTTCTCACTTTTACCTTTCCAATTCTCTCCCCAATCCCACCAGGGGAGGGTGAGCAAGTGACTGTGTGGTGCGTCATTGGTAGCTGGAGTTAAACCATGACAACTTGAAAGTAGGTGAAGCAGGAATAACCCATTTGAGTCAGTTCACCTATATTCAGAATAATATATCAAGGCTATAAAAATAAAATTACTAAACTCACTGGTGTATATGCATTAATTGGGCTAAAGGACCTGAGTATACAATATTTAGGAAGCAGTGAGTAAAATTTTGCAGCTCTGACTACTGCAATTACCTCAATGATTTCAGGAAAGCATCAAGAGGTGAAGCATGGATCAGTGCACTTTTCTACCTGTTGTCAGTCACAACCTTGTTAGGATCACCAAAAAAAAGTAATGGGGCATAAGGAGGGCAGTGTTATGAGGTACTGGAAATGGTACTGTAACCTAAAGAAAGATTGCCTTACATCACCATGTCCTCCACACCCTTACCCCCCAGTGTCAAACATTTTAATACACATTTACTTGTACCTACAGGTTATCTTCCTCCCTTTTACTGTTGTAAAGAAGTCACATTTTTAAACTTCACATATGACTTTTCCTGACTGGATTTTGGAGAAACACATCACCAAGCTAAAATCTGCTTTACTCTTGATCTTAAAAAAACCTGCCACAGCAGAAAGGAAATCTCTATTTCTTATACAAAGGTGTTTTGTTTTTTTTCCACAATGTTCTCTTACATCTTTGTAAAAGGATTTTTCATAATTGATTCTAAGGGTAAAGGAGCAGCATGGTATTGCATATTACCTGGAGAGTAGAATCAAGTCAAGTAAAAATATGTTGAATTGGAATGGTGAAAAAATTACAGGCCAAACATTAATCATGTGTGTAATACCAAACTTGTAAATTAAGAGGCATTGGAGTCAAATACACTGGGTTGTGGATGTTCTTCCACTGTTGCAGTGGACTGGAGCCTGGATCCTCCATGAGCTAACACAACTGTGTTGGGCTGAGATACAGTGAAGGTCAGGCTTTTCTTCTGTACCGGTATGTTAGTGAACAAAGCAGCATAGGACAGGGTAACAACTGAGATGTATCAGCTATTTCCTACTGATTTCCTTAGGTCTAGGAGGAGTTTTGAGACACCGTCCATTCTGTTCACTTGCAACACATAAGAAACGGGCGTATACTTTCCATTGCAGACCAGTTGCCTCTTTGGAAATTTTGCATGGAAACTTAGTGGAAGCCAGCTGAAAATTTCACTTTTATTAAGTTCAGTTTTCTGCATAGAGCAATGAAGAACTGGGGACTTGAATTAAAACTCTTATTTTTGCAGATCATTTACTAAGGGTTCAACTCCTGTCACTAGCTTACCTGTCATATCCCTCCTTCTGTTTTTTTTTGCAGATAGTACCTGGTTATGTATTGTTCTCAAAAACCTCCTCCCTCCCTCTGCAGCTGATCTTTGGGATGCTCCCTGGTTCCCAGGTGGGTGGTATGTATGTGTGCTGTACCATCTACACATACCTGCTGCTTAACTGCTTCTCCATTGCTGATTGAGCACCCCTCTGTTTCCCCACTTCTGCCCCCCTCTGCCAATCCAGTGCAGTACTTTGCACTTAGCCTACCTTTTCCATTCATGAAAGAAAAGGCAGCACCCGTGTTCTGCTGGCAAATCCCTTCCTTGTCCTTTCTCCACCACCACTGGTAATTCTGTCATCTTCCAAGCTCATTTGCTCCTTTTTCTCTCCCATGTGAAAGCTGATTTTAGATCATGCTTGTTCTTCATTGAAGTATTTCCAATGACCTGTTTCCCCACCTCAGAACTTGTTTCTGAAATTCTTCCCTAGGCCTACGTCACCTCTAGCCTGAAGATGCTCATAAATTACCAGCTTTCCAGAACTTTCTCCCATGGAATCTTTACTTTCTCTTTTCCACCCACAGTTCAGGGTCTCTCTGATCATCATTTCAGGAGATAAAGCTTTCACAGCCCTCCTCACCTTTTTCCTCACTAACTAGCAGCATCTCATCAGCCTTGGGCCCCATATTGGGCATTCTTGGGTTGCTCATCCCTTTGGTTTCAGGCCTCACCTTTGGGGCCCAGCATTCTTCTGCTGATGCATTAATTTGGGATTTGTGTTGATCCCACACAGTCTGGTTCAGCCCAGCTTTCCTCTAATTGCTTCCTTCCCTCCTTCCTTCCCTCCTCCTGGTTTCCTAAGAGGACTTTGACTCATGCTGCCCTTTTTGTTTAAGCCTGCAACAACTACACCCATCTTGTGAACCAAATCCATGCTGTCTTCATTTGAATCTCTCCATAAACTGTACTTCTGGTGTAACACCTATCCAGCTCTGATTCTTCTGCTGAAATATATCCTGTTCCTCTATAATAAAAACAAATCCTGTTTCATAACAAAACAAAAAGAACTGAGCAAGAGACTGACTACGCAATTAATTTTTGCTGGTTGCTTTCTGCCAAGAGCAACATGCTTGTTCTTATCCCACTCCTTAGGATTGTCCTCCCCATGTGCCTCCTGTTTGTCATTTTGTTTTGTTATCGGCTTTCGAGTTCTTCCTGAGGGCTCCTGGCCTGATCCTGTGCTCACATTGGTGCGAAGTGAGGAGTAACTCCCCTGCAGCAAACAGAGTTTTGCCAAGGTGAAATTTCTGTGGAAGGCGATCAGCCCTTTGTTTTAATATTAGCTAATAAAGCCTGTGCACAGCTTCAGCACAGCACTCCGGTTTTAATTAATAAGAATTAGCATATGCATCTACATACACTCTTTTTTTTGCCCTTTGTGGGCTCAGCTACTTTGAAGAAAACCTCTTTGTATTTCTTCCTGGTTATTCTATGTCTTGACATTAAAAAACCCCAAACGAATAAAAACCAAAAACCAAAGTAACATCACACTCCCACGCAAACAAAAGGCTTTGCTGCTGCCGGTGGCAGGGAGCACTGGGAGCAGCTCTTCCCGCCTGCCGAGAGGAGCCAGCTTCCAGCCCCTGCTCCTCGCCGCTGGGGAGCCATCCAATTCCCAGCCCGCCGTCCCTTCCTCTGCCTTTGCACAATCCCACTGCAGTGACTTCCCAGTCCTAATTGGAGCCTCTGGGCATTATTGTGTTATTATTATTTAATAAACAACCACATAAAACACTGGTTGACATTTAAATAAGAGTCAAGAAAGGAAAGCTCTGACTCCTAGACTGTTTTGTTTTCCTGTTGACTTGGGTGGAAGCTGGAGCAGGTTTTCTATACAATACCCATGCTCACACAGCACATGCTTACCTTTAATGTTGTAGGAAAGACACTGCTAATGTGGGCCCAGTGGGGATGAGCGGGACAGACCTGCTGAAGCTGTCAATCCCTGTTGCAACATGAGCTGTAAATATAGAGTCATAACCTGAACATTCCTGGGTAAAATGCACAGCTTTTTTTGCCTCAGCTACAATTTGCAAGGGTTCAGTCTCATTTTCTGCATTGTCACCCCCAGCATGTCCTTCTGAGTGGTTATCTGAAACGTGAAGCCATCAGGATGCTATTAAGAAGAACAAATGGAAGAGATAGTTTTATTTTTGCATTTGATTGTAAATTTGAGGCATTCCAAGGTGAGAGTTATCACGACAAAAGAAAATGTGTCCTTGAAGTGAACACAGAGGAGAACAACTTGCTCAATAAGGTTTTGAAAGAAAAACAAAGAGCTGAAGGTAGAACTGACTCCTTTAGAAACAAGTACAAAATGAGACAGGATTCAAAGTGCTTAAAATATTTTGGTGACAAGCAACAAAGAAGTGTCCATTACTAGAACTGAGTGAATTAAGAAAAGGGAGAGAAACTCTTGAGAACTTTCTAAAAAGTGGAGATTTGATGTGTGGGGAGTGTAAGGACAAAATTCTCCCAGGGCACAACTCTATCCCTGAATCAGCATAACTCTTTTTTTTTCTTGAAGAAAGTGAAAACAAGACAAGGGTGAGTATGTACACCCTTATTATCCTTTTTCATTGGGGATCAAAGAGGAAGAATTCACAGGGCTGCCAGCACTCCACTTTCCTGCAGTTAGTCTGGAGCGCAGGCTGGGTTTATTTCTCTTGGTTAGGCAATGCTTCTTTATTACTCTAAACGATCAGGTCTTTTAATGGACTTCTTGTGAGATCTGAATACTATTTAATGGTTTGTGTTTTTAAAGTATTCAGTAGGAGTGAAATATTCTTGCTGTTCATAAAAGTTATGTACATATATGCTTTAATTCTAGGGAGTTCACCCCTCATTCTTCCCACCATTTCATTACGCGTTTGCTTTCCTGTATTATATATTAAAAACTTCATGCAGTGGCTCACTTGCATTTACATATGTGGACTTTAATAGTTCTGTGATGTTGCTTGGAACTTTTGTATGAACATGTTATATAGAGTCAATGTGGGCATGACAAATAGATTGCAGATTTTTCATAGATAAACACAGTGAATGCAAATGTGAGTGAATTTGTGTGCAAGTTTTAATATCTAAGCAAAGCTCATAAGTGCCTAACACCTGTAACCACAACTGTCAGTGCAAACAAACTAGTTTTAAGGCATTTGGTCTGATTTAAAAGTGCTGGACTCTGAAATATTTCAGCTGTAATGGTGGGGATGTGTTCACCCTCTGGAAGGTATTTAAGACTCTGTTGTTAAAGAATACAGACTTTATTAGCAGCTAATACACCAAGATCTTTGTGCAAACAAGTACCAGAATGGTGAGGACTGCCTTATGAAGCAACCTGTGGCTTTTAAAGACATTATGGAAATCTTACTGTGAAATGGATTAAAAAGTGCTGGCTAATGGTCTTATGGAGATTGCCATTAAGCATGGAGAATTTGTTTTGGAAAGCTGAATGGAAACTTATCAGAAGGGTGCTGGATTTCCATGAGTGGTTGCATAGCTGGTATAGCTGTGGTCTAGAAACAGGGAACTTGCTTAGGAAAGGCACTGCAGAGACATGTAAGGTAAGGAGAAAATGGGATATGTTTGAATATGGGGTGTAATAATCTTCCCCTGGTGGGATGCAGAGTGTCTGCTTTTTGTGAGAATACTGAAACAAAATACATTAAATTGTTACCAAAGACTTATCTAAGTGTGTTCTGTAAAGCTTTCTGGTGCGTTTTGTCAAAACCATTTTATCAAGGCCAGGTTGAACGGGATCTAGTGGAGTTGTAACTAGATGATCTTTAAAGTCCCCTCCAATTCAAACCATTCTATGATTCTATGAAAATTGTTCATGTCACAAAAAGGAAATACATACAAGTCCAAGACTGTAGTCAACAAAAAAGGTAATATGAACCCCTTTCAGTGCTTTCTTTATTGATGAATACAAATTCCTGCTTGTTTCTTTATTTGGTGAAGTGGTCTTTAATTGGCATGCAAAGTATTTCCTAGAGAGATAGTTCAGGTTCAACATGTGAAGGAAATTGTTTTGAATTCACTGGAAGTCCACCAGCTCTTTCTAAATAAAACCATATTAGAGTAGCTGTTGAACTGCTATAAGAAAAGTTACGTTTCTCAGAGAGAGCAAGTTAAATTCGTTTAGAGTTCAGTCTGAGTGGTTTATTGGTGGAAAATCAGAAGGAGACAATCTTCAAAATGACCAGTAAACTGAAGAAACTGGGCTGGGAGCATCTGTATCTTCCCATTTGAAGACCTTGCCTATTGCTTGCTACTACAGAGTACCTGGAAATACCAGTAAAAAACAAATTACATTAGTCCCATTGTGTTTTAGCAGCTCTTTTTTTTTTCTGTATAACATTAGAATGACATCAGAGACTGATTGTATGTTAGGTTGCTCCAGTAATTTGGGGGCAGAAGCCAGTGAGGACCCTGTCAGACACTGAACAATGTTTTTGGTTTTCATATACTGATTCATCAGTGTTTATAAGCCTCCAACATGTAAATCACCCTGAGGTAATCTGGAAGGGAAGGATATGAATAAGCCAATTAAATTGGCCAAGAGCCTAAGGAACACCCTGTTTAGGGATAAAATCACATGCCTGTCCTAGTGCCAGTAGTTTTGGAGAAAGAAATAGAGTTAAAATCTTTGCAGTTCTTTTCTTTGCAGAGAGAGATGATTTAGCAGACTTTGGTCTTCTCCTTTTGTATGTGTGAGCTCGAGTGAATGAGATAACGTAATAAGTGATGTGTTTGCTGCAAGTAACTTTTGATGACACAGAAGGATGTCATCCAGGTCGCAGAGGGTGTAGGAACTAGTTGCCTCATTTATGGTAATTATTTCGTATTCAGTTTTATGATATGAGCATTCAAAGGACTGAATTGCTCTTTATCTTTCCAAGTACCTCCTCTTTTTTTTTTTTTTTTTTTTGAAAGTAAGGCACAATTTTCCATCAGGAAGCATGTCCACCCAACTCAGTAGTTACTAGCCTACATTAAGGTGCTTTATATCTAAATAATAACCAAACCAACTACTCTCTTCTCACCATCTGCCAGGCCTGTGCCTTCAAAGGTGTGATGTAACGGGAAAAGGGGGCTGAGGTGAAGAAAGGATTTCACTAAAAGTTGTACAGAGGAAAAAAATAATTCCATTCTTTGTTTATTTTTTTACAGTAGAAATGATTCTTTATGAGTTTTTAAGAGACTTGCTGTTTGCTGGAAGACTAACTGTGTATTTCTGCCATTCCACATAGGTCTTTGAACTCATATGTCGATTCCAATGAGGAAAGTAGCTAGCTCTCTAGGAGAGACTTAGCCTGTATATGCCTTCACTGGAGGAAATTCCCAGGCAGAACTCATGGCTGACACCAGACACTTTACGTGGGAGTGGATCATTATGACCTCTCCAAGTGCCAGAGAAGCTATAATTGGCATTTGTATATTATTAAGCACCAGAGAATTTAACTGTAAACAGAAATCCATAGGAAATTAGGAGTCACCAGTTACATTGCTCATAGAGCTACTCATTTAAGAGCAGTTTTTGAGCATTTTTCAGACACTATTAAGAGCAGGGGAGAGGTAACCTCCCCTTTTTCTTCTCCATCATCTTTGCAATTCTAAAATCATGTTCCTGGTCGAGGGGAAGTAACTTCCTGAGACCAAAACCAGCCAGAAAGCAATAAAGACACGAGATCGCTACAGGCATCACTATCAACCTTCTGAATGCCTTGGAATTGACAGCATCACGACATCCTACATACAAATGCACAGGTGGGCAAAAGACCCAGATAAACATAGCTGTCAAGATGGTTTCAATGCCTCTCACCTAACCCCAGCCTTCACCCCAGCCTTCATATCCTATGGAGACAAAGAGGCACCTTCCAGGAACAATTTGTACCACTCCAAAATGGGTGTGAAAAGGGTGTGATGAACCCTCTTTGTCTGACCATCTGAATTTTTTAGATAGTAGGTGTTCAGTGAGATGAATCCCAGCCTTACTGTTCAGCGAGATGAATCCCAGCCTTACTGTTCAGCCCTTGTGCAGTTTGACTGTGCATTGCTGGCTGCAGAGCAAACTCCTGTGACTAGATGAGTAGTAGAAATTTTGTACCAGAGGTTTGGTTCAAGGATCCCTTTTGTTTTGAACTGGAACTAGAGATTCACTCAGCCTCTTGGATGTGTCTATGGCTCTTACTCGTTTTCAAGCAATCAGGCACTGCTCAGACCAGTGGAAGGAAACAGAAGCAGCTGCTTTCACTTCTCTTATTGGTGTATGGGTCCTGCAGAGAAATAGGAAGCAAAGTAAGGTTAAGCTGGGTTTAAAGGAACAAGATAGTGTTTGGAAGAGGAAGGGAAAAAAGCATAAGCTGGCCACGTCTCTAACTTCAGTGTATATAAACTGTTGCCATGTCTTCAGGAAAACAAGGGATTCGGGAAATAGTGTAAAGCTAGGCCACATGAAATACAGAGCACGTGACACAAGCCTGAGTCCTTTTGTCTCAATAGACAGCGCTCCAGAATCAGTATGACCTTACTTCTGCCCTTGTTAGTCTGAAATATGTAGCACAGCTGTAGGACGTAGTTCATCATTTATCAAGGGTAAATACAGTTCTGGATGGGAACGTGGAAGTGAAAAGTGTTCTGCACATGGCGTTTGCTTGCATGTTGTAACTTGCTGCTCAGAAAAAAAACCAGAACGCTTTGTCTTCTTATAACGCTGGTGAGTGACTCCTTATCATAACCTTGTAAGAGGTTTCAAGTGCATTCATGAATAGGAAGATGATTAAGATGACACATCAAGGTTTTCTGAAAACTTTTTCCTATTCAGATGCATCCTCATATTTGTCCTAGTTTTCATTCCAAAACAAGGTGTTTCTAATCTCCAGTGTGATGCGTAGACCACATCCTTTCACTCTTGGTGGCCCAGCTTGCTGTGAAACTCAAGCTGAGCAGTAGGAAAGTGAGTTCACATGGTGGGCAGTCAGAGCTAAAGCAGCTAATTTAGCTGAAAGGCCCTGCAATGACCCTTGCAAAGGAGGCCTCTATTGCTCTGAGCAGTTACTGTGACAAAACCCAAGGCTGAAAACTTGGCCACCTGACTAAAAAATTTAGTGGGAAAGAAGCTAAATGGGGGATTTAAAGGATCTAATTTGTAGGGTAAAAAGAGAAAGATGTCTGTGTAGCTGGGTGACAGTTGAAAGTCCTACTCTGATCACATCCATAAATCATCATGCCAGGTAGGTTATTTTCTCTTCTTTCAAGTATTTCCCAGGCTGGGAGTCTGCTTTGGGCACAGCTGCTTCTCTTCAACAGTCCATTAGAGCCCTGAGACTGGGTTTTGAGCAGGCTCTGTAAGGATGTGATACTTCTCTCTGTTATGCAGCTGAAGAGTTAGGTCTGTAGCCTGACTTTCTGTGATTCTGTGATGTGCCTTTTTTGAGAAGAGGACCCATATTAATTACCCTACATCTAAGGAAATCTAATTTCAGAGCACAAGGACACAGAGGAAAAAAGGAAGCCTGTTTTTTCCAGTGTTCAAATGACTGTATCAGTGCAGAGATTTGTGTCATGGAGGGTGCCTCTGGGCCTTCTTGCCACTGGGGTTGTTAATAGAGGACAGGAAAACAACTGAGACCAATGGCTTCAGTGACAGACACCAGAGGAATACAGATGTTATCTTTGGCACTAGGCTGAGGGGTCTGCAATAGAGAGTGCAATGGCTGAAAGGTTTACCCTGTGCCTCATTGGGTCTAGGGCTATAAATGAGTGCTGACCATACAGATCAACAGCACAGGTTTCACCACACTTACAAACTGAAAAAGCTCTGGTGGTTCTCTCTTCCTCAAAGTGTTTTGCAAAGCCATATTTTCGATGTGAATGGTATAGGCATGTCGAGTTCAGCAGAGGTAGAGGTAATAGAGAGGACAGGTTAAATTTATATTGTATTTTCTTGATTTGATAGAGCAAAGAGAGAAATCCCAGAAGTCACATATCTTGAGATTTATTCCAAGTCAGTTACAAAAAAAAACAATGAAAAAAGTAGGTATGCTTCTTGATATGGCTACTCTGACCCTCATGATGTATAGCCCTTCCTATAGTCTGCTTATTCCAGCTCAGCTCCCTGTTCTTTCTGCCTTAGCTCTGTAGCCCTAAGGACAAAATTAACACCTGCTCCTTGCTGTCTGGTGCCCTCTGGTGCTGCAGATACCTGGCTGGTCTATGTCCCATCATGCCCTTATGCAGTTGTGAGAACCAGCCTATTCCCCAATGGGGACTCATGAACTGGTATCTGCTTTTTCTCCACTGCAGCCTGGCAGCGGAAGGGGCACTCTACTATGCCTTGGAGCAAGTGGGACAGGCCTGGGAGGTAAGAAGAGCTAGTCCTAGGTACTCTAGTTCTGTTTCAGTCCTTGAAGGAGGAGAGTGGGAAATGGACAGCCTCTCACTGGTCCCCCTTCCAAGTATATCTCCCTTGCTTTACTTCCTCCCTTTCTCTAGCTTTAGCCTCTAACTTCTATTACCCATTCTCTTTTATTACTGTTACCTTCACGTAGTTGCCTGGTCTCACTGCAGTTGCCCAGTCTCACTGCTATGTTGTCCTCCTCCAAGACAGAGCTCTACTTCCCTTAGGATGCTATTCCCACCACTCACAGCCTCTGATCCTGCCCCTTATATTGCAGTGCCTGTGGCTCAGTCATGTTTGGCACTTACACATGCTCAGGTCCATTGTTCAGAAAACAGGATTATAGTACCTTTACTGCCATTCTTCTCCCCTCTAATTAATCAATCAATGCTAATTGATTGATTGATTGATTGATGGTGGCTTTCTTGTTTAACAATATCCCAAGTCCAAGAAGCAGCCACGTGCCTATTATTCTCACATATTTAACCAGAGCATACAGAATGTATTAACCTCTAGAAATTAGAGCCTCTTCTAAATTAGTTTGTATGAACTGGCAGAGCTCATTTCACTGAACAAAAAGAAAACTGATGACAGAGGCAGATAGCAACAACAGGCTCACGGATTGTTCTCTTGGTTTTGGTCCAAGCAGTTTTTACTCTCACAGAAAATGAGTGAATCACTGAGTGGTCACTTGGTGACCACAGACTTCACACTGATGGTAGATTCTTGCCTGTAAGCCTGCTTCCCCATGCCTGGTGCTTGTGCCCTGTTCAGTTTAGTACTTCCTTCCAGAGATGGTCAAATGCTGTTCATCGTGCTGTTGTCATAGTCCTGCACAAATGATCTGTACATGCCATGTGGTAACAGGGATCAGCTTAGAGAGGCTGAGGCTGACCAGTCTCTGTTGGTCCCCAGCCTGCTCTTTCTCTGCATGAAACCCCAACCAAGCCCTTCTCATCTGCTCCAGTGCTTGGCTCAAATCCCTGAGCTTTCTCTCATTAGGCTCTTTTTGGCTAGCCTAGTTGCTGGACTTTCTGAGTTGTAGGCAGATGACAGTGCTTCCATGCTGTTGTTGCAGCTGGGAGTAACTGCTGTGAGGAAGGACCAAGCTTCACCTCCTGTGTGGGCTGAAACACAATGAGTTGCTTGATTGCAATCCAGTTAGTTCTAAGAGTCCATTTGGCATGAACCTTTACGGCAGATTCATGACCTAAGGACCATCAGCATGGTAAATTTCAATTTTCTGCCATAAGGAGTCAATATAGGAAGAAATCCACAACATTTTTTTGTCTTGGGTTTATTTGTTTGTTTGTGTTGACAAATCTCTCCTGGAAACAGCTGAAGTGGTTAAACAGAAAGTTAAGATATCTGCCCCAAACTCAACCAAACCAAATCAAACCCTAAACTCAACAAACAGGTAATGAGCTGTTGGCAGGCACTAGGCTTGAAACATGTGAGCTAGAACTGATAAAGGTTGGCAGATATGTAAGGAAACAGAAAATGGGACCTTATAAAGAGGAGTTGGGCAATCTTCAAAAAAGTGGTGCTACCAGTCCTGTCAATGAATACTTAGATATGGCCCTTGCAGATTGCAGGTCCTTTGATGCAATGCTCACTGGTGAGTCATATGGAAGATCACTAATTGAAGGATAGAAAATGGCCTGCTGCGGCCTGCAGCCATTATGAGCTGCACATTTTTTTCAGGGGATGTTTGTTGCAATCCCCTCTATTTTCTGCGGATGGGGTGTGGCTCTCCCATTCCTGGCAAAGTGGCTGGTGCTGCCTTTGGTTGGGAAAATATGGGTGTTGCTGCATGACAAGCTGGACTTCCCCTAGGGGGGAAGTCACCTTCTTCCTCTCTAGTACAGCATCAAGAGTATGACAATTCCCTAAAGCACAGTAGAACCACACAGAAATCTGGCAGCTTTATCCAGTTTGTAGTTAGATGGATCTGCCTCATAAAAACATCTGAATCACATTTCACAGTACCTACCTAGCTCCACAAACACAACCCCATCCTGTTCATAGGATCTGAGCCTTACATTCTCACACCGTGCCTCCTTTTCCTTTTTTCACCAGAGGTCTTATGACCCTCACTTCACTAATTGCATAATTATTTGGGCTTTCACGTAAGATGCTGTGTTTCAGCCTGCAATCAAAAGTGACACTGTCACTCTTTGTTTATGTTAAGTACAGGCACCCAAAGTTTCTTTGGCTGCGATACATTAGAGGACTCATTCTTCATGCAGAGTGGGAGGGACACCACACTGAACCTCATGGGTGACAGAGCATGGATAAGCAGCAAGCCTGCAGCTGTGTCTGTGGTGCATAAGACAACTCCTACACCTCCTTGACTTCATTTTGCCTTTCCACCACTCTGCCTTTCCAGGCCACTCACTTTGCCAGTTGAAGACTGCCTGGTCAGCTCTGCTGGAAGACTGGGACCAGGAGACATACTGTAGCACTGTGCTGCAAGTATGGGAAGCGTGGACTGAGTCTTGTGGAGGCTGCAAGGAGAGAAGAGTCTGGTGAGTATTTGCACAGATGCCACATCCAATCCGGTGGGCAGAAGCTGAAATGCTCCTTCTGTGTTCGTAGGAAGATAGAGGTTGCCATGCTAGGCCAAGCTAATTAAATCTGGTACCTTGCTTCAGCTAGTACCCTGCCTGCCAGAGGAGATACAAGAAATGCTGTAGTACAACAAAGATTTTTGTGTGGACATTTCTCATATCCTCAGTGTGGACATTTCTCATATCCTACTGATATCTAGGTCATTAGTTAACCATGTCAACAACTAGTGACCAGCACAAGTTGTGAAGGATGAAGGCTTCACACTGAACTATTCCAGTCAATGCCCTACGTGGTTCCTATCACTTAGCTGAAACAATAGTGAGCAGAGAATGATACCCTTCTCATCCTGTTCCTGCTGAAATATATGGCAAACCCCATATTGTTATGAAAGATGCAGGTTCAAACCTGTCATCTCACATAGCATGCAGTAAATATCGTGACTAAGTTAACAGTGTGTCAACAATGATCATTTATAAGTCCTGTTGGAACACTTTATGTGAACTGAAGCAGGTTGTCAGCTGCCTTCTTCAATGATAATGCAGCAACTACCCTGAATAATCATTTTTGTCACTGTATACTACAGGTGAAAAATGGTGGTGAACAATATTTTACACACACAGATATATAACTGGTTATATTGCAAAGAACTACAAGAACAAGACATTATTTTTCACTTTTAGGAATTTGAATGAGGAGATCTCATTACCCAGAATCAGGATGTGTCTGGTTTGCTGAATACAATAACAAATGGGTTCTTCAAATTCCTAATACACAAGCATTTCAGAGAGAGAGACAGTTCAGCAGCACAAGAAAGATGTACTATTCCTGGAAATCTTTTGACTCAGCTCCTGTTGTCCTGTATCTGGCAGTGATTCAGTAGCATGGCAGTTATAATTGAGCAAAAACATACTTCTGTTAGCAAACAGGAAGAAGCTGGGCAGCAGCACCAGGATGGCATTGGACTGTGTGAGTGCCAAGGTGGGTGGTCACACCTGGTCAGGGCTGTGAGTTTGGTGATACAGGCAAGGTGGTCAGGCTTGCAGAGGGAAAATCTGAATTGCCTGTCACTGTGTGGTGATAAGAAAGGAGGATGCACAAGGAGGATGACAAGCTTGATGGGCACTTAACAGGGCAAAAATGAGACAAAACAGTGCTTCACTTCTATTTCTTTAATTGGTCATTTACTTACCTTTTCTTTTAGATCGAATACTTTGTATAAGAGAAAGCATTGTCTGCAGCACTGAAACATAGTGTTTATGCTGTGTTAGTGTACTATTATAGGCATTGTGTAATGTGATTGGAAAGAGAATGGATTATCAGCATGTAGCCAGTAGCCTGGAGAGGGTTTCTTGAGGTTTGTGTGCTTCCATCTACATCTCCTGAACTCCAACCCAGTCTGCTGGAGATATGGGGCAAAAAGCTTGGCTCTGCTCCATTTATGAAAGAGATCGTGACATCAGGACAAACACACGTGATTGATGTAGTTCCTGAAGACAGGGATTACTCACAGGATATTGCTAAGGCATTGATAAAAATTCTAACAAATTAGTGTAAAGCTTTTATCACAAGTCTGTCTTTAGGAACCCATGGAGCTGCTTGTATTTTCAAAACTGTGGAATCACAGACAACTTCAGCTGCTGTCATCTTCCTGCTTTTATTTTGCGAATGGAATAGAGCTCTGTTGTTCAGGCTTTGTGGAAGTTTTTCTACGTGCCTGAATTGGTAATCATAGAGTCATAGAACATCCTGAGTGGGAAAAGGACCCACAAGGATCATAGAACAGAATATCTTGATTTGGGGGTGACCCACAAGGATCATCGAAGTCCAGCTCCTGGCCCAGCAGAGGATCACCCCAAAAATCACACCATGTGCTCTGAGGAGAGCATTGTCAAAATGCTTCCTGAACTCTGTGAGGCTTGGTGCTGTGACACTTCCCCAGGGAGCCTGTTCCAGTGTCCAGTCACTCTTCTGAAGGACCTTTTCCTAGTATCTAACCTAAACCTCCCCTGACTTAGCTTCAGGCCATTCCCCTGGGTCATATGACTGGTCACCAGGGAGAAGAATACGCATAAGAGGCCATTAGGATGAGTCAGCTACTTTTTCTGTCTTTTATTTGAAGTTATTTAAAATGATCAAATCTCTGCAGATGGATAAGCCATCAAAATATAATTAAATGGAAATGAAAATTTTCTGTTAAGTACCTCCTCTCTCACCACTCCAACCGCCTGACTGGAGGTTTCTTCCTACCAGTTAGATCCCTGCACCAATGAGTTTGTGGTCACATCCCTCCTGTTTCCAAGTGTCTCATGGGGGAGAGAATAATCTGCCCAAATTATGCTAAAGAGAGATTATGGTTTCACAAATTAAACTCCCTGGCATAGTGATGTGTCCACTAAAGCTTATGACTGCAAGTGATGATTAGTTTCAAGCATAGTCCCAATGGCAAAAAATGTTCCTCCTGCCAAATTTGCTTAGTTTTCCAGTTGAAGTGTTTGTTGATGTCTTGCGTGTGTGAATAGGTCTTGTTGGTGAGCTATCTCCTCAAATGTCTCAGCTACATTTGTCTAGTTGCCAGCTTTTGTTGACAGTCATTTGAAGGGAGGAGAGGATGTCATGGATGCAGAAACACGTCTTCAATAGTTAGGTCTTTTTCTTTTTCCCAGCACATGGATCTAAAATGGCCCTGCTCTCTTGTTGCTGTAATTTAATTGCATGGATCAGTTCATGTTAATTTTCTGACCCTAAATGTGACCTTTTTCCCATCTATATCTTGTAGGGATGTGTGCTTTAGGAAGCTTCTTCCTTACTGCTGGAAAAAGAGGACCTTGACTTCCAGACAGGTGTGCTGATCTGTGGGGCATGTCTGCATGTATGTGGCATGACCACTGGCAGAGGCTGTCACCTATGGGCCTGTGTTTGGAAAAGAGTTGTAGGAGTGCTACCAAGAAGCAGCTGTTTGGGGCAGTAATGTCTGTGCAGTGCTGCTGGGTGTATCTCCACTCTTTCTCTTAAGCAACGGAGTGAACGCTGAGAAAGACAGACAGATGCTGTGCTGCATACATCACTTCCCAAACATTGCCCTGTGTCTAATCCACAGCTGCTGTGGACTTTCTGCATAACGTTGCTTTGTCTGAATAAGCAGCAACAGCATGTAAAGAAGCAATAGATTTTGAGACAACTGGAGTAATCATTCTTTGATCCCTGGCAAAGCCCAGGGGCTTGATTATTATCCAGTGGAAGGAGCTGAGATAAATGAGTTTTCAGGAGTAGGGAACTCAAAAGAGTTCAGGCTGGAGGAGGATTAGAGGGAAGGGTGAGAGGGTGCGACCTGCTCCCAGGATAATGAGGTCAGTCATGAGCAAGCACAGGGTCCTCTCGGAGCCCAGCACTTTACAGGGCTCACATGCATTTTCTAGGAGCAGACAGGAATGTTTCTTTCCATAGACCTCTGTCACCTCCTTGGAAGCTGATCAGACGCATTTTAATAAAAACCACCATTTGACTTCTAATGTTTTTGTACTGATTAAGAACATTGACTTGGCTGACTGAACAAGGGAACCAATTGTAGCTCAGTCGCTTTATGGTAGAAAAGCTTTGATCGGACTGAGTGGGAGTTTAAGGTACTCTATAAAATGAATTTTGGTGATAAGCTTATAAACTGAATTTGAACCTTGCACAAGCTCCAGAGAGAAGGAATAAACAGCTCAATTTATATTCTCTGAAGATATGCACCAAGCTTTCCCTTTAACCTTTGGTTATATTACCTTGGGGGTCAAACTTTATCTTAAACCATTTGAAATTATTTGTCCAGATTAGCTGTCCATGCTGAAGATGGAAAGCTTTGAGGGTGGTTCCCAAAAGCCCTGAAGCCAACTATAATGAATGAGTTTGGTGTTTTACTCAGAGGAAAAAAACTGAATGAGTTATAGGGCTGCTAAATAGTCCCAGTTCATTCACACAAAGTTGAAGACAATGTGCTTATCTTAATCCCTGCATGGTATCCTTAGAATAGCTTGTTTCAAGGGCATTCCTGTCTGACATCCTCCTTCCCTCGTTACTTATCAGCCTCTGTAGTTACATACAGGCAATTAGGAGACACTGGTATCTGACAGGAAACTCTGGGAAACATGTAGTATTCATCTCCCCTTTCTGCTGAAGTTGGTGACCAAACTTGGAGGGGATCAAGTGGAAGCAAGCTCAGGTGGTTATCCTGTGAAATTCTCCAGTCCAATACATCTGGGGAGGGTGTGTATGCACAGGAGCAAGTCTGAAGAGTCTGATAACTGGTCAAATAATTATTCATAACCAGTGGTGTGTGTAGCACAGATCCCAGCACAGCCATTATGGAAAGTCCAAGGCTGCTGCAACCTCCAGGCACAAAGGATTTGAACATCGCAGCAGTGATATGGTCTTTGCCCAGAAGAGATTTTATTTAGAAGATGAGGTTGTGATCTGTCTGAACAGATGTCTCAATATTTTATCAGAGGAGTTATTCCACTGATGTGTAAGTCTTACAACCACAGGGAAAGAGACTTTTTGCATTTTTTCAAGGTGGAGGGTAGAAATGAAAAACTTGAAGCCTGGCTCTGTGATGCCCTTCTGCATACCTGTGGGCAAGTCACTTTCACTGTCATGCTGCTCCTGAAGTCTCCCCTCCTCTACTCTGAGAGGTTATTGCTGAGATCCAGTAGCACGCTGAGCTTCTGCCGACATTCCTCCTTCCCAGCTTCAAACCAAATCCACTTCATTTATCATAATAAAGGGAATATTGTTTTAAACCTGGATTACACTTTGTGCCCTAATCTGCCTCTTCGTCCCTCCCAGTGATTTCTACCATGATACCTAGCTCCTGGTAAATGTAGAGGCCTCAGTGGTGTCAAAGTTACATTAAATTTCCAGAAAAATGGGCAAGCAAATAATTCAAATGTCACTTCTGCAGAGAGAGAAGTCTTGCCAGGTATTAGAGGGGAAGGGGAGAAAGGGGCAAAAATAAAGACATAAGAAACAAGACTTTACTTGCTCACTCTGTTGCACACACTAATTTTATTTTGGGTTTTTGTTTTCTCATGGGTCATTGTTCTCTAAACCTTACTTGGGATTTGGAGTGTAAATTAGTATATTAGCAATCAAAAATTCATCCCATTAGCCTGTGGCTGCTCTCAGCAGTGTATCTGGAAAGGCCTGATGCTCACCTGGTTTTGCCTTTCTACCCATGACAGAGGTAGAATTTAAGTAGCAGGGACACTGAACATGCCAAGTGACCAAGTCTGCTAGGAGCTGGAGTAGGCCCATTCATCAACCAGTTTCACCATATGCTAAGGGAATGTAATAATATACATCTAAATTGGAGACAAATTGCAAAAAACTAATTTATGAACTGGGGTCCCATTTCTTGCAGTAAATGTCTTCTGCTTCCACTGCCTTTGCCTGTGTAGAAATAACTATGGGGAAAGACATCACAAACCACCAGCTTCTGCAAGTCTTCTGAGGGCATTATTAATTTCTTCACATGCACCCATTCAGGAATCATAGACTCCCTGAATACTTGGTTTCCAACAGAAGAGCTTGACTTTCAGCCTGCTCTCTTCATCACACATTATTTTATTCATCTGCCATAAAATAGCAAGGTTTAATTGGCAATCTGGCTCTGATTTACTAATATCTCCTTGTGCATGGAAGGCAAACTCAAATTCTATGTACTCATTCTCAATCAATGTCAGCTTGGTATTAACTCAATGTTATTACATTATTGATTTTATTCATCCCAAGAGCTACATCAATTTATCATGGAATTTACACTTCTTTAACAACCAGTGCAAATCAAGACCATTTGTTAGGCTTGCAACGGAGACTAGAAGGTTTTTGGAATCTGATCCTTATTTTTCTTTACATTTGTTTAGATTTCCAGTTAATCTGAATTCCTATCTTGCCCCTTTGAACTCTCAACCGACTGTAAATACTCTTGATAAATTTCCATGCTAAAAACTGTATTGCAACATAGTTATTAAAAAAAAAGAAAAAAACAACAAAAAAAACCAACCAAAACCCCACAACTGGAAAATGCCCATTGCCTTACGATGTATTTATGTAATTGGTTCAGGGAAACAAACAGTCAGGTGCTTTAGTTTACACAGTGGCCAATGTAAGCAATAAAATTGTAACTTCAGTCATGCATTTGGTTCTGCTATACATTATAACCATTTACAGTTTTAACTTGTGTCTTGAGGGTGGGTAGCAAATAAAGCATAGCCATGCCCTTTCCCATTGCATTTTACTGGCTAACTTCTTTGGAACAGATAAAGACATTCTGGGAAAGTTCATTGCCTGCTTCTGCATTTGTTCAGTCTTCCTCTCTGTCTGGGCTCTGTGATGGCTGGAGAGATATTGAAAGGATGATGTCAGAAGAATGGGAAGTGAAAGCTGAAGGGAATTTTAGTCAGATACTTTAAACTGTTGATTTAAAAAAAAAAAAAGTTAATGACTACATAGTTGAAATGCTGATTTTGCATTTGGGAGAAAGGAAGTGGGACACCAGAGAAGTCACAGCACTGATTGATGTTAACAGAGGTACTTTTAGAGGGCTAAAGCAGCTTTACTATCTTCCTTCACATCACAGGAAAACACACCACTGGCTGGAGAGCAAGGGGCAGTTGTAAACTTTGCTATGCTGTATAGTAATTTTATCACTGTACTGTATGTTCGTCCTGTTCTTGTATTTGTTACCTGAGTATAGTAAAAATAAGAATTCTAGAACATACAATTGCTTAGTAGTAAGAGGACAGAGACCAGTCAGAAGCACAAAGATGGACTTTAATTAAATTAATATGGTCATTTCAGCAGCATTTAACTTAAAGTGCATGAGTAAGCTAGAAAACGGAGGTTTGCCTCTGTGTTCATGGCATTGCCAACCTTCAGTGTTACCTTCAGTTGGGATATCATCATCAGAGCAAACTTTGATTAGTTCATCACAGTTTGCTTATGGGACACTATTCTGAGCTCAGCATTGGAAGTGATGCTTTTACATAAATTTGTCCCTTTGGGAGTATTGCAAACACTGTCACAGAAACTCCATCCTGCCATAGCTTGCCACAAAGCGCCTAGATAGAGAAAGCCACATCACCCAAAAATATCAAATACAAAAATTAGAAGCTAGAGGGTTTGTGCAGACTTTCTCTTTGAAGTCACCAAAGCAGGACTTTCTTGGACACATTCCTGAGTGGAGTTTGAGAAACATATAGTGCCAATAGTTTCCACATCAATATCCTGGTTTGGGTCTCAGCATTTCCCTTGGTGGAAAAAGGTGGATACCTAGGTACCTGAGTGTTTGTGAGGTTTGAAACAGAGACATACAGGAGACAGGGAAGAGAAGACCAAGAACTTCCTTCAGATTGCCTGGGTACTCAAATGGGAATTTTACGCTTTTGCTACTCTGATAGCACAGTCAGCTTGCATCTGTGCTAGAAGGCTTTATGTGTGCACTGTTTGCCTAATGATAGCTGTGATGCTCAAAGAGTTGTAGCAAGATGTTACAACTCTTAGGCAGAACTGTACAGCAGGAACTCTCCTCTAGATCTGACCTGGGGTCACCAAAAGGCCAAAGGAGGCACAAACCGGAGCAGATCTGTGGCTCTGGAGGCAGCAGGAAGAAATGGAGCAGCTGCGAAAGGCATGATCTGTTCCCTGCCATTATGAGCTGTCCCAGCCAGAGGTTGAGTGAGAAGCTGCTGTGGAGCTGTAGCAAAGGGCTCAGCATTCCTGTTGAGAGCAGCCAATGCATGGGTTTTGACAAGAGCTGAGATGGTACCTCATCTGTTGCTTCAAGGAGCGTGGAGGGGTGACAATTTACTTGAGTGTTTCCTCATCACTGGCCAGGTACACAGGTAAGCAGGCTCTGGCCTTTACCAGCTTCTCAGATCAAGCCACAGGAAGCCCTAAGGGCTTTTATAAACCCATGCTGCAATTCTGCAGGTGCTGGGCAAGAGCAGGCAGGTGACCACCATCAGATTAGCCACTGACTTTGTGCTGCCTTTACACTGCTCATGGGAGGATGCAATGCAACAGAGAGGGCAGAGCAGCACAAGAAACCAGTGCCTCATCCAGCACCCAGCACGCTTGTACAAGGCTCACCCACCAATGGTTTTAAACAAGCATGAGTAGCCAGAGCTGATTTATCAAAGCTTTGCAACTTGTGGCATTTGACTTGGCAGCCGGCACCCTAATGCTGGCTTCAGCACGTTGCTGGATCACAGCTCTGGTCTGTGGCTTTGCCAGGGTGTTTGGATGGGTTGGTAGAGGTGCTTGGCTGCACTGTAGAGGTTTTGGCATGTTCACCTTTGCTGCCAGTGCTGCAGCAGCATGTAGGCTCCAGCTGCTGTGGCTACAGATCACTGAGCCCCTGGGCCAAGCTCTTGGGCTCCTCAGGGGAGTGTGACTTGCAGCAGCTGCACTGTGCCACCTTGAACATTAAACTATCTTCACTTGTTGCTCAGACTCCCTTGTTTTCCTTTTGCTGCCTCTGCACAGCTTACTGCCATCTCAGGAGTCCATCTCAGCAAAGGTCACCCAAATCATGTTTTCACAGACAGAGAAAACTTTTCTCACCCTGCACTGTAACCATGGTGATTTGTTTTCTTTTAAATTCCTTTCCCTTAGGTTCCTTTAGGTTCAATGCTCTCTTTAGATGTCATCCTGTTTTGACAAATGTCTATGCAGTTCCTGATACTATGAGGGAACTGTGGCATGACAAGGACTGGCTTAAGTAACAACTGCATAACTCTGTCAGGAATGAATGATGTGGCCCATGCCCTTTTTGGAAACATTCCCATTTTCAATGATTCCTGCTCTAACACAGCATCTGGCAGTCAGTCATGGCCCAGCTTGCTCGGGTTTTGGTCTCTCCTGTTGCCCTGACCCTCTGCAAGTATCTCGTTGCTGCAGAGTTTTGCCCACTCTCTGGGATTTACAGCCTGAGAGACTGGAGAGTTAGGATGAACAAAGTTAGTGGGGCACGTAAGTGGGCATTGAAGTCTGAAATAGTTAACCTGGGCTCTCAACCTGGCAAAGTCCCAATGACATGCCTTGGAGCTGGAGCATGGGCCTAGAAATGCTCTTCCTGCCTTGCAAGATGGGCTAGTTCTGTTTTGGATGCTGGTAAAATGTTCTTCCAAGCAGATGCTGTGGAGTTCAAGGGTAAGTGGTATACAGTCCCCTGAAATTTTGTGACATAGTTCGTGAATCTTCATTCTTTAAAAAATAATTGCTTCCTCTGTTTTGTGCTAATATTATGCACAACCTGGTAAACATGAAATCTAAGAAGTTTTGTTGTCTTTTATTATTCAAAGATAACTTTGAATTTGTAGTACTGAAGCAATGTAAACATATTTTCTTTTGTTTCTTGCAACATTTTATAATGAACCACTGATGCTCTGGATATAGTCAATTGTCTCTCTGCAGATACATGTTTACCAGGGCTAATTAACATAGTGCCTTTGCTTATTTAAATGTCACAGTTTTCCTCAATGGTTTTCCCTCAGCAACAAGGATATGGGCAGGGGACACGCCAGTTCTCAGGCTTTCTGTCTTGCCTGGCCTTGGCTGTCATGAGGACCTGTGCAAATGCAGCAAATGTCCCCCTAGAAAGGTGTTTTGCAAGCTAGAGGAGGTGCATGGAGCAGCAAAGGGGCAGTGACCCTCTCCTCTGGCATCTCTGGCTGTTTAAGCAACCTATGCATAAGAGGGCTCAGAAGCCTTACCATTCAAGTTCATATTTCAGAGTCATCAAATCAAAATATTATTGGAAATCTGGCCTAAATTGTAGACCATACAGTCTTGACATCACCTTCAGCTAAATCCTAAGATGGCATTTCCGTCTTACAATGGACTGTATAAACCTCAGCTTAAAATGGCAAACAAAATTATCCCATCATTATCCAACTGATTTAATGCTAGTGTGCATTCAGAGGTGATCTTTAGCATTGCATGTGAACTTTATGTTTCTTTAATTAACATCATCATACTGCATGTTGGCAAGAAGCTGTATTGATACTTCATCCTTCCATCGACCAAACAGCAGAAAGCCTCAGTGATAATACTGTCAAGATATAGACTAGGTTTGATTTAAGAACTACTTTAAATACCACAAAACAGAAGCCCTTTTAACAGGTCAATATTATATACTCAAAATGCTTCTGCTGTAATAAGTTCCTTAGTATAAATGGTTGGGATGAAAATCATTCTATAACTGGGTCGTATATAGTTTTACAAACAGCTATCCAAATAGCTACAAGCCCTGAGCATTGTGCAGGTGGTTGTAGGTAGGAGCTGTAAAGTATGATAAAGTTAGGTCAATTGTGTTTACTTACAAGAAAATACTTGGCTTTGCCTAAGGCAGCATTGAGGGTTCAGGATACATCAGGCTTCCTCTCTGGAGATTGACCACATGATGATTCTCAGCTTTTTTTCTGCCTGACAATGTTTGGTACATGCCTGGATCCAGTCCCCAGCTCTCCTCCTGCCTCATTTTTGCTGCGTGTCACTCAATCTCAGTAGCCCTGCTGTTCTCTGCCTGCGTATCTCCTGATGCTGGCCTAATGCTGGGTCGGGTCAAGGATCCCAGCCTGACCTTGAGCCCTTGGGTATAACTCTGGAGGCACTTCCCTGGTCTCCAGCAAGGTGGTGCTGAAGCAGCCTAGGCTGGCACAGCTCCATGCCTCACTCCCAGTTTACATCTCAGGATGTAAGATGGAGATGTAATCCAATTCCAGGAGATGAGTAGACTTGATCAGCCCTTGAGTACTGAGCATTCAGCAAAGGTGGTATGGTGGCAGTGCAGCTGAGGGCTCCAAAAGCCATGTAGCAATCAATGGTTTTGAAGGTTGATCTCATTCAAAATAAGATGAATGAAGCTCTCTGATGATGGAGTTGCTGAGTTCTTACCCTATTTTGAGCTAGGAAGCTCCACAGGCTGGGAAGCATGAGTTTTTTTGTCACCCTGAGCCAGCACATCTACACAAACTGTTGTGTTTTCTGAGTTGAATCCAACAGGTCTGCTTCCATGTCTTGTCTCCTTACTCCTTCCCCTTATGCAGGTCTGTGCTCTAGGTGATGTGCAGGATTCAGTGCCCTGCACATTCCCTTTCATGGGAAGCCAGTACCACAAATTCCTCTGCCACCCCTGCCCCTGGCAGCACATTCCTGGTGCCAAGCTCCAGGCTGATGCCGCAGGGGCAACCATCACCAGCCAAGGGCATGAGAAGGGACTCTCACCCTCCCAGAAAATGCATAGGTAACTCCACCCTCCACCTATCTTCTCTGCCCAGAATTTAGAGCAGCATCATATGTTTGCTTTTGTTTTAGGTTTAAATATGTGCTTAGTTATCTCTCAGAGCTATCTCAAATTGAGGGGTGTGGTGAGGCTTCCTAATTTAACCCAGCCTGTGATATCTGCAGATGGATAGTTTGTCTCCATAAGGCTCTTTTATCTCCTTCATTTAGGTTGATTTAATAGCTGATCATTTAAATTGCTTATTGCCACTCTTCTTTTAGCTTAATGAGACATAGTGTTAAGTTTGCTGGCAATTGAGACAAAGGAAGTAAACCCTCTCAGAAATGGAAAAGGTCCCTGCAGAAGTGTGTGCTGTTTGACAGCCAGTCTTTCAGAACACTGTTTCGGTTGTCTTTCCAGGAGGGATCTGGTTGCATACTGGGTGACACTTTTATGAAAGGAAAAGAAGTGGCAGGATGTTCTGGGTGCTGCTGTGAGGGCCCAGTTCCTTCCCAAACTTTCATCACATCCATTCCCCTTGTCATTTCCTGTCCTGGGGTCTTGCAAAATCCGACAGCCAAGCACAGTGCCTGCCACGCCAGGCATCTCCTTCACATGGAAGCAGAAACGCTCGGGCACCGAACTTGAGAAGTTGCATCCCCAACCCACTGGAGTCACTGGAAGAGAAAAGTCTCTGGCTTTCACAGGGTTAGAGTTTCAGGCCAACCATCACTCTCTGGCTGAAAAGCTACAGGCCAAACACACCCACGGGATCCATGACATTGGTCTCTAGCAATATGCTCCAATGTTAATGTATTTGCATGTAATCTTCTCAGTGAGTGTTTTCCTACTAAACTTTTGCTCTGATATGATGAGGAATGTTTAGGCCAGCAAAATGGAAAACACAGGAAGGAGATATGAATGCCTGAACAGAGACAAAGAAGGCAAGTGTGGTTGCCTTTTTCTCCACCCTGCTTTCCTTCCTGCTGGCACCCTCACCATGGGTTTTGACTTCCAGCACTGCCCCATGGTGGTCCTAAAGGAAGAATATGTGACAAGTGTGCATCAGCATCCTGGTCCTCGTGCTTTCTCATTGTACGTTGTGATGGGCTGTGTGCTAGACACCAGCTCATCAAGTCTGCATGGAGCTTGTGTTCAAATTGCTGAGTGTGTGCTCAAGGAGTACTTTTTAGTCCACGACAAGGTGGATCTCCAGGTCTCCAGAAAGGATTTTGCTGCCAGGGATTTGCAAAGTGCAAGGAGAATGATATGTTGTCTGTTGGGGAGATGTGTTGTCTGTTGTGAGGATAATTACAGTGCTGGCACTTTTGATAGCGTAGGGCAATATGCCACTGAAAGTGTTTTTCAGTCCTCAAGAAGATGGTATTTCCTCATCTCAGTCTTTTATGTTTTTTATCCTCTGTGAGACAGGTGCTATTACCAACTGCTAATGGGATGAGGTCATAAAGGACACGAAAAGTGAGAAACTGGGCTCTAGGTTAATGGCATAAACGTTGGTCTAACAACCCCCCTTCAGTACTGGACTCCTTCTTGGTAAGAGGGGAGGAGACTAGCACCCTTTCTCTAGTGCAGTCAATCCCACCAAGCCATTGGCACGATATCCTCATAGGTAAACTCAGGAAGTCCAAACTAGATGAGTGGACAGTGAGGTGGATTGAGAACTACCAGAATGGCAGATCCCAGAGGGTCGTGATCAGTGGCACAGAGTCTAGCTGGAGGCCTGTCAATAGTGGTGTCCCCCAAGGTTCAGTCCTGGGCCCAGTATTGTTAAACTTATTTATCAATTACTTGGATGAAGACATAAATGCTTCTTCAGCAGGTTCGCTGATGACACCAAGCTGGGAGGAATGGCCAATATGTCAGAAGGTTGTGCAGCCCTTCAGGGGGACCTTGAGAGCTTGGAGAGATGGGCAGTTAAGAACATTCTGAAACTCAGTAAAGGGAAATGCAGGGTAGTGCATCAGAGGAAGAATAACCCCAGGCACCAGTCCAGCCTGGGGACGACCTGCTGGAATGCAGCTCTGTGGAGAAGCACCTGAGGGTCCTGGTGGACAAGCTGTCTCTGAGCCAGCAGTGGCCCTGGGGCCAAGAAGAACAGTGGTATTCTGGGGTGCACTAGGAAGAGCATTGCTGGCAGGTTGGGGGAGGTGTTCTGGGCTCCTCAGTACAAAAGAGATGTGGAGTTCCTGGAGGGGGTCCAGTGGAGGGCAACAAAGATGATTAAGGAACCGGAGCATCTCTCTTATGAGGAAAGGCTGAGGGAGCTGGGCCTGTTCAGTCTTGAGAAGAGACAATTGGCAGGGGACCTTATCAATGTCTGTAAGTATCTGAAGGGAGGGTGTCAAGAGGATTGAGCCAGGCTCTTCTCAGTGGTGGATGACAGGGAGAAACTGAAGCACAGGAAGTTTCACCTGAATATGAGGAAGTACCTCTTTCCTGTGTGGGTGACTCCACACTGGAACAGGTTGCCCAGAGAGGTTGTGGAGTTGTCTTTGCTGGAGGTACTCAAGAACTATCTGGATGCAATTCTGCCCAATGTGCTCTGGGACGACCCTGCTTGAACAGGGAGGTTGGACCAGATGACTCACTGTGGTTCCTTCCATCCTTACCTATTCTGTGATTCAGTGATTCTTTGATTCTGTGATTCTGTGAATGGCAGCTGCACACGTGTCTTTCCATCTCTGTTGTTTTTCTAAGGATATATTCCGTTCACTCCTAAGGAACAAGGATCCTGGCCACATTATGTCAGTTTGTGGCAGGCAGTTGTGTTGTGGGTCCTGTATGATGTTCAGATCCTCTGCAATGCTCCATGAGCACCGCAAGTGCTTCTGAGGGCCCACCACGAATACCTGCCCTTACTTACACAACTGCCAAGTCCCTGCAATACTTTCCAGCTGGGTGTCAAATCTGGTCTGGAGAAGTCTGCTTTAGGTGGGAATAGACTTCAAGGGCCAGCTGCACACAAATGTACTGATTAATGCCTTTTTTTCCCCCCAGTACAGACTTGTCCAAGATGGACTAAACACAGACCACCAATAATACAGACTGTCCCTTTGTTATATCATTTTTTTTTTTCATAAACTTTTAATTTTGGATGTGTTTCAACTAGTGACCTTGACTGGAAAAGTGCCAGATCCCATGCAGTGTGTCTTGGGGATACCCTGTCTCATTAATAAGTACCTTCATTTCAGAGTATTGTCTGTTTATTTTGGAAGGTTTACCTCCCCTCCCTGAAAAAACAGAGATGAATTGGGATAAATACAGACAGGAAATGGTTTCCCTGGCAACACTAAGAATACATAAGAACAACTTCATCATTCACTTTTATTCCTTAGATACACTTTTAAAAGAAGTTTGAGCTACATTAAAAGACATCTCCTGTTCACAGCTCAGCACCCAAGTCAGCAGAATTAATCAGCCCTGATTTTACTTTCAGTGAGACTGAAAAACATTTAAAAAACAGGGATGTAGGGTCTTAGTTTCTAGGGAATAAAAGCTGAGTCAAAAGAGGAGTTCATTCAGATTCAATGCTGGTCAAAAAAAAAAGCTGCTTTATGCAACATTCAGCTTTGCTGAAGTGGAACTCACAGTAACAAACTTCTAGCGTATCCTGCTTGGAGTCTTATGTTTTGGTGAAGCCTCGGTTGAATTGTAAGCAAAATCTAATCTCGTTGTGTGAGAGTGCTGGAAAGGAAATCCGTAAAACTATTTCTGAGAGGTTATTAGTGGAGACATCAAAGCTTGATGCGATGTAACTTCTATTCCTGTCACGTTGCACTAACATATGCCCCCCTCCCTCTTGGTCTGCTTGCCATTCCTGCCAGCCTCCTCACATGCTGCAAGGTGCAGCAGAGACATTTCAGCAGCTTGAATGACTTTACCTTCCATCTGGAATGGTGTGTCCAGCCTCAGAAGCCAGGGGAGACCTCACTGGGCACATCCTCCTCCCCAGGTTGGTCTACAGTCTGTAGGTAGGAGGGGTTGTTCCTGAGGGAAAGCTCTTCTGGAAGCAGAGTTTCAGGCTTAGGCCTGACAGATTTCTACTTTCAAGATTGGCAAGATCTCCCCTTCCTCCCATTAAAGAAAGATCAGATGGGCCAGCAAAGGTCATGGCACCCCAAGGACCTGGTGCTCAACTGGTTTCCTTTTCTCATGTCCTTTCTGGGTTCACTGCTTCCCGGGCAAAATCCTCTGTACTGTATGTAAGACCCATTTCCTTCGTTCTGACCTGCCTAAACGGCATTAGATTTATCTTCAGTAACTGCTGGGAATTAATCCATATGCACAGATACAAGTCATTATCCACAAACTTTGTTTCTACTGAACATGCTATTGATGCTGCGGAAAGGGCATCCACTGCTGATGACATCTGCAGATGATAACAGAGAATGTTTGATGTCAGGTCATGGGAGCATCAGTGGTTTAGCTGGGTGCAAACCAACAACATGTGCTTCAACATATGTCTAATGTGAAGTCACAGATCCTAGAAACAGAAGTGGCAGAACAAAGAGAAATTCTCCAGGGCCTCTGGCTGGCTGGCTCTTTGGAAAGAAGGCTGAGAAGGGGACTGGTAACTGCTTACCTTTGGATGAGGACAGATACTTGATGGCAAAATGCTTTTTGTTCTAGCAGATGAATAGAAAAACAATGAGAGGAAGCTGAAAGTAAGCAAATTCAGGGAAAAATAAGATGCACTTTTTTTATTGTGACTGTAATAGTCATTGTACTTCAATGACTTCAACCAAGGTTGAAGTGTTTTCTCCCTCATAAAAAATTTAACATTTATGGTGTTTTTCTTAAAGGTAGATTTTTGATCACTTCCAGGACGTCTACTGAGCCAGGTTCACAGAATCAGAATATGCAAAGTTGGAAGGAACCCAGAAGGAGCATCAAGTCCAACTCCTAGCCATCCCCAAGAGTCACACCATGTGCCTGAGAGTATCATCCATTTGTTTCTTGAACTCTGTCAAGCTTGGTGCTGTGACCACTTCCCTGGGGAGCCTGTTCTAGTGCCCAACCACTTTCTGGGTAAAGAACCTTTTTCTGATATGCAACCTAAACCTCCCCTGACACAACTTCAGGCCATTCCCACAAGTCCTGCCACTGGTCACCACAGGGTAGAGATCGGTGCCTGCCCCTCCTCTTCCCCTCATAAGGAAGTTGTAACTGCAGTGAGGTCTCCCCTCAGTCTTCTCTTCTCCAGGCTGAAGACATCAAGTACCCTCAGCCGCTCCTCATACGGCTTCCCCTCAAGGCCCTTCACCATCTTCGTTGCCCTCCTTTGGATGCTCTCCAATAGCTTAATGTCCTTCTTATGTTGTGGTGTCCAAAACTGCCCACAATATTCAAGGTGAGGCAGCCCCAGTGCAGAGCAGAGTGGGACAATCCCCTCCCTGAACTGGCTGGCGATGCTTTGCCTGATGCCCCCCAGGACACGGTTGGCCCTCCTGGCTGCCAGGGCATTGCTGACTTGTATCCAACTTGCCATTGACCAGGACCCCCACGTCCCTTTCCATGGCACTGCTTTCCAGCATTTCATTCCCCAGTCTGTAGGTACAGACAGGGTTGTCTCATCCCATGTGCAGAAGGTTATGTAGGAGATCAGAACAGACAGTCACAGTGGTACCTTTCTGGTGTTAGAGCCTATTGCATGAGGAGCACTGCTGCTGGAGAAGGTTGTCCAACATCACGGCCAAGCTAATAGGCTCAGACTCTTGGAAGGACTGATGGGAAGAGAGGGGAGTATGTGGTGCTTTCACATCCTTTCTGTGCTCTGATATTTGCAGGAGATTGCTGATACACATCTACCTTTTCCTCAGGCCTGTTGGAAGTGAAGACCCCCAAGAAGGAGCATGTCTTATTTTACCAGTCTCAGTATATTTGGTCTTGTCATCATTTTAATTCCATGATCTGTAATACTACTCCTGCCTTGTATTAGAGAAAGGGGTCAATGGTTTCTTCTGGGACAGACAATAGCATCTTTCTCTGAAGTAGCTCTGTGTGGTCCAGCTTATGGTGAACAGACAGCACACCATGGCAGATGGTGCTGGAGGAACTTTGAAGAGGATGATGGTGTGAGAGACTGAAATGTCAAGGATTAATGACTCAAACAATAGGCCATTTGCAAAAGTAGCAGGGTCCTTTGCTGAGGCCAGGTTTGCACCCCCAACCAGAGAGGAGGAGAGTTTTCTGGTATGTGGTTGTGAAACCTCTGATCTGCATAAGAACAGCCCAGGTGTAGAGAGGATGTGCAGCCACCGCTGGGGGATGACCACGACAAAGGGTCCTCTGACAGTTAAGAAGCAGATCCTGTGAGGTGAGATAATACTTTTTGTCAAGTCAGTGTCCTTCCTTACACAACCAGCTCAGGTGTAAAATTCCCCTTGGGAGGAGGTATCAGGACACTCACATTCACAGGTGGGCCTGAAGGTGTTCATCCCTTCTGATAAGGCATAACTGGCTTGGCTATGCTGGGCTGGCATGACAAACAGTACTTTATATTTTAAGACTATCAAAGACTCCTGAAGCAGACTTATATTTTGGGCCTTCCACCAGAGGACTGCACAGGATCCATAGTGTTGCAACAGGCAGTGTAAAACTTTCCCTGCCACAGGGGAGGTACCTGGGTGACGTTGTTGTTGTTGTTGGGACAGACGATAAAAAGCAGGCGAAGATCCCGAATAGATGAAAGTGGAAACTTCCTTTATTATATTATATATATATTTTTTCACACAGCTACTTTTATATATTTCCTAAGTGTACGTGCACTAACATTATTGGTGCTCATTACACACAAA
>JAWWTY010000106.1:79670935-79797874 GCA_035222235.1 Margarornis squamiger | reverse complement strand
GTCTCTGCAAGTTGTTTATCTTCACGGGTGCACAGCAGTCTGGCCAAGGTCAAATTCTTCTTACTCCGTCAAGAAATCCACAGGCCTGGTGCAGTTTCCCACACCTGGGCATTCCCACCTGAACCTGAATGTATAATAACCCATTGGACTGTGTGTTTCGTGTGCTTCCCTCACCTCTGATGGATCAAGACTGCGACCCTCAGACATCTAAATTGCAACAATCAAGTCTTGTTGCTGGATCCACAGGTGGTGATATCTTTCCTCTACACTATCTAGTCTTTTCCTTTCTTTTCCTTATATGTTTTCTTAAGTGATATCTTAATATTTTATATTGTTGCATTTCTGTAGACAATAGCCAGTATGTCTACATACTTTCTTTTAATTGAAACCAAATTGTTCTAAAATAAACCTGCCATATATACATATATATATATATATATATATATATATAAACTCTGGTCATTCAGTGTGTTTAATCTTCCCCAAGGGATCTATTAATGAGAACCTTGGTTATGCTTGTCTTCAGGAGCAAGTAGTAACAGATGTTTACTGGGAAAGTTAGGGATTTGCAAAGAGCCCCAAAACCTGTGTCTTGTTCCCACTGATCTTGTATCACTCTGGATTAGTTCATCATAGGAAATGATGCTGTAGCCAAAGACAGCCCTAGAAACTAATGTAATCACTTCCTCATCTCTGAAGGTCTGATTAAACCCAGAAATTATTTCTAAAGCTGCTTCTGCATTTCCATCTAGAGTATTGCTAACTTCAGATGTAAAAAAAATAAAATTCCAAAATGCTGCAATGCTGTAGTGATGAAATATGACTGAGGTGTGGGTGGTTTTGTTCCGTAAATGAGTATGCATTATTTGTTTCAAGATCAAAGTTCAACAGTTGTATATAGCATTTCCGTTCTGTGGGGTGAGATTGACCCATGTATGGTGCTTGATTTGAGGGATGTTCTTTTTCACACTGCACTTCTTAAACAAGATATTTCTCAAAGATATGCCTTTGTTCAAGAAGGGCTCAGTGCTGGGAGGTTCAATGAACCAGGCTATGGAGACCAGACTGGGTAACCACAGCACTCTCTTTCTGGTTTTAAGCTACAAAAGAGGATTTCCTGAGCACAAGGAACAGGACAGCTAAGAGAGGTAGCCCAACATTGTGGTCAAACCCCAAGACCCATCTTCTAGGAAGGAACAACAGGAAGAAAAGAGAAGGACTCTCAGCGGGGAACTTTGCAGAGCCCCCATGCTCTGCAAAGGGCTTCTCAATGCAGTGAGCAAGCCAGGTAGTGGGCCAGGAGCCAGAGCAGCAGAAGCCATGGGGCATGGCCCAAACTTGCATGATCCATGGTGACAAAGCTGTGGAGCTCCTCTTTTGGGAATGAAATCCCTAAGGGCCTGGCTGTGCCCCTGCCTGCCCTGGGTGTGTGGAAGGAGGAGGTGTATATGCTCTCCTGGGCTAAGATACAGCAGGGTTTGGCTGGCGGATTGCTAGTGCCTCCACACCTGCCCTAGCTCTGCTCCTGCCCAGGATTAGCTCTGTGGCAAAACACTCACTGATTTCAGCAATTGTTGCCTAAGCCCCTCTCTCCATGCGTCTGTGCTTCTCTGCCATGTCTATCAATTAAACAAAAGCCCCAGACAGCTCCGTGCTCATACAATGCTTTAATTATAAAGTAGTTTGCTTCTGATTGGCAATTACTCTGCCTGGGAATGGGCCTTGGAGACCTGATGGGCTTTTGAGACCTGTCTGTCACTTTCATCTGCCTTGTCCCCTTCTCCATCTGGCTGCTGAAGCATGAACTCTCACAGGCTTTTCCATGAAATAAGAGCACTAAAAAAATGGAGAAATGGATTGGATTGGATCGGCCTTTGCTGAAGCTGTAGCTTTGGGTTTTTTCCCTTCCCCTCTTAGTTGTGAATAGAAAATGTCTGATATTCATTACAGTTCCTAGGCTAACCCCATCACACTGTGACACCTGGCTCCTCCTGTCAGACATGCTGTAAACAGAGAAACAAGATAGTGGTGGCGCACAGACAGCCTGCCATCGACCTGTGTCTGCTAAAGGCAGTGAGACTATCCCAGGAAAAGCACTTTTCAGAAGCACAGTCCTGCTCCCATATTCTGTGGCCTGTGATCTGATAGGGATCACAGTGGGGGTCTCTACAATGGGAAATGAGGGGGCAGGGCTGAGTGAGGGGAGCAGGCTGAGTGTTCTTGCTCTGAAATCCCTGAGCCTAAAGACCAGGGACAGAAATGCAGATGTGAAGAAACACAGAAGTCTCTTCTGTATCCTGACATAGACTGTGCAGCTTTGCAAGGTGCCCGGGGATCGGGGATGAGTGCAGGACCCTGGACACTCTCTGTGGTCCTTCTCCTAGCCTGGGGAAAGCTCCTGCCCCCTCTTGACCTCAGCTGCCCCCAGTCCTGCACTGTCCCATCCCATGGCATCCTGGCTGGCAGCACAAGCCAGTCCCAGCTCAGAAATACCACACGAATGGAAGTGTCATAATGCAGGGTTGGTCTTATATGGTCAAAGACCACCTGCCACCAGCAGGAGTCACCCACTGCCATAGTGGTCTTATAAGCTTTCTATGGCCAGTGGCTTCTAGGTTGCGCAACACGTTCTCCCACATCAGTTGACCCTTCAGTATGTCAGTTGACCCTTCAGACCTCATCCTAGCCCCTTCCCACTTCAGGAAACATGTAGAAACAGAACCTTTCCCTTTTACAGCTAGAAACACCATGGAATTAGATTTTAGTACCCTGCACTTTGGTTTCCTTACTACAATCACATCAGTCATAGTTGTTCAACAGTGAATATTGGCAAAGATCAAATATTTAGTGGCACCAGGATTAGGAACTGAGCACATTTTGTATGAAACTCTCCCTTTCTTCAGCAGCCTGTGTTTTTTTGAGCTATTTGGATTCAGCCACTAGAGAGCAAACTTCTTCTTTTTATCAAATGGCAGTTTATATATTCCTTGAAAAAAGAATTGTACAGTTCTTCAGGCTAAAAACCATAAAAATTGAAAATAGCTCTAAGTTTACAGAAGGGAAAAGAAGCTTGCTCGCTCTTTTTGTCTGTCTTTCTCTCTCTCTGCACAAGCTGTATTTTGGGAAGAGAGAATGTACAAGTGTGTTTTGTTGTAGTGAAGGCCTCTGCTAATGACTGCCAAAGCTCTCTTCCTTCATGTCAATCACCAGAGGTAATTGTTCATGCTGACATTTGGTGGGCTGTATGAGGAGCATCTCAAAAGGAGGCCTTGGGATAGCAATAGGCACTACAGCAACGTGCGTGCGATTGTGTAAGAGTCAGAAGGAGGTCTGCCAACCACCATGATTATACCCATTAGTACTGGAGGCTGCCTCTTTCTGGAGTAGTGCTGAGCAGCTGGGCTCCTTAGACCACGTGGTTTAAATGCCCTTGAGATTTTAACACAAACAGGTTCAAGAAGTCAAACCTATCTAGAGCAGAGTCTTGAGTCGTGGGCTTTGATTTGCCCCTTGGTCTTTCACTGCTCAGACGTACCCTGCTCTGATGTGAGGACAGGTATGGAGATAAGCGCCATAAGGAGGCAAGTCCCAGGTGTGGACTGGGACTGTGTTGCCAGCCCAGGTAACAGCAGCAGGAGGGAACTGACCTTCCTGAAAACCACCTCCAGATGGCCCAGAGCACAAGTGAAGAAAATTCTGGTTCAGTCAAGATCTGGCAACCCCCTTCAGAACCTAATCAAAAGCAGCTCTTCCCAAGATAATGCAAGGGGATTTTGTGAAATACTTACTGTTGTCACCAGTGTGTACACAGTGGGTTATCTCCCTGCCATTCTTTGTGAACTGACCAGCTGTAGATACATCTGTTTTGCCTGATGTTCAATGCGTGCGCCCTTATGGGACTCACAGGCCCATGAACTGACATGGACCTTTACAAAAAAGCCCTCCAATGGACTGTGGGTGGTATGTGATTTGACTGCTAAGAGAACAAGTCCTACTGTTTAATGTCCTATTGACTTTATGAATTGCCCCATGGGGCGATGTGGCCCAGATTTAATCAGTTTAATCCATTGTACCAACCTGGGAGCTAGTGTGTTAGAGTGAAAATGCTTTATTATCTTTGTGCTACTTTAGGCATGATGAAGTGTCTGTGAAATGAATTTGCTGTAGCCCTACAGCATGCTGTGAGAGACTCTACAAGCCAGATGTTTTGCCAGCAAAGGGGGACCTTAGGATTTTGGACTCAGTCAGAGCAGCTACAAGAGTCACAGTTGGAAAATCTCACCAGGTCCATCTATTGCAATGTACGTTTTTATATTTTGCTGTGAAACCACTGGTCTTGAGACCAAATACATCTCAGGCATGTGCTATACAAAGGCAGGCAGTAGGTAATAAAATCCTTTCACTTCTGTCTTGGAAACATCAAGGTGTTTGGGAATTGATGAGCCAGTTTGGAGAATGGAGTACCTCCATTGGCCTCTCTGATGCAATAGCTATGACCTCAAAGACCTGTACCCTCAGGGGCTTGGATATGAATGACTTCACTGTAAGGTCACAGAGATCACAGAGGTACAAGCTCTGAGAAGTGAGGCTATAAGCAGGACTGGAGTGTCCCACACCACTAGACATCCAGACCACCACAAAGGGTTGGCTATTGACCTGGCTGCACTGTGGTCAGAGCAGGTGTGACATCTCCTCTGACCCTCTACTAATACCTTCTTTGGTCTCCTCTGTAAATAACTAATAACCCTTTGTGAAGCGTGGCTTTGGGCAACTCACTTCACCAGAGAAGCTGGTGCGTTCTCCGATTAAAAACAGCCAATGGACAAAGTAAACAACTCCCAGGACTCATTGGCAGCAGCTGCATAGCTCATTGTCTTTGCTTTGTGTTTGACCCCACAGTGTAGTGTCAGTATAAATTCAGCCCTGGGCACGTTCAAATCCCTTGTACACTCTTACCTGCCCAGCTAGGTTTTAAAACGGTGTCAGACACAAAAGCTGATGATCAGCTTAAGTAATGATGTTTCTCCTTTTTGGCTGTAAACTTTGATCACAGCAGGAGCAAAACCAGCACCATGAACTTTCTCTAGAAGAGACTTATGGATAGGAACTGTTTAGGCAATCAGCAGCTACTTCATTAATAGGCACATCAGTAGCTTCAACAGGGTATGTTTAAGAGTGCTCAGTGCAGCTTCCATATAGGGCCAAGGATCTCTATCTCTTTAAAAAATAAAACCATGATTATTTTTATTTTGTGTCTGAAAACCCATTTTCTGCAAATGTTCATGTGTCTGCAATTAAGTCCCATGGAACAACTTGCATGCTTTCTCCCAGCAACTTTTCTAAATGCCCCTCATAAGTGATTGTTTTCAAAAATACTCCCCACTTTTGAGTGTCTGCTTGTATTTTCTGTATCTGCTTTGGGGCATGCTGCATTGCTATTACCATGATGCTGTTGCTGAGGTCTCCATCTGCAGCACATGATGGTGCTGGACCACCCTGCCGTCTGCATTTTGTGCCTCCAGTGAGTGAAAACCTGTGTGCAGGGATGGGAAGGAGATGCTGGTCTGGCGCATGAGGGAAGGACCACGCTGGTAAGTTGTGATGGGGAGTGCATCTTCCTGTGGACTTTCTGGGTGACTTTAAACTATGGCTTTCTTACTCCAGGCCCTGAGCTAAAGTACTTCTACGTATTTCTCTTATCGTTTTTTGGCTTGGAAATTCTTTGTATGGAAAAATTAAGGAAATGTCTACCTCAATCCTGTGGAAAATATTTTCTCAAGTGCTGTGTTGTGCCTACTGACCAGAGTATCATTCTTGGCTTCTGTTCACGCTAAGGAATTCTTTTTACATTCCTTCTTTATACCTCCACTCTTTTCAAGCAAGAAGTATATAAATTTTCTTAACTTTTCTCTCTGTCTGTCTGCTTAAAATTAGATAACTGCTTCTTTATCTCTAATCAGCTCTATACTGCTATCCTTTTCCATTTTTTCTTTTTTTTTAAAGTCTCTGTAATTTCTGTGGCTTGCAGTGAATGTTTACTAATGCTGGAAAGGAAGATAGGACAAAATAAAAGCTGGACTCTGTCTTGCTTTCTTTACTCTTCACATTCCAGGAATGCTCAGTTATTTGTCCTTCAGCCAGACATGTGAATCTCTTCCAAGGCCTTATATTTATTTCTTACCCCCAAATGAGAATTAGAATCTCTGGTTTGAGGAGACAAAAAGCAACATGCCACTGCCATCTGATGTGTTCAGATCAGTCTGGGGTCTGTAGCAGGGCACTCTGGAGGTGGATAGTCTAATGACATTTGGTGTCCTTCCCTGTTTCAGAGGGGTAAGGCTGGTTGTACGTGACCCCAAGCCTTGCTTAGCAATTCCCTTGTGTGGTTTTAGGCTTAAGCTGGCAATTAATGCTGTTCTCCTTTCAGTGCATCAGCATGCTTGTCATGCAGAGAACGTTGCTGTCTTGGAGTGGTCCCAGACCTAGCCTGGGGGGAGCAGAGGGGGAGAAGGAAACAGGGTGCTGAGGGTGAGGGAGAGAGGCCAATCACCTCTGGCATTACGAAACTTATGCCCTATAAAATACTGCAATTATATTGTTTTCCAAATCCAGTGGGAACCGTTGTTTTTCAGGCAATAAATATCCTACTGCAGTGTTAGCAGCCATAATATGGCAGCTCTGACAACCCGATAGCGAAACTCATTCCTGTAACATGAAACGAGACTGATGCTAGTGACTTTCCATTAGCCAAGCTGAGACAAACAGTCAAAAAGGTAAATAAATTGAATGTTCAAATTTGTTTTCCTTTTCCCTTTTAATAATCTCATTACAAGTGATAAAGCCAAGACCTTCACTAGCAATATGCTTTTGATAACATTGTGATAATACAGCCTTGAAAGAAGGAACCACTAATGACTGATAGACCCAAACCAATAATTTTTTTTAAGATTGATGCTCATTTTTTCTGCAGTTCAAACGTTTCAACGCAAGATGATGTAGGCAATCATTCATTCTTTGAACACTGACAATATTTCCTTTTCCCATCTCTCAGCTGTTTTGGTCTGGGATATGCAGCATATTCTATTGATATTCTTGTAGCAGAAATTCAAATGAATAGCAAATACATAACAATGAAAAATAACAGAATTACATGATTAAACTGAGGTTCTAACGTAGCAAAGCCTTACTCAACTCTTAGCAGCACTAGAGTTAAGTGCTTCTTGGAACAAATGGAAATGAATGTCCAGAGCACTGCACTGTAAAATGCTGTACCTAAGCTACATGCACTACTGTGTTATGATTAAACCACTTTGTTATGGAAACATATTTAAAGATTGATCTGTCTTTGGTTAAATGACAAGATCTGTAAGCTAGGTTTTCACACTTAAGGAGAACTATCTTGTGCAAAATATCCTTAGTTTGGTGCAACCTTGGACCTTCATGCAAATCAGTTGGGTCTGTGTCTACAAAGAAGCCAATTAACATATGTTAGACCAGATAATAAAATCGCAATACAAATGTACCTGGCTCCCTAAGATGATGGTGTTGACATGTACCATTCCTTGGGAAAACCCTTATTATGGCGCAGATGTTGCAAATCCAGGTGGATCTCACATGCTTTGTTTTTCTTATGGGCTGTGAGCTGTGCTCACTCACAGTTCTTGGCCATCATCACTGCAGATCCCAGCACAGGCTCTGACACCAAAGACAAGGGTGAACCTAGAGGAGTAATCTCATATTATCTAGCTAAAAGTGATGTATTTTGCTCTCCAAACCATTTTTCTCTGGATCTGAAGATCCGCTGAGCGCTATTGTTATGCGTATGTGAAATATATCTGTAAGTTCTTGCACTAAATCTTAGTTGGCAGGATATGCGGTGAAGCAGTTGATCCCAAATTAAACCTTTGGATTTTGTTCCTCTGTGTCCTACAATTCAGAAGCCACAATTGACTTCCTGATGTGCTTAAATGAGAATAAAGTTTGCAGTAAAACCTTCCCTATTGCAAGAACCTTGCATATACATTTGTAATTATTAGCCCATTACCAGAGATGTTAGCATAGACATAACAAAAGGTTTAATTTTATTTTCCTGCCAGCGCATGTGTGTGTCTTAATTGTATATTGAAGATACTCTTAGAATCCTCTCTTTCATGTAAATATACTCACTGGCTAGTAAATATTAATGTTGCACTCTGGCTTCAGCTGTGAGAAGATTTTATTGTGTTAGAGGTTTTGATTAGCCTCCAAAAGGTTTCACAGCATCTACTCTATTTATCTGAAACATACAGAACTACTGCAAGCAAGAGTTGCTACAATGAAAATAATGTTTTTATTTTTATTTAGACTGTGCAAGTGAATTATTTCTGCCTGTTTAATGCTTTGGAGCCACCCTCTATGAAATTCCAGAGACAGGGAAGAAGCTGCCTGGCACTTTTTAGTTCCAGTTTTCAGCAGACAGCACTGAAGTAAAAGAAACATATGTTATGTCTTCCCACTATTGTCTCTAATTGTCACAGCCATTTACCGACAAACTGACATGATAGCCATGGAGGGAAACGGAGCAAAACCTTTTGCGCAACTCTGGGCTCCAGGAAATTGTGGAGGCAGATGGAAGGGGGAGTTTGGTGTCTGCTGGGCTATGCTACAGAGGCTCTCCCTGATGAGATCAGCTGATGAGGTTGGTGGCCTGTCTTGACCTCCCTTCATCCAGCTGAAGGAACAAAATCCTCCTCAGCTGTCCCTGCCATATCTCTTACAGCAGGGTACCTTGCTGCTGCGGAGTTATCCAAGCCGCCAGTGCTGGATGTCTCTCCAACTGCTGGACTGGTGTCCGTGGGATCAGTGTCCACCCTATGCAGGGACCCTGATGCTTGTTGTGCCCATGCCAACATGGCTCTTGACAGTGAGAGGCACATTCTGTGGCTCCCAGTTTTTACAATGAGAAGGTTGTCCTGAATTCCCACATCATAGTGAGTGGGCAAACTGGTGCTGTATCCCTCCTGGCCCTGAAGGGGCTTTCTGGAGAAATAAGCAGCAATGATGTGGTAATCACCTCCATTCCCTTGTCCAGGTAGCTGCAGTCAAAATACTGTGCTAGTGTGAGCTCTGGTCTGTGCTTTTTCACAGACAACCTCAGAAGAAAGGATTTTGCAAGGAGACATATCTTTGAGCTGGGGCAGTCACTTGCTGGGACAAGTCCAGTTAATCTTGAAGGAATTATATGCTTTTTGCCCTGTGATTTGACTTTAAAACCTGAACTAAATATGCCCTGCAGGCACCAACTTCTGAGCTAGGAAGCTGGGTGCTCTCCTCCATCAGTGGAACATCTGGGATCCTTAGCAGTGTCTGCTCCACAGTGCGCTCAACACAGGTCAGATGAGGTGCACACTGAACCTCCAGCTTCTCCTGAGACTGATGGCGAGGGCTTGTGTCTGTGAGAAACTTAAACCACCGCACCCTAGCAGAAAGGGTATTTGGAGCTAACTGCTTTTATTTACTGGTGATTAGCTCTGGATTTGAGCTGGTTGCCCACAGTTGAATTGCAAGTTCCCAGTGTCTGGTAGTCTTCTCTTACCTGTTGGATGCTAATTTTCAACCTAGAGGCTTTTTGGGGGAAATGTTTCAAAACTTGATACATTAGTGGGGCTGAGTTCTGTTATTAAGTCAGTTCTCACATGGAGGTCACCAGCATCTCTAGCCTTCTTTACATAAACCTTAAATATAAAACCATAGTAACTTTGGATGCTGAAGAATAAGTCTTGTTTCCATTATGCAGAAATTACCACATGGTCTTTTAAGTGGATCCTGATAAAATTATTAGGACTGGAAAATCTCCAATAACATTTTTAAATACAGCCCAGCTTCACAGTAAAAAACCCTCAGCTTTTAACAGTCCTCATTTATAACAATTCCAACAGCAAGAACTAATTTTCCCTTTCATAATGAGGTCTATTAGCAGGACTGTTCACACAGAGCTGACCTGGATTCAACAGTGATATGATTTTTTTTGTTATTTTCGAGCACATTGTGTTTAGCAAGTAAACATACAGCTTTTCCTGTTGTCTTTGCCTCTACTTGTCTCTTTAAAGATCGTTTGAAGGTTGTTAAATGGAAAGCACAGAAGTAAAATGCAGTGATGTTCTATGCAAATAACAGGTTTCTTCGTTATTCTGATGCAGCTAATTGCTGAACCTCGCTGCAATGTGTACTTTCACAACAGGAACATTTATCCTGTTCCCACTGGGATTTGTTATGGTGAGAATACACCACTTCAGCTTTTAATATGGGCAAAGGACACGATTATTTTAATATGTTGACAGCATTTATCATTCCATGTGCCTGCCTGCTGTAGCTTGCAGAGCTGGAAGACGTCTCCTGAAAGCAGCAGTGAAACTGAGTGCTTCCCATGGAACAAAGTGGGTGAGCAGTTCCCACCAAGCTTCCTGCTCCAGAACTGGTGGTGTGCCCTCCTTGCTGGGCCCCATACAGGACCATGAGAGCAGATCAGCATGGTGTTCTCTGCCTGTGACCTGCTCATGGCTCCTGAGTGATGTCAGCTTGGCTGGGGGCTGCAGGACCAAACTGATGCTCCTAGCCCAGGAATCTCCCTGACACCAGGCATCTCTGCCTACACACACGTTCTTCACTGAGCACCCAGCAATCTCGCAGGGATGAATTTTGCAGGTACCTACTTTCTGCTGAAAGGGACATCTCATCTAGGAGAAGTTAGCTTTAGTCCTATTGCCCTCTTGTGGCTGCCCAAAACAGGCTACAACACTGTAGTTCAATAAAGGCTACAGCTGTCACTGTCTCACATTTGCAGAAGTGGTACATTCCCATTCAAGCTGACACAACTTTCCTATAACTCAAAAACACAGTATTGGTTCCCTAGGAACCACTGCATAAGGTAAGGTGAAGCACCAGTCAGGAAATCGTGACATTTGTGAAAGGGATTTGGGGGTGCCATTGCTGTGATAGCAGGACACCAGGCCCAAGGATGTCTCAGGTCAAGCCTTCCTTCCCTGCTCTTCCCTCACAGTCACAATTGCCTTGTGGCTGTTTTTCAGCCATATGAGAATGGAAAAAATAATTTGGCAGAGTTCTCCAGGGTTCTCACATCCAAATATGACTATGAAAAATGCCCTGGTAGCACTGGCAAGACACCCTTTCCTAACAGTCTGACCTGAAATGAACCCCGTGCATTAAAAATAAGGCATATAGTGGTGGTGCTTCTGTCCTTGTAGGGCATAATGTGTGCAAGGTGAGGGGATCATTGTTGAAAGGTTTCACAAAAAAAAAAAAAAAAAAAAAAAAAAAAAAAAAAAAGAGTTAGAATTAGGAAAAAACAAAACAAAGCAGAAGGAAAGATAGCAAAAAAAACCCAAAACCCAAACAAACAACAAACTAGCCACAAAAAAACCCCCAAAACAAACATAAAAACCCAAACCTAAACAACAAACTAAACCAAACCAAACCAAAAACCAAACAAAAACCCAACCAAACAAAAAAATTGCAAAAGCAACAAGCTAAAAAGCAAAAAACAAAACCAAAACCCCCCAAATGTAACTGTCCCAAAGTCTTAATATCTTTCCATCCATGCATGTGGGTGTCCTGTGTTCAATCACATCTGTGCTGCTTTCTCTTTCCTGTTTTTCCCATCAGGCTGGCAGCATGTGAGCAGCCTGCACACCTTGCTGGTCCCGCTGCTGGTGTTTATACCTTCAAATAGCCTGAAAATTTACTCTGAGATTCCTAAAAGGACCAACAATAAAAATCAAAGCAGGCTTGCATGCAAGTTAAATCTTCTGATAAAGAGCAATAATGTTATTTGGTTTTCAGCAAACAGGGCAATAAAAGCCAAGATGTTAAATGAAAATCTACCTGCTATATATTGGCCTTGACACAGTGTTTTTATTCAACATAGCCTGCACTTAATGGAAAATCTTGGCAAACAGTTAGAGCCAGGTCTATAATATTCATAAAATGTCTGTTGCTTTCGGTGCGATTTCCCCCAGTGAACGTCATGCAAGAATAAAAAAGGAAGATTCAGTAACAGTGTAATCGTGTCACATAAAGACCACCCCTGGGAAGTCATCTGAACTTTTAATGTTTTAAAATGAATACTGAATTCACTTATCTTTGATAAAGCATGTGGTTTATTTTTCTGCTCCCAGGTGCAGATGTGCTGGTGCACAGAAGGGCCAGAATAAACACCATTTGCAATTCAAGTGCCTTTAGACCCCAGATGAGACTGTTTCTGAACCACTTCCCCGCTATTATGTAGCCTTGATTAAGAATGGGAATTATCCCTCCCGTCTTACTAGTGGCTACCGAAGACCTGAGTAAGATCTTGGTAATGCAAATGTCAGCCCTCCTCAGGGCAGCAGAGCCCCAGATTGACATCAAACCTCTGAAATGACACCAAATCAGACTGGACTGCAAAAGGGACTGCTGTAGTTGGCCATTATATAGTCCAGGTCTCATTTGCTGAAATAAGGCATTAAAATCTTTGGGTTTTGCTTCTAAAATCAACACCACAGGGGTCCAAGGAAATCTCTTCCCTCCAGGACCTGCCACAGTTTGTCTGTATGTGAAACATGGGCTGCTGGCAGGGACAGACATGATGCATGGGAGCTGCACTTTGCACTCAGAAGTCTCTCAGGTGGGTTTGTTTCTTTTGCAGGACAGAGCTCCCAAGCTTGTCCCTGGGCTAGGCTGCCCTCCTGGGCCCTGACAGCAGCACCCCAGACCCACCTCGTGGTTTCTCGGCTCTTAGTCCCCTTTTCAACTCCACATTGGATCATTAAGAGCAGCAGGTAGTACAGGACATGCCATAGATTTAGTTTCTGGAGAAATTAACTATTTTATGTTGATAGCCCCACCATCTTCTTGTTATGTTGCCCGTCACTGGTGTTCCCTTGGATCTCCAGACACTGACCCAGCCTCTGCTTGGTTCTGGTGTCCATCTGTGCCCAATCCCATACAGCATATAAATTTTTAACTCTTTCTACCCCAACACCCCTTTTCTGAAGGCACAGGACCACTTATGCTCTCTGAATGACACCTTACAACATTTATTTCCATTCATTATGAGGGACAGAAGGAGGGTTACAATTGTTATAAAAATGAGCTGCATTGCATTGTCTGCCCCCAGCTGAGGCCCTTCAATATTTCTCTACTGTTGCATCTCAGACATAAACAGTATTGCCAAAAGATCGCCAGGATCAGATGAGGCAAATTGCCATCTCCTGAGGAGTCTCTTGTCATGAGGCAAGAATCTTTCTTTCTTCACCCAGAAGTTTCAAATGCAGCAGGAAAAGGTTGAGCTTGTTGTCTTTCTCAAAGACAAACATTTTCTCCTTGCCATCTAAAGCAAGAATTGCAAAGGCTTTAACATGAATTTAAGAAAAACACAGAGATGAATTGTTGAAGTTAAAAATTACAAAAAATAGTTGGATATTTATTTTCAAGGAAAAGTTCTGTAATATTGAACTTATAAAAGAATAATGTTGAACTTAAAAAAGGGAGTCCAGGGTTTCTTCAAGCATGCCTACAGCATCAGATGATGTGGAAGGGAAACAAGTGGTGTTTTCTGCAGCAGTGGCTAGTGCCTGTGTGTGATTTAGCAGAGTAGTTTTCAGTACGAGATCTGCATGATGCACAACGTGTGCAGTGAAGATTCAGAGGTCACCACTGACCAAAAGATCACTGACAGAGTATCCAAAGTTGCCATTAATATTTTATAATCCTTGCTCTTAGCATAGTGGCTATGTATTCTTTGGATTCGTACAGCCCCAACACAGTGGGATCTTGTTCCTCTCTGTCACACTTTTCCTTGCTCCTGACTGGTATTTTTTTAATATTACCCTTAAATAACCACAGAAAATGAAACATCTAACAAAAAGGTGACCTTTCTTGTGATTTCCACCTGTGCATGGAGACTTTCAGCAGTGCCTGACGTCCTCTGTGGATGGAGTTTGATGGGTGTTCTACTGGCTTCACAAGAGGCAAAGGGAGGCTGTTCACTCAGCCCCAAAGTCCGTCCTTTCTGCCTTGTATGGGAACTGAGGGGACCGCATTCCTGGGGAATTCCTTGTACAGGAACTGAGGGCACCACAAAAGGACAGGTCCTCCCCAGAAGAGTCCACCAGGCCCTAACTCTGTCACTGACCCTGTATGTACACAGGGTGGGGAGAGGGCACTGGGTCACCCCAGCTCTTGTGCTTTCTTCATGCTCCTGGTATGCTGGAAAGAGGAAAGGCATCTCCCTCTCTCCCCACATGTGTTTTTCTCCTTCATCATCTGAGAAACAGACTTGAAGGGTGTACAGGGAAGTGACCAAGCCTCATGCTTGTGTGAATCTGATGTTGGAGATAGATTTTGCAACCTCAGTGACCGTGGTAGCCCAAGCTGATACTAATCCACACCAAACACTGTGTGCGAGGCACAGATTCGTTTCAGATGCAGTTGCTTCTCTGAGCCAGCAAAGCTCTCCGTGTTGCACATGTTGCAGGCTCATGCTTCTCTTGGTCCTGCTGCAGAGCCAGCCTGTGGCCCTGTGGCCCCATCCCAAAGAAGGCAAGAGATGTGCTTTCCTTCCTCCACTCTGTCTGATTGTCACTGGGGGATCCCTGCCTTGGTCTGTGCTGGCAGCCTTCTGATTTTTGTGTTGTAAGAGGGTTGGGAGCTTGATAGGGGAGGTTAACCTAAGCTATAAGCTCACTTTGGCTGAGTTGCTTTAGAATATTAATGTGAGTGCTAAGGTCAGAATATTAATATTGTCAGCTGTGCAAGTGTGCTGCTTGTAATTCATGATGAATACACTGAAGAACAGCACCATTTCAGTGCCATGGCAGAGCTGTTTTCTACTGGAAATATTTCATGTTTTGACTGTATTACTTCTACATGGAGTGGGAAGCTTTTCCTGACTGGGAATGTGCACTGTCCTTCCCTGCTCATGAAGGGCACATGAGCACTGAAAATCTCTGAATTGTTTTCATTTCATACGTTTCATAGCCCCAGTAACATCTCTTTTTGTTGTTGTTGTTTTGGTTTTGTTTTGAGAAAAAAAAGTGTGTTTTGGTTAATGTGGGCATGAATAATACCTTTTTCCACAGTTATATTTGCTGCTTCTGTTTAATTTCTCTGAGATGACTAATTGCTTTAGGAGCTGCATTCCCAGAGCAAAGCAAACAAACATACAAACAGACAGCCCCCCTCTGTTTCACTTCCCAAAGCTTAAACCAACCCAAATAAGGACAAAATAGATTTTGCCCTCTGTAACTCTGAGTTTTCTCCTCCATCAGACTTTATGCTTGAAACAGATAAGGGGTTTTTTTTGCATTAGCAATTATGAAACTATCCCTTTTTGGACAGATCTGAATCAAACATCACCCTAAGCCAAGATTAGAGACATAGGTAGAAAGGCTGAATACAAGTCCAACAAGTAGAAATTCTAGTTTAAGGAGCTGTTTATGAATTCAGACTTTATTAAATTAGAAACAAAAACTCTCTCAGGATGCAGCAGTCTCCAGTGAAAATGTATTCACGTCATTTTGTCTGTCTACAAGTTCTCTCCCTTTGGCATTACTATACAGCAAAGCAGACTAACAAAAATATTTTGGTTTATAAGGCTGTATAAGCTGTTACATAGGTGTCTGTTTTGGTAGCAGGATGCATATTTATTTTTCTATGATGCAAAGGGCTGTCTCCCTGAAGGATTTCTCTTCAGTCCATAGAGGCTAGCATTTCCTCCCTTGTGGTATTGGCCCAGCTTCCTAAATTTTTTTTTGGATCTCTGCTGTGTTTTACAGACGCTGTGGCTCAGAGAGATGCTGTTGCTACATGATCAGTCTGCAGCATGTAGTGGGATTCCAGGGGGATGGCAGGTGGTAAAGCAGGTCATTGTCCCAGAGTGGGCAGAAGAGCTACCCACCTGCCTGGCGTAACCCTCACATGGCAATAACTCACAGGTGTGGTGGGAGTGATGACACATGGACAAGAGAAGGTCCCACTCAAGGATTTTTGTCTCTGTCATGTTCCTGCCTAAGAAGTGATGCCAGGAAAACCAGTGACAGTGCATTCAACCTGGGTAGGATTTACCCGACAGAACTCACTTTTGCCACCTAAAAATGGGCTGTCTGGCTGTCAGTGGAGGGAGGGAGCTAACTTATGAGGAGGATCCAAATGACTAGGGTCAAGCCCTTCACTTGCATCACAACTGTATTGAAGTACTTAGCTCTCTGCTGTTTGCAGAGGGGCCAGAGGCGGTGAGACAGCCCAGTTTTAGACAGACAGACTTAGAGGAAATAAATTCTGACATGGCAATGAAACTGCTTTCATGTCAACTGTGATACTGTTTTGGAATAAGCCCATCAGATTTCTGGGACTTCTATGCACTAGGAAGCAACAGGATTAGGGGGCTTGTGGCCCAGTTAAATAATCTGCATCATTCTCTTTATTTTACTCCATTTCCCTCTGGGGTTTTTTTTTGCAAATCAGTGACAGCCATTTCCCAAGTGCTTTCAATAAGGAAGTAGTTGATCCTGAACCTCATCAGCCTGCTGCAAATATATTGATATTCACGCAGTGACTTCAGAGCCACATTCCTGAGGAGGGTGAGACTAAAACAAGCAGACACTTCTCTGAGAGTTATTTCTGCAGCAGCCCATCTAGGGACATATCCTGGGAGCTGGGACAAGTTAAAAAAAACTAATATATGTGGAAAGCACTGTTGTGAAGTGTTTTGATTTGTGCAGTTGGGTTGTGCTCTGTTACCTGTGTGCCCCTTCTTTGTGTGCCCTGGAAAGATCTGGACTTTCTCAAAAGAAAAAGTATTTCACAGTGGTACTGCAAGGTGATTGCTGGGGTGAATTAGCTAATATGAACATTACTGAAAATTACTGGCATTCGGGTATCAGCTACTTTCTGAAATGGGCAATGCAGCTTCTGTATTCATGGACTTCAGTGCTTTTCCATTGCTCTGCTCATTTTGAGGAGTCCATTTACTCTTCTAGTGAATTGAATTGAGACGAAATATGGATCTCTTTGGCTGCACTCTGAATAGCTGAATGACCAGAAGAAGGAAAAGTGCATCGAGGCTGATGAGGGTTGTCACCCTAACTCAGCAGCTTCCTGCACAGTATATAAGAACACTTGCTTTTTATTTTCTTTATGAAGAATAAATCCAAAACTGCAGCAGTATCAGAGACAGGGATAACTTGTAGGTTGTAGGATGGTCATGAGAAAGCTGTGCTGATCTTACTACCCAGCCAGAACATTTTACTGCTTCAGTGGCTTGGCTCTGAAAATGTGAACTTTGATTTTCCCTTTCCAAGGGTCCCACTTGTACTCTTATACTAGGATTCAGGGCAATCCTGAAAATTTCTTCATGTGAAAACTGTTGTTGTCTCCAGAAGGGAAGAGTCTCTTGATTTTCACCAGGGAAGCAAGCAACAAGAGAATTCCCAGGGCTTTTCAGACAGGAGCCATGGCAAGGGTCTGGCTCTGCTCTATCTGTGTCACAGGGAGCATACAAGACAGCCAAAAAACCCAAAACCCAGGACAATGCAGTACACTAATGATCAGACTGTATGATGGCTGCCACTGTTAAACTCTCTTTGAAAGCAGGAGACTGCTATGGGTGCAGAAGCTGTTTCTCGGGGATGTTCATCCTTTTCTAACATGATTGAGAATGCACTGTCTCTGTATCTCAATAACATTGTTTGCAGATTAAAGAACTCCAAACTGTAAGGTGATTTTTGATAAAAAATGATGAACAAGTGCAAGTCTAACCTGATAGACCACATATCAGCCTGCAACAGATATTCAACGTAAGGCAAGCCTTAGGTCAAAGACAGTGAGTAGAGCAGCACTGCAAGTAACCAAGCACCAGTGATAACGGAAGCCCAAGTTTTCACATATGTAAATCTCCAGAAATACTAAATGAGGAGCCTGAAAAAAATCTACAGATTTGTGAATATTATTATCTGTGAACTTTAATTAGACTGACATTTCAAATGAACAGAAATGACACTTTAATTGCACCGTAGCCACACTTTTATTGCATACATTTAAATACATTATAAAGTAGTTAGATCTGTACTGTACCGTATGGGACCAGTTCAGACAGTTTAGACCTTAAAAATAGGGAAAATAAAGGAGATTTCAGAGATGCATCTCAGCTAGGGAAAACTGGTTCAGTGATTCTTTCTCAGTATCACAGAGGAGCAAAACTAAGTCTTCTCCAGCTTTGTTAAATTCTCCAAGGAGCTCCAGGACACTGAATTCTAAAGTCTGCTTGGATGAAACTACTTGTGGGCTTTAAATAGACGTCCTTGCCTGTGATGCCATCTTCAAAACAGGCAGAGTTTTTTCAAGCACAGTTTTGCACAATCCTGCATAATTGTGGCCATTCTTATAGGAAGGGTCTCACCAGCCTCTGAAGTATCTGAGACAGCCATCCTTGGAGCTAATGGACTGGATAAGATGGGTGACATTTCATACCGAGTTTGAGAGTACTGCTTTGAATTTCTAGATCTGAGGACCTGACATTGCCTATCTGTGAGGCCATGGTAGAAATCAGACTCATGTTGCACTTCCATTTTTTGGTCAAAATGCTGACATATGGGATCTGATATTGCATTTCTTCCTTGCAAACCTTCTTCCTGTTTGTGGAAAGTTGTTAACAAGGAATTAAAAAAGAAGTTCTGCTTTTTGATGAACCTTTAGAAGATATGTTCTGTTAGTGGTTCATGCACTGAAGAACTTTATTCAGTTCTCTGGTTTTTAACTGTCTTTGGGCAAGTGACTCCATCTCAGTCATCTCTACTCAACTGGACAGCCATCAGTGATTTCAGAACACAGTTCTCAGCCTCAGCTCTTCAGCTGTAAAGCCATACTTGTCCTTAATTCATAAGCATTATTTGTGATCAGACATACTGGCAAGCTGGACTACATAAGAATTCCTTGCTTAAAATTTTCAGAAATGGAAACCACTGATTTGTGCAGTTTCTGTGCTACAGGCTAAGACTTTGAAAGTATGAAATGCATTATTGCAGATTCCTCTGGGGACCGTGGCATTTGGTTCCTTGTCCAACACATCTGTCTGGTGCCTTGAATACACAAACCTGAATTCTTCCCTCATGATGGTAGCGCATTTGACAATAGCACAAACATCACCTCTTCTTTCATTAAGTAAGCAATCATGCTGACAACTGCAGATCTTAGGCACTGCTATGCATATGGTGTCATATGACACCTTGCAGGTGGGAAAGGATCTGAAAGAAGGGCACTGCTGGCCTCTTAGAGAAATGAATTGTCAATTTAATTTTAACTTGGGAAATATTTATGTAGGAGACATTTCGACTTTTTAAAAGATCCTGTCCTTGGATGTTTTTTCCATTTAGTGATTTACTGCTTACTTATGCAACAGTTATTGTTATCCCTTGCTGCTGTTTTGCTTCAAGACCCCTTTTCAGTGGGTTAAGTTTGAGAGTCCTAGTTTCAAAAAAACCACTCCCTCATCCCTCAGGTGTGACCTGCATTCTTCATTTCCAAAGATGCTTATGATTTGCATTTTGACATATTAAAAATCATACTTCTCAGATGAATCCAATTTACAATGTTATCTAGATATCTTTGTATCATTGATGTGTCATGATTTAGCATGTCAGTCTTTGTACCACCTGTAAATGTTACTGGTCATGGCTTTAGATTTTCTTATAGATTAAAATACTAACAATTATTCTATAAGGAGATGGCTAACTTGCTGAAGGAAAGGAATAGGAATTCATAACAGTCTTGCCAAATGAGAGGCATGGTCTGAAAATAAAGAGGGTCAGTTTCAAGAAGGAAAAATGCAAGGTAGCACACTTGGGTATAAATACCCCTATTACCCCTATACAGGAATATCTAACGATGAATGCTTGGTTTTCAGCAAATCTGCATAAAAGACTGGAGTTTTCAATGAATTGCAAGTTCAACATGAGTCAACTCGGTCTACGTGATGAAAAAAGAAAGAGGTAAGTGTTACAGTGGGGAATATAGACAGCTCTTTAGCCTGCAACACAAATTAAATATTCATCCTGCTCTGGTCAGCACTGAAAGGGCCTCTGCTGCAGCTCTAAGATTGATTTCAGATGCTGCACTTCAAAGCAAATGGAATCAGCTGGAGGGAATCTGGAGGAGAACACCACTGCTGATACATCTCAAAAACATGGGCTCCACAGGAGGACTAAACTAACTGGGTCAGCAGAGCGTACAGAATGAAGGATGAAGCCTTCGAATTTGTTGAAAGTATCTTTAAAGAGAAAGAGAACTTCCTTGCCATGTCTGTAGGACAAGAAGTGCACAGCTCACATTGCAGCTACTGGGGTATTTTAAATATAGGCTAATCAACCCCTTGTAGAGTGGGTAAATGTATTACTGACTCTTCCTTGGGATGCGAGTGATTTGGATAGCCTTTCAAGTTCCTTCTTGTCCTCTTGCAATAGCACAACTATTGACACACAGTTCTAGTGTTGATCTATTTTGCTATATTTGCCATAAAACTTAGTTTTCGAATCACAAATGCCTTTAGAAATTGTCATTGGATTCTGGCGCTATCTTTACTACTGATTTTCAAATCCATCAGTACGTCTAATGTGTCCTACTCTGACTTATACTTGTGTTGACTCTACACCAAATGCCATGGTTGGTTAAAAATACATTAAGTTCCTTTGGCTTTGAGGCCACTGTTTTTGGGCACTGCCAGTGCACTTTCGAGAAATATATGACATTTTTCTCATGCTGTAGCATTGACCCTAAGCTTCTACTGAGCAAGGTGTTAATGTATGATAACATGTGCCTCTAAACACCTTGAGTAAAACCAGTACTTCCTGAAATACTTTGTATTAGATCCCTTCTGGTTTTTTGGTTTTGTTTTTGTTTTTTTGTTTTGTTTTTTTTGTAAATTGACTTAATTTGCCCTATTTTCATGGCAAACTTCCTGATATGTGGATTTAATGGAGCAGAGACCAAGTTCACTTCTCTTTTACACCTCGGAGTGTGCTTTCCTAAAGTAGCAATTGCATATGACTTACTCCTGATTCATTATTCTGGGCCTTTTGAAATCCTGAGTAGAGTTTTCCGTAACTGGAGGCAGCTGGGCACAGGAAGATGGGGACAGTGGGATACCTCCGCTGGAGAAAACAGGCAGAGAGTCTCAGACCTGAGATGGTTTCTTGGGCTTTCTAGAGCAGCTGCTTCCCAATGGGCTAATTTGCTCTGCAATGCCTGTCTCAGGAAGCACTGAAGCTGTATTGCTTTTGCCACATGCACAAGGTGCTGATTCCCACCAAACATGACCTGGTGTCTCTGTTCCCACAACATAATTTGCACATATCCATGCTGGACCATGCCCTGGAGTTTGCTCCCACACTGGGTGTATTTTACCCGTCATTGTTGCTCTGGAGGTGCAATAGCATGAAGCATCAGGTGGGATGGGAGCATTTTGGGGGCCGCTGTATCAGTTTCTTACTTGTTTGCTCCCCTGCCACGTTTGCCATCTCCTCAGGAGTGAATTGTTTCAGGCGCCTGTTAAATTGGCAGTGACTGACACTTATTGCCAGCACCCAGGGATTCCCTGTCATTTGAGAACTACTGGGACCTGTCTAAAAATCATATTGTTCATATGCACCTTCTCATCCAACCCTTCCTTCAGCTGCTGTTGTCTAATGTGATCAAAGCCTCTACCCATCACATACTCCCTCTCCACTTTGTCGCTGGTGAGGTCTGATGAATCTCCCTCGTTATTATTCTGAGCCTGCAGATCACCCAGACAGAACACAGTGCCCACACAATGGTGACAACTGAATTATAACAACTTCTTGGCTTCCTTTGGAGCACAGATACAATATTTATGACACTATTAATGCACAGTGCTGTCAAGATTTTTAAAATGAGAGTAACTTACCTGTCCCTGTCACACATGCATGTCCTCTGTGTTTCAGAAGTGTCAGGAGAATCCTTACCAATTTTTCTTTCTTAATAGTCTTCTGCCATGAAGCCTAAGTCAAAAATGGCAGGCTGTAGCACAGGAAATTCTGATGGATCTTTCTGTGGAGACAGCCAGGATAAAACTTTCTGCTGTGTTGCTTAAGCAAGTGACTTAGCTTCAGGCCGTGGGGATGTGTAAGCACTTTTTTCCTTTATCTCCTGATTTTAAGCAGAATTTAAACTCTGAAGTATCCTCATAGATTTGTTCCATAAACTTACAGGGCACCTGATACTTGACAAAACCAATATGTAATGCAAAATTCACTCTTCCGGATCAGAGGGACCAAATTACGTTAGGAACTTTATGCCAGGTTGGATGTCAGTTGTCTCCCTAGGTTCAGTCATGAAGTTGGCATCAACACTGCAATTTTGTGCTCTGGCTACAGCAGCAGAAATATGACTGATTGCCCTTGATCATGGGTGATCTGGACAATATTTGTACTGCCAAGGAATGGAAAACCACATGCATTTGTAATGAATGAATGAATACAACACCTCAACTTTAAGCTCCCACTTCATCTTAACATATAAAACTCTTTACAGTTGTAAACATATGTGCAAGTTTCTCTTATGGACAGTGAAGATAAGCCAGTAAAAAGGTTTTATTTTACTAATGTTTCTAAAACTGCTTCAGAAAGCGTCATGACTTCTTGTAGGGAAGTATCTGATGTGGGACACACTAAATGCACTGAAGCCAGTCCCTTTGGGGTCCCTTTGTAGTTAGATGAGATCTGATTAAGGTAACTGATGGAGCCTGCACTGTGACTCACCTCAGTCTAAAGTAAAAACTAAAACAGAGTACAGGACTTAGAGTTCAGAATAGCCTTGCTCTCTAGCAACTAGGGAGGAATGAAACTCACATGGTTATACCTACACTGCTGTTACTGAAACTAGGTGATGTGCACATTTGCTTCTCTTTAGCCCTGGACTCTTCTGGTAAATCCTGCTGATGACTGATGAGGTATTTTCTTGAACTTGTTTGCTGCTCTTCTTCTGGCATGATGGTTCCACATTAGAGCCTGCAGAGCGCTCCAGTCAGGCCAAATCATTGTTCTGGCAATGAGACTGTTATTCTGTGATACTTCTTGCAGTTTACTTAGCTACCATCACACCTGATTTTAAACAGAGCCAGCTGATTTTGCTTAAGTTGAATAAGGGACCATGGTCATGAACTGTTCTGCAGCAATACAGGTGTACCCCACATTCCACCTGGCTGTGGGGGAAGGGACTTGTACCTACACACAGAGACTCTCACAGTAACTTTGCAAAAAATACACTTGACTATGTCCTGTCATCATTGCTTTTCCAGCATAAGTTTTGGTGATCAGTGACCTACTTTTATGTCATTTAGGTACTTCTTGATTGCTCTCCTTTAGTCTTCTGCTGTGGGTTCGTATACAGCTCTAGGACAGAGCCAGGACAAAGCTGCAGAGGGAGGGGAGCCAGTGTGCAACTAGCTTTCTTCACAATTTCTCCTAAGAACTTGCTCTTATTTTTCCTCTTGAAAAGCTAATTATTAAATTTCTCTCATGTCTTTGCACAGACCTGCACAAGAACCAAGCTCTTTTATAGTCACTAAATAAATCTGGTTTGAGAGACCCCCGTGCCAGTGATTGGAGGTCCTTTCATGGTACAGCTTTTCATTACCCTCCCCAGCCTGTCTCTTTTAAAATGACAAACCTGCATTTAGGAAAAGGAAATTTACTGTGGCTTTTCTGTGCAGATGGTGATAAGCGTGAGTTAGCATTTGTAAGCTTATAAGCACATATGGTTTTGTACATATCAATTAAGGCAGTTGGCTAATCACTCTAATATCATTACTGATTCATCTGTATTCCTTCAAATAGACACTTATGCTCAGCCTGCTGGTTTTCATATGTATGGACTGGATTGTGCAATTCTCCCTGTCACCATTTGTAGTCAAAAACATTTCCTTGGCACCAAAGGGAGTAAAAGGGTACATTTCAGAACTGTGTGGGCAAGTCGTTTGGCCCATGCCTTATACATAAGGCATGCACATAAAATATTTGTGCGTGTGTGGTTTCTTTTTAAAGGCTCTGCTAGTCATGCCGTGGGCTGAGTGACAACAGCACTATGTCTGTGCACATGGGACATACATGCAGACTCATGCATACACTCATCCTGCTGTTTGCAAGCCTACTGTGCATGGTCAACCATCTTGACCCTAACCAGCCTCACCTCACAGCCCTGACTGGGTTCACCACTCTATCTCCATCACAGCAGTCCTGGCAAAGCTCATCTTTTCACCCTGGTCTCTTTGTCCTCCATGCAGATACAATAAATTCCCAAACAAGAGTGCAAATGCTGGCCACCACCTCTCTGGGTCTCTGTGGCTTCCCTTCAAGCCCACTGCCCTACTCACTTGGTCATGGTCTCAGCATGACATCCCTTACTTTCCTCCCTGCACAGCTCAGGGTTTGCACCACTCCTCACGCTGTTTCAGTTCCCTCTGCTGTCTGGATCAAGCTTCTCCTGTGTCCAGACAGCAGCCCTGAGACCTTCATTGTCCAGAGACAGCCCTGACTTCTAGCGTGGTTTGGTTGCCTCGTCATCGAAGATTTTAGCTGTACCCTCCCCTGGAGGTAAAGGCTCTTCAACCCATCTGTACTCTCTTTGAATGTGGGATGGATGTACAGTTAGCTACTTAAACTGATGGGGAAATTCAGCTCAGAAGATCAGGGCTGGAGTTTTCATATGTTGCATAAATCATTACAATTGGCAGCTATGAGCTTAAATCCATTTCACTCTCAGTAGCAATGAGCTTTTAAAAATCACCAGCTCCTTGAGACAAGTATCTTGATATGTTCCAAGTTATCAGAGTCTGGGTTTTGGGTGGTGTTTGGGATCCAAAAAAATAAGTGAATTGTAGCTATTGGAAGGCTTCATGAATTCGATTTCTTTCTCATTGTTTTTAAAGAAATGACCTGGGTCATCCCCTGATACAGGAAATCTGCAGGACTGAAGAGCTGTGTGAACTGCAAGGCCACCCATTGACCAGAAAAGGTCCACCTCAGCTGCCCTGATCTACCCCATATTGTTCTCAGAGCTCATCACCCTGCCAAAATAATGGTGCGTGCAGGCTGTAAAATGACCACTCTTGTCAAAGATCTTCTAAAGGAGACACGGAGATTTTTCCAAGCTTTAGCTTCAGACAGCAAGTAATGTTCGTACTATATAACTACTTTTCATACTTTTTTCTTTTTGTTTTTCAAAACTTCATGCCTCCATTTCTTTAGCTTGCAAGTGAATAATGCATCATCTCCCCAGGGAAGCAGTAGATTCCCCAGCGGTGGACACTTCAAGATTCAGTGGGACAAAATGCTGGGCCATCTTGTCTAGACTGTGCCTTTGCCAAGAAAGGTTGAATGAGATGATCCCTAAGACCCATTCCATCCTGGTATTCTGTGATTCTATAATTACAGGAGTTACAGAATATTAGGAGTTGGAAGGGACCCACAAGGATCATCAGGTCCAACTTTTAAGTGGAAATGACACTCCAGAGCCATGAATTGATGCTTTTTAGAGAACACAAGACCTTTTGGGGGCATCTTTACCACTGTCTTCGAATTGTTTTTAAACCTCAACAGTACCTTTAGTCCAGGGTATTTTTTTTTAAAGAAACTGTTTTTCCTCAAAAATTATTTCTGGTTTTGATGCTGAACAGCTCTCACTATCTAGGAAAAAACCCTTAAGTTCTTGGAAGAAAGAAAACTAAAATGGACATAGAATTAATGAGATGTTTGCTCTCCCAGCTGTGATCAAAAGGAAAAATTCGATATTAGCTCCTCACAGGAGCCTGTTTCTAGATTTTTGCAAGCCCTGGTGTTAAAGCTGCTACGGAGAGGTTGTGGGATGGCATTTTTAGAACTCTACCTAGAACCTAGTCTTGTGATTTCCCCGTAATCCCCTAATGACTCTATAATGGAAACTGCACTTTAGCTATAGCAAAGGAAAGATGGAACTGCTAGACCTGCAAATGCCCAGCACAGAGCTCTGTTTCTGGGTGGTTGGGGGTGAACTTGCCTCTAGCGGAGCTCTTGTAGAGCACCAGCAGTGTGGTGGAACTTGCATTATTCTTCACCTCCTCAGTACTCCACCCTTAGTTAACCATGTCATTAACTAGACCTTTGTTGGCCTAGAGGGACCCAAGTCCTGTTGGTGCTGTGCATTCCCAGTTCTCCCTCATGCTAATTGAAACTGGGGGCACAAAGTGCTCTGGAGGATGGGTCCAGTGAAAGCCCGGACCAGGTTCCCACCTGCACATGTCATGAAACTGGGACTTGCCCTGAGTACAAACTAGGCCTTACTAGCAGAAGGGTGTTTTCCTACGGCACTTTTCAAAGTGAAGGGAAGGTGGGCAAAACTGTTCAGTAGAAAACACTTGTGTTTTTGAGAAAAACACTTGAAATACTTCAGATCCAAGGTAATGGTTAGTGAGTAAGGTAGTTTTGATGTGTTGCACTCCCTCTTTGGCTCTGTGGTGTCACTGTATCTGCTGAGATGGACCATCATGTCTCCATGGGGGTGTCATGTGGCACCTATCAAAAGAGGTTTTCTGGCTGGTGGCTTTGAAGCCACACTGAAGCACAGGAACATGAGAGAATTGGTCTGCGTACAACACTTTAACATAATTTCTGAGTCAAGACACCTTAGCTGTCATCTGAAAGAATAGTGTACTTGCTCATAAGTTTTTGCAACATGAAATTAAGATCTCTGTGGAAATCAGACAGTGGTAAAATATTTAATAGAAATTTAATTCTAATCGTTTTTCATCAGAAAATTGATTTAATTTCATCCCAAAACGAATCTTGCTGTCTTGATTAAATGAGGCAGAGAGAATATTTGCTGGTTGCATGCATCTCTCTGGTCCTTCATTTAGCAGTGTGTTTTTGGAGGAAGGAGACTTCTTAGGTAACATCTTTGCAGCTTTTGGCCACTCCAGCTACTTTGTGACATAGGGCTGAGGCCAGCTGAGACTGTTTATTTTCTCCAAGACATCTATGCCCCATACTCTTCACTGGAGTGTTTTGGATGAGACATTTGAAAAATCACAGCATTGACAGCTCTCCAAGGTCACCGTCTCCTGGTTTGCTCATCTGTAAGTGTAGCTACTGAAACACTGGGCACTTCATCCAAGGTGAGTGTCTAAGCCCCTCTGCCAGCCAAACAGAGACGGGCACCTCTTGGAGAACTGATTCATTCATCTCTTTAGGAGGGAATAACTGGAAGTGCCTCTCTTCACTGCCATTAGGGAGACACTGACTTATAGATGGGTCATGTCGGGTGAGATAAATGAGACCCAATCTAGTCTGAATTTTGAGCCTGTGCTTTGTGCTTACAGTAGCCCCTTGCTGACTTCTCAGACTTAAAGGCTGATTGTATTACCCTGGGGGAGGGTGCTTTTTTGTAGACAGGGAAGGGGTTTGAGAAATTCATATGCATTATCAGCAGCAATAACTTAGCTTTCCTCACCCCCTTAAAAGTTCCATCATCTTCAACAGGTGCTGATGCATTAACCACTATTTTGGCAATACCAGATATTAAGAGTTTAAATCTTGTATTAGACCATTTTCTTGACAGAGTAATTTGTACGGAGCAGTCACAGAAAAAACACTTGCTCACTTGAAACTGAGTCTCACCCAGTCTCACCCATGCTTTACTTTACTTAGAGCAAAATTACTTTGCAGGACAAATCCTGCAGTTAAGAGATAGAGGACAAAAGGGTGTGTGATCTCTATTGCAGTTTAATTTTCAAAGGTGCATCTCATACAGTTATAAAATGTTTTTTGGCATTCCAGGGAATCCAGTTAGCCCCAAGGTTGCCCCTTGTGATCAGGTTCATTGCAAGAACATTTCCCTGCTGCCACCTCCTCTTCAATGCCCACCCCTGAGCCCCATGGGATGGGGGCAGGCGAGCACTGACTGGAGGCTGGAGTAGCACTTACCACCTGCCCAGGACTTCCTCCCAACATCTGCAATCTAAGTCGAAGGACCACTCTACACCCCCATCCTCCCCAAGACCAGGCCAGTCTGTGAGGAAATGTGATGCCCGGTGCTCTGCCCTCTGTCATTGAATTTTCAACTAAGATTGCTCACACAGGGCAGCTCTGCCCTCCTGAAATCCAGACTTGCTGCAAAACAGCCATGAATTTTCATGAAAAGCCTTCAGAGGTATGCTGTATGCTGACCTGATTTCATGGCTAATGTATTTTTCATGTCAGGGTTGCTACACCTAAAGTATCCACACAAAACCCCTGAGTTTTGTTCTCATGGTTACCAACATGTCCACTGAATCCCTCAATAAAGTACATTAGGGTGGAGCCTACTGGAGATATAATACCTAAACTTTAGGAGACTGGGTCATTATCATGCTTTGATTTCACTGACTTCCTCACTCTCCTCACAGGAAAAAATTTTCTTCTGAGCTGAAACCTGACTCAGAGGATCTCTCACAGAGACTGAATTTGATAATATTCACTGCAGACGTTTTTGACTTAGAGAAATACAACATAAACCAGAGCTTGGCAGGTTTGGATTTCTCGGGGGATGCTTTTACGCACTCACAACTCTTCTGCGTTGAAAAATCAGTTCTTTTGACAAATTGGATCACTGATGTATTAGGGAAAGAACAATGACATTAATGAGAAAAAAATGATAAAAGGATTATATTACCATTACTTTTATTTTGCTTTAGAAAACAGATTTTTTGTGGAAAACAAAAGCTTGGTTTGTGGATTTTGCTGCATTTAAGTCATGCAAAGTACAGTTTCTGGTGACTCTGGACTGCCATAAACCATATTGTTCATGTAAATAATTTGTCTCAAAAGCTGATTTTTCTTTTATGAACATAATGCCTTCTGACTGATTAAAAATACATATTTTAAATCCTTATCAGAAGAAAGGTCAGTCATATAGTGATGTGACTTAACTTGCAGAGATTCCACTTAATATAATGTCTGATGAAAGAAATTCCATTTAACCTTTTAAATGACTTTGGGAGCCAGAAGAAATATCATGACACTATTTCCTTTAGGTGTTGTCACGTTCAGACTCTTTCATATCCCATCTCAACTACTTCATCTCCCTGTAACAGTTGCCCATAAGGAATATGCCTTCTTTCCTTCACTGTCTTTGTTAGCATTTAAAAAAAAATATATGGAGCTTTAAGAAGTTCTTGCTTCTGTTTATCACTGAATCACAGAATGCTTGGACTTGGAATGGACCTCTGGGGACAATCTAGTTCAACCACCCTGCTAAAGCAGGTTTATCCAGAGCAGGTTGCACAGGGTTGCATCCAGGCAGGTTTTAAATATCTCCATGTTTTGGCCAGCTTTGCCAATACCTCATTCAATTTTCTGTCTCCTTTGCTAAGTGTGATGGTCGTGTATTTTTCGGTAGAGAAAGCACACAGGAGCTTGCCAGGAGAACAGGGGTACAAAGAAAAGGAATTTGCTTTCAAGAAAGCCTTCCACTTCTTATCCAGGTAATTACACTGTTGTTTGTGGTGTTTGCAGCTTGACATTCTAATAGGTCTCTGTTCTCATTTTGTACACTGTTCCAGGTTTACAACAGGTTGTGCCAATAGAACAAATGTTATCTGAGATGAAGTAGCCCCTCTTCTAGTCTTTTCTAGAAACAATGTTGTTGCCTTCACTAATAAAACAGACCTCCTTTTTCCTCTTTACCAAAGAGGGCTTTTTCATAGGCACAGTCTTCACCAGGAAGTGCAGTGCTGTCTGCTGAAAGTCTCCAGTTTTGTGTGAAAACTTTCTGCATACCAAAGGCATCAGTAGTGCCTTTAACAGATAAATAAATGGACTGTAAAGTCCAAATTGTTTTGACAATATGCACTGATTTGTACTAGCCAAGCACCTCTCTCTCCAGCAGCATAACACAAGGGTACCAGACTACCTCACTGCTCTAAGCAGTGGAAAACAGAGCACTGCTGCAACCCCCCGAGTCCCTGAAGCAGCTCCCCATGGCTTCAGTGGCTGTGAAAGTGGCCTCTCAAGTGACATTGTCTCTCTTTTTATAGCTATGGTGAAAGAACAGTAATTTTTAGCCTGTGGTCAGAGACCCCCGTGGGGGCTGTGGAGTACTTCAAGGGGCAGGTTAAAGCCAAACAAGAGCACTGCCACTTGCAGTACTTACATCTGTCTTCTGGTCTTATGCACCTTCCTGGAAATCATGTAGGGGTCTATGATGAATAAAACTTACAGGTTGAAAACCACTGGAACAGCTAGTTGGCAGAGCTCCCTGTCTCCCCCTTCCCAACACTGTCCTCCTCTCCTCCCTCCATTTTTTTTTTCTAATGTTTCCAGAATTCTGGTGTGTTAGCAATGTATCTCCTTCTTTGTGCATGGGTGAAAAGGGAACAGGGAAAATGAAATCCACCAAGTCATTTTGGACTCTGTCAAGTGGAAAGAAATAACCTAGGTGCTTTCCAAGGGCTGGAAGTGCTGCCCAACTGACCCCCTTGGCAGGATGGGATATCACTGAATGGAAGGTTTAAGGAACCACTTGCTCTGTTTTATTCTGGATTTACAAGTTCTTAAATGGCACTGAGTGACCAGCAATTTCAGTGTGTCTCGAGAGCTGGTTTGGTCAAACTCTTGAACACCTGGAGGAGTAAACAACAGTGACTCCTGCCCAACATTGCCCACAACAGTCCTCAGTAAGGTAACTTTTCCCACATGCCTGTGGAGGCCACACATTCCCTGGGGAGGGCAGGCAGGGGAGGTGGAGGGCTCTTTTCCATTTAGACTGTCCAAGGGAAAAGTGTGTCAGTCCTCTGATTCCCCAGGTGCCTGACTCATCCCCACGTAAGGAATCTGTGGCCCTTCAGACTCTGGGAAAGGCTTCCTCCCCAGGCCCTTTTGTGGTTCCCCTCCTGGTTTCCTACATCCTACCCTGATGCTCAAAAAGCAAGGAGACTGAGCAAAACTTTATGACTACACTTCAAATACGCTAAGCACTAAATTGCATATGCTCTCGCAGATGGGGGACAAGTGGTACTGCTGAAAGTATTCCTGACGTCACTACTGAATTTGGCCCAGAAACTTACAAGAAAATTTTGTCTGCCTACTCCAAGCTACATTTAGCACCAGCCAGTCATTTGTGACTGTAGCTTATAAATACTTTTATCTACTGGCGTATATGATGGGAAATAAAATACATCTTATCTAAAGGCCAAGTGTTCATTATTTATTACAGTCATCATTCATTTCCATTGTCATTACTAACGGGGCTTTAACGCTTGCTGGGCCATTACCCCAGCTAAGGGTCCCAGATTTCCTTGGCATAGTTATCATCTGTATTATCTGATGTGTGGTTCCTGGCTGGTACATACACAAAGGAGAACTGGGCATCACAAAAGGAAATTCAGACTTATTATTATATCCCACAGTTCATTATAATGCCATAGTTAGTTTTTTTCTCTTTCCTTCATTGAGTTCCTGGTAGCCAGGTGAGGATCATTAACTTCTGAAATGAAACATTTTTATTAAGCTGATCTGTGCTGTGCCTTCTGACTCTTCAGACATCATTGCCAAATTAGGAAGGCACAATCGCTTCTGTGCTTGTGTTTGATAAATATTTCAGTGCTGCTCAATAAAACTGACACTATTGCATTAAGGACACTTGGAGCCATGTCCCACTGACTCACGGCCCTGTTTCTTCCCTTCAGAAGGTGGCGTGTGAGACTGAATCACACCACTCACGCTGTGTGTGCAGAGGGCTGACCAGGGAGACTGTCAGCATGACAGGCATGTCCCTTGTTAATCCAATGGAGTAAAAAAGTGAGTGATAATTAATCATCTTCATTCACTGCCTCCAAAACCAGCCCATGAAAGGAGAATTGCTGCGAGTTTAGCTCCTCTTCCCCTCTCTGAAAGTTCAAAAGATAAAGGAAATGCCTTTTAGCATGAATGTCATGGGAAATGGGTCAGCCACAAACTTATATATGTTTGTTCTTCAATGGCTGGACTGGTGTCAGCAGCACCTGCCTACTTTATTCCTATCCAGGGGTTCATGAGAGCTCATTACTTCCTGAGGTCTGGTGCTTTGTCTGCCTGTGGGACCATGTGTGGAACAGTCACAGAGATGAGTCTGGCTAAAAAAAAAAAGTCAAACCAAAAGAGCAGAGGACTATTCTCCTTCTATGTAGGCTTGCAAATAACCACTCGAGAAGAAATGTGGGAGCTAGGGTGGAGTGGTTGGGTTGAACTTGAAATGCTTACAGGTTGTTGCAGCCATGCCTGAAAGGCGTAATTCCTTGGTTCCCTGGTTGCACAGAACCATTTATAGCTGACACCCAGACATCTGTGCCTGTCAACATCTTCAATTAATTTTGCACAGCAGCAAGGTGCTAGGAGGAGTGTAAAATGATGGGGACCAGGCCTTCACTTCCAACTTTAGTGCACAGTTAGGGTTTGTTCATTCAGGGATGGCAACTAAGTTGGAATCAGGTCATGGTCAGAAAATGAGTGGGACCAGGCAGCAATGGGCACAAGCCTGAAGACAATAAAGAAACATCAAAGTGTTTTCAAGCTGTGCTGGTTTGAAGGTAAACTGGTGGGAGAAATGAACCCAGCACAAGAGAGATTACAAGTCAGAGTTACAATTTAGTAAAAAGGTTACAATAAATACAGTGACACAGAGAAAAACTTGTTTTAACCCACAAAAAAGCAGATGTATAACCCAGCACTCTGGAACACAAACAGGGTGTTGTTTGTTAGCCCCTGTGCTGAGCGCCAGATTGGTCCCCTCCAATACAAAGTAAAAGGAAAAGAAAAACCTGTTGGTGATAGTGATGATCACAGTCTAGTCAAGAGTGGCAGTCACAGTCCTGTTGAGATTCTGGTCCTCCTCTGGATCCAATGAGTGGAACCTGAAGTCCCAAAACCCAAAGATTCTTTATGCTCAGGTTTAGATGGGAATGCCGAGTACCTCCCCCAGGGCAGGGAGTTTCACAATGGTGATTTAACTCTGTGAGTCATGGGATATTTTTGGAATCTTTGATGGTGTAGGTCATTGCAGCTGCCTATTGTGCCAGTCCCTAATGGCCCATTAGCAGACATGACCCCTCAGGTTGGGTGTGAGGGTGCTGATGCCTCCATTGGGTGGGGGGAGTTATCACGGCTGAGTCATTGGTGTGAAGACAGAAATACTCCCCTGTCTCACAGGGTTCTTTAACACCCAGCTTGTAGTCTGAGGTGTCAGGTGTGCCCTGGGCAGCTGCTGCAAATGATCCATTCTTAGCAGTCCACCAGAAATTACATAGAGGGTGTAAAATACACAGTTTCGGTTATACCCACATAGTGATAAACTGGTCCTGGACCCTGTAACTAGGACACAAGCCCAAGTGGAGACATGACAGGTATCTCCTGTCTGTGAGGTCCAGGCCAGTCATTCATCTTTTGCATGTTTTCAAGATCTTTCTTCAGCTGTACCCCTAAAACATCTGTGCATCTTGAACAGAGCCCAGACAAAACTTTGGTGAGTACCTTCCTCAACCCAGAAAACAGGATTCTCACTGAGGGACTTCATATATTATGTATCTCCCAGCAGTGCAGTTGGAAGCCTCTTGCTGCTGTTACTCCAGGGAAAGGCAGAAAGAGCACTGGTTTCAACGAGCAGTGCTGGCACAGCTGCACTGAGCTGAGCGACCATCATACGCCCATCTCTCACTGCTGCTTAATAGTGGGCACGCTTGATTTTACCTATTCTGTCAACATTAGTGTTTCCCAAGTGCTGTCATTGTGCTCTGACAGGTACAGACCTTGGAGACAGGTGTTGTATCTTTGCTAGAGACTTCACATCTTACGCTATCATGCCCCTGTGGAAGTCAACAATCCATTTGTAACTGTCTCCAGAGTGGGTAGAATTAGGGACATGCAATCACAAGAAAGAAAGGGACTTCATAGTTCTACCAAATCTGGTCATCTGCAATCATAAGCAACTACATCCCTTAAGTGATATCAGACTCCACTCTGAAATCAGACACGTTTCTTTGCCATCTGTTCCAGAATCCAGAACCAGTTTAATTAGAAGGGAAAGTCTCTAGCTGCTCAATGATAATTTTGTACCTTTACTTAATCATCTTTCCAATTCTCCCCACAGACTGGAATTTCAGGTATCTTGCTACTGACATTTCCACTCAAAACTTATTTGCAGTGCAATAACGCAGGCATGGTTTTCTCATCAGCATTTGCAGAAATGGAGACTTGATTAATCCTCACTTGAAAGTCAGGTCCTGAGGTCATAATCCACAATTGGCATGTACCAAGGTTGGAAACTTGTTTACCAGCTTTCAGAAATGCCTCTTCACGTTGACATTCATTTAGTGTCTTTCTCACCCCAACTGATTTTTTTCCTCTCACCAGTGAATCATTTATGCACTTTGCTGCTATCAAAGAAAAGTCTGCATTTTCAGCATGCTGTCAGGAGAAATTACTTTGAAAAATCTTAGTTCCGCAAGTCTTTCAAATGAAAGCAAAAATGTCACTCCTGCTTCTGAGATTTACAAAAAAGAAAGACCTTTTTGTGTCATTTTGTCCATCTTTCTGCTGCTGCTATAGGACTATCTATTTATTAGTGTTATCTCCAGGGTCAATTCAATAGTTTTTCATGGTGATCTTTCCAACATATTCCTCTGGGGTGGAAATTACTCCAGAGGCTGTGGTGGGCTGCTCTTTCCCTGCATAAAGTAGTTGACAGTTATGATGTCTCCTTCCTAGGTAATATCCATTGCATACTTTATTTCTCTTTAGTTTTTGTCATCTAACAACTGCCTATTTAACTTCACTAACCTTCCCACAGGAGTCAGTACGTGCTATGATTAGGCTGTCATAACTCTTTGTAAGATGGGGAGGTAACAAAATTGGCCTGGTTTTATTGGATTTCTCACTGGTTTCATAGCTCTTCTTTGAACTTCTGACTACTTATCAAAAGCTATTTTTTCAAAGAAGTGATCTTAGCTAAAGAGCAGTTGTATTAAGAGCATCACTCTGCCCGAGCAATTATGCATTGTAATATTCTGTGTGGAGAGGTCACATGAGAGAGAGCGGGTCCATTACTGTGAAAGAGAGAAAATATCCTGTCTTACAACATAAGTTCCTACTGAAGAAAGCCAAAATGGTATTAATCTTTATTTGTCTCTAAAATTCATTGTAGGTTAATATGCCCTGAGCATTGTCACTGCTTGGTCTCTCGGTATTGCTGCCACTTCACAGACTGCTCCTTCTGGTGGGATGCTTTTATTATGCATAATTGAACCTCACTGTGTAATTGCATTCTGCCTCTGACTCTGTTCCTCTTGATTAGTGAAGAACGAGGATTGGAAAGGACCGTGTGGGTCACTGAGTGCATTCCTTAGCAGTTTCAGGCAATTGTGCTGTAGACATAAATGCAGAGGGCTGAATGGTCCCAGAACTTGTGCCTTTCCATATATGCCTTCCAAACAACCGCCAGCTACCTGGCAAGGGAATTTTTAATCCCAAAGACCCATGGCTGTTGTGTGACTGAGGCCTGGCTATGAAAAATGAGATCTTGGACACTATGGCAAAAGCAGTACTGGGCAACTACTCTGCCCTACAAAACACTAAGTCTAAAAGTTCATGGGAGTTCATGGACTGAATGCTCCAAACAAAAAGCAGCACAGGGTGCACATGGTGAAACAGGAGTAGCAGTGGTTTTCAGTGATTGCTGATCATTCCAGCCTGTGGATCCTACAGGACTGTAGGGTTGAGGAGGCATCAGGAAAGGGAAGAAAGAAGTCCAGCTTGATTACTGCTTCCCAAAACACACAAGGATGCCAACGGTCCACTAGAGGTCATCTGGGACACAGGAACCTGTGGTATCAACACCCTAGGCTCAGTGTGGCCTGCAAATGATTTTTCTGGTACTCATGCTGTGGTCTTGCTGCTGTCTTCAGCAAATAAAGAAATCTAGCAATGGGAAAATAAGTGGTATTGCTATGAAATCACTACAGTCATGTTTTAAAATTGCTCTTAACCATCTGTGATATAAAAAGCAAGTTTATTTCAAAATATAAATGTGTTTCAGACTTGACGAGCCTTCCTTGTGCAGAAGAGTCTAGGATGCAGGAACAAGCATAATACAAGTGAAATTAGACTTCAACTTTGTTCTGAGAGCTTCCCCAGGTTTTTAGCTTGGCTAGTGAGAAAGTCAAACACAAAATGTTGTCACTACTTTGGACCTGGGCTGGTTATTTACAAAACGTGCACAAAGCCCTGTTGTTCAGAGTGCTGTTGGTACAGGTGAAGGTGAGAAGAGGGTTTCTTTGCTGACAGCTTAAGTCTTTATCCCTTCCTCATCTCAAAAACTTCTTGATCATGGTGACTCTGTAAACTCTTCTCCAGTGGGTCCTTGCCTTTCTCTGTCTGCTTCAGTGACATTTCCCACCCTTCTCATATATGTCTGTCCTCTTCTGGGCTGATGGGATGAGGTTTTGCTTGCAGTATCACCTCTGCCTCCATGGGGTGCTCATGGACCAGCCTGAAAACCACTCTAAGCATCTGCTCATCTTTCTCTGCCCTCTCTCTCTGCTTTCTCTGCCTTCATGCAGGAATTGGCTCCTGAAACTTCCCGCTTTGCTGTGACAAAGATCCTGACTGGGTGTTTGCATTTGGACATATAGAAACCCTCCTGCTCACACCACCAGGTCCTGACATTGCCTTGCTGGGTGTTTCAAGCAGTGACTCACACAGTTTCAGCTATTTCAGCTCATGCAGGAACATCTCAGCCTCTGCAAAACACCCAAACAAAGCATGACACTTGCATCCACCAGCTTACCCAGTTGCTGATAAAAATATGGCTTTGCTTTGTGGTTCATTTTTACTGCCCTCTTGATAAGAAAAGTTGTTGTGGTTTAACCCCCGCTGGCAGCTAAGTATCACTCCCCACTCCTCGGTAGGACGCAGAGGAGAATTGCTAATGGAAATAGAGAAACCTCAACAAACAAACATACAAACAAACACAGAAACCAAACAAAACCAACAACAGTAGTAGTAGTACTAGTAGCAGTAATAATAGTGAGAGAGAGGAATAAACCCCAAGAAAACCAAGAGATGCACAAGACAGTTGCTCATCACCCACTGACCAAATCCCAGCCCATCCCACAGCAGTGATTGGCCCCTTCTGAGGACCACTTCTCCCACTTCGTATACTGGGCATGATGTACTATAGTATGAAATATCCATTTGGCCATTTTTAGTCTTCTGTCCTGGTCTTGCTTCCTGCTGGCTTCTTATGCCCCTCCTTACTGGCAGAGCATGAGACACTAAAAAGTCCTTGACTTAGGGTAAGCACCACTTAGCCACAACCAAGACATCAGTGTGTTATCACCATGATTCTACTAAATCCAAACCACAGCATTGAACTAGTTGCTAGCAAGAAAACTAACTATCCTAGTCAAAACCAGGACAAATATAAAACTTAGTTGTGTGTATTTGAGTAGACTTCAAGGGAGACCACAAGGTGATGGCTCCCCACACCTCAGAGTGATTGCAGTCGGTTGTTTAGCTTCTATGGTTTCTTTAATAAACACTCTATAGTGTCAGCCAGCAATTTAATGCTTTGTACTCTAACATCCCTCATTGCCAGTGAAAGGCACTTTTCAGGAGAATCACTTTGTTAATGTCTTTCTAACTCACTGAGAAGACAAAGTGACTTGTGTCATAGCCTTGTCCTGGGTGCCCCAAACCTGACTTAACACAGGGGAAACACAGTGTCTGGACAAATGAAGAAAAAAAAATAAGTAACACTGAGTAATCAGTCTCTCTATCTTCCCTTTACATCCTCTGGCTAAGTGCTCTGACCCTCAGAGGAGGGTCATCTGACTGTGCTCCTTTTCTTAGTTCTAGAGCTGCTGTTCCACCTTGTTACAAAGCCAGGCAGTAAAGGAGAGAACAAGGTGGGGTTTTTGACTGAACTTAAGTAATGTGGGAGAAAAGGAAACAGGACCTTGGAAAACAAAGATAACCTACAATGACATGAAAACTTTTAAACTTCTGGCAGCCCCAGGAAAGGCAGACCTTCCAAGCTTGGAACCAAATACTGAGGCATTTGGGGCCAGCTGATGATGTTTTTTCACTCCTGCTCCATTAAGATAAACAATTACATATTGGAAATAGTTAATTGACTTACTATTATTTTTAATGATAATGTTTGTAAACTTATTTGGTTTAAAAAGTTATTTCATTTGGTTGATTTGTTCTAAGCTTGAGATATCCTAAGGTTTAACAACAACACCATGTTGTCAGCTTTATATCCATAATGAATTTTTGCATGCTAACAAAATACCAGTGCTTCAGCTTCCAGAAACCTCAGAGGCAAATACTTTATTGCATCATGAAATTAATTTTTATTGCCCTTCTGTTCTGTGAAGCAGAAACACAAAGCAATATGAAAAAAAAAATCAACCAAAGTGGCCTTTTCAGCAGCTTTGCAGCCAGAATTTCTTTGTTAATCTCCAAGGTGATATGCTCTTCAGATTGATGATCAAAGCTGAAGGGGTAATGGCACATTGTACAGACTGAGCCTATTGAAAAACTGTCCCTGGTAAGGAAGCCTTAACCATTATGGGACCTCATAGACCACCTTGCTGACTTGCTCAGAATCACAATGGATTTTCATAAGCTAGCTGGAGATGTAGATGTTAGCACCTGCTTTTACGCCTGGTCAGAGCGAGAGCTGACCAGGTACTGCACCTGCTTGTTGGAACAGTGGAGTTGGAGCCCTGCTGTAACATCTGCTGCAGTTTTGTGATCTGACAGCTGCAGTGTAAATGCTGAATTATTTGATTAAAATGAACTGCTTGTGGTTTATCCTCCCTGTTTGCAGGAGGACAGGAGGTGTCAGTCACAGAAATACATCCACAGGCACCAGGACTCTGCTGGCATTTCATAGTCTGGGAATGCTGTAGCTCTTAGGGACATCTAACAGCTGCAGCCAAGATGTGGCATGGACAGACAGGTCAGACAACCAGCTGGATGTTGCCAGGAGGTGATGTCCGGCAGCTGTGGCAGACTGGGAGTTGCTGCACTCCCACATGTGGGCATGTGCTGCCAGGTGAACTGGCCATTTGTGTAGCTCCGTGCTCCTTTTTATGTAGCCATTTGCCACAGTCTGTGGCTAGCCAGGCAAAAGAGAGCATGTGTTTGCAGCATATGAACAATTAAATATCTCCGGATGCAAATGGGAGCTCTGTGCGTCCTGCACTGCACTCGGCGATTTGTGTGTGCTCACGCGTGTCCTGTCAATGTTTGTTTAATGCTTCAGTTGCACTCACTTTTTCACTTTTAGCTTGTATTTTAATGTGCAGGCACTTGCTGAAGTGTATCCACTTAGCGAACATCTGGCCTTGCTGGGTTTTTAAACTGAACACACATTTTAACAACATCTGACTTTTCAGTCAGTACTAAGAAAATTGATAGATCCAATAACCTTTCCTTTCCTCCCGTGCAAGGCCAGCTGCTCCTTCTTCCCTAGCAGATCCTATTCTGTGTGTCCCACCTGGGCCTGGGAGTGGCAGCAGTTGGTCCCGGCCAGGACTTTGCTTTACAGAAGGGTGCATGGTGCTTCATAAAACCTGCAGGAGCCCTGAAGCTCACTTGTGGCCTTTGGAATTATGAGCTTCTAAGGTCAATTGATTGAACATGGGAAGCCTGACTCTTCTTCAATAGAAGAAGGTACTTTCATTTGCTCAGCACACCTTCAAAGGCTCACCTCAAATTATGGATTTAATTAAGGATTTAAATTAAATGAAGATCTTATCAGCACAGTTAAGCATTACCAGACAAGTAACAGGGTTGAGGCAATTTGCTTTGGCAGGTTACTATTTGAACCAGTTAATGGAGAGTAAAGTGGAATTAATGAACAAACACAAGATCCAGTGAAAGTCAATTAGGGCGCCTTCATTAGAAAATCAAAATCTCCCTCTACTTGTGGTGTACCACCACCGGGCCTTCAGCTCTTTCTTTAAGATCCCTAAAGGATTAAATAACTGAAACTTTCACAGCCTTGTGCTCACCATTGTGACTTTATGGGCCAGAGATGACCCTGATACACTCTGTCTTCACATACTAAGATGGGGTAAGTGATACAAGAGTAAACGTCTGCATCCTAAGCCAGTGCTGTCAGCAGCAACTCCCACCTACCCACGGCAGTTCAGTATGCCCATTTCCAGGTCTGTTTTGGTTTTTTTCCAAGCTAAGGGTTTCCTCTCAAAGAGCTCTGGAGGAGGACTTGCTGCTTCTCACTCCAGCATCACTGCCCAGCTGGGGGCACCAGAACTTGGGTCCTTGCCATGTGAATGGGCACATTCGGATTTTGAACTCCAACACCTGCACAGCCCAGTTTCAAACCCTGCTTCCTGGGAATGCTAATGTGTGCAGTCTGGAACCATTGCCTTTACAAGGCTTTGTGCTGATAAAAGCCTGTCATATGAATATGCAAGACAGCAAGTACCAAGAGAGGTTGCTGGCCAAATTCATTAAAATCTGTGAGCGACTGTGTCTGGGAACATTCTGACAGAGCTCATCCAGCTCTCCAACTCATTAATCCTTCTAGCACAGCCATTAGATGTGGGGTTAGGGAGGTGCTGATGATTTGTTTCATCATTGTTTAACAGTTAAATGAAATTTGGCAATGTTACACTGGTCTAAGGAATCGTCACATGCAGTTTAAGGGACCCAGCTGAAGGGCTCCTGCTGGGAGCACTATCTGGCTACCTCCCCTGAGGCAGTGAAGGCATCTAGCTTTCCCTACTGCTAGAGATGCTCTCTTTCCTCCTTTCCTGTGTTGCTGGAGAGGACCCTGATAGCCAGTCTCCTCACTCAGGAGCCCCTGTCCCATACCTGCAATTAGCTGAGAAGATTCTGGGCCAAAACAAACATTATCAGCTGTATTGTCACTATCTAAAGTTCACTTTAAAAGAAGGGTGAAGCAATGAAAATCCTGGTCACCCACAGCCCAGGATGGCTACCATGGATGGATGATGTAGGAGCCTTTGTAGACATGGTACAGAGCAGTCCTCGGAGGAGTCTGGAGGGGATTGAACTCTGGACAAATCACAGGCTCTGCAAACCGGAATCAGTTGCCCTGATATGATGCATTAACTGGTTTTACAGACATTTCCATGAATTGAGAGCTTTTTGAATGTAAGACAGACATTTGCAGTTCACCTGTATGAAGACCTTTTCAGCAACAGCAAAGGAGACAAGAAAGATACTTTTGATTCACATGCAAGATGAAGGGGGTTAATGAGGATCTGCAGCAGGAAGACATGCATATGTAAATAAGTGAGCAGAACAAACAGACCTCCAGGTGCTAGAGGTCTGTGCAACGCTTGAGAATTTTGTCCTTACCATTTTCACAAGTAGGTCATAGAAAGTTGCTGATGGGGTCAGCTTTCAGCTTGATATAACTCAATATAATTGATTCTAATGGGTTTCTTAGGTCATGAAAGGTGATTTCCTTTAGGTCTTCATCCTAAAGGCAGTATTTCCAAAACCCTGACTAAGTAAAAAATGCATACTGAAGTGATTTCTAATACTCAGGACTGTAATGCGACTGCTCTGAATCATTTTTGCAAAATGACAATGAACAAGCACCCCAATTCCCCCTACTTCTTTTCCTTAGTATAGGAAAATAGGGGTACTTAGCATTATAGCTACGCAGTATCAAAAGAGAAGCATAGGAAGGCTAGAAGTTTCCAGAGTATGCATTTCTTCAGTATGTATATCTAAGGGAAACTGCCTGCAAGGGGGATCTCTCTGCTGACAGCTCAGGCTAGCCCCAACCCCACTTTTACAATGCAAACACGGTCATGTAAAGACCTTTTCTTAGCCCACTGTGCAGGGCTGACAGGTGAGAGGGACACCAACCCTCTCCAGGTGCCCTGTATGGCCTACTTGATGCACCACTGTCTGCCAAGGGCTTGTGTGGGAATGGGGCATGGATAAGACCAACTGCTGCAGTATCCTCCACCATCAGTGTCCTGCTTGTAACTCTCCCAAGGCCCGTGTGGACCCTTTGGATGAGTGTGAGACGCTCAAAGGGTAATCCTTCCTTCCTCTTCAGTCAAAGGGAAAGGGCAAATTAACATGGAGAACAAGTTAAGGAAAGGTGTCAACCCTCAGACACCAGAACCTCTGTAGGGGAAGAGGGATGCTGGTGGGGTTGTAAGACCAGTGGGATAAGAACAAGGCTCCTGTAACATCTACTATCACTTTGAAGGACAGAAGAGTTAGTGCCCCAAAGAGGGACATCCCTGATGCAAGCTCAGATGATCAACATCAGGATCATAGTCTTGAGGGGCTCTGGATGCTGTATTGCATCAAGAAGCAGAGTTGAAGACCACCCTGGCAAGGAAACAGCATCCTATAAGGACTAAGCATTACCACAGCATGACCAACCCTTGAGATTTAATCAATCTTGTGCAGCTGTCCTCTCGAAGTATCAAGGGATTAGTTTAAAAGCCATGAGGTATTTTCCAAAGAGGTTATGACATTTCTTATATGTTCTCTCTCTGTCCATTAGACGGATCCAGAGGTGTCAAAAGAGAGAAGTGAATCTAAAAATAGTACTTGCTTCACAGGCTGCACAGAAATACAGCTCTGTCTGTGCTTCCCTTGGAGCTAACAGTGCCCTCCCATAGTGGTCAGCACCTCCCTGGAAGCAGCAGTGCTGCCCATCTCCCCAGTCTCCTCAGTGATACAGACTACACCATACTGCATTACAGAGACCCCTTTCACACTAACGTCCTCCAAAGTCACAGCAGCCCTGCAGAAGTTCCCATGTGGTTTCAGCCTGTCTGCGATGGCCTTCTCCACACCCTACCAGAAAAACACACTTGCTAGCCCTCCCTCCATCATCTCACTGCTTGTTGTGTGTGTGTTCATGCAGCTGTTACTGTTCTCATGGGCTTTGGCCACCAGCTTTCCCACCATCCCTTTTGCTTCTTCTCCACCATCCCTTTCGCTTCTTCTCTTCCAAGAAACAGGGATTTCCCCTCTAATTCTGCTCTGTGAGGCAGCATGAGCAATGGTGCTAACTGAATAAAACTCTGACCTTTTCCTTTAATGGAAGTCCTTAGACCCAGGGCAATATTCCTGTGAACCTTTCCTTCTCTGGAATATGCAAACCTGTGAATACAAAAGTACGTACCTGGGGACACACATTGTTTCCTGCTACAGGAAAGGAGTGGCAATACAGAGTGGGGGTGCTGAGAGTGAGGGGACAGAGGTGACAGCTACACCTTCCAGAATAAGAGCAGCTTTGCAGCAAGTCCTCTCCTGTCTTCCCACAGGGAGCTCACATCACACAGCAGGAAGTACCCCACGGGGACAAACCACATGGTGAGGAAAAGACACGTCTATCCAGAGTGGAGAGCTGATGCTTCCAACAATGGTGCCTTTTTGGGATGTGGTAGTCTCCAAGGGGGGAAGAGGAGATTAACCATGAATAGCAATGCCACGTGCTCTCAGGACAATTTTTCCAGGTCATTTCATGCAAATAAACAAAACCCACAGCAAAGTAAAAGGCAGCTCATATCCTTGCCACAGCTATGAAGGCAGTAGATTCAGGAATCTGTTTGCTTCCAGAACTGCTAAAGGTTTGGAGAAATTAACTACAGTATGTTGATGTGAAGATTTATGGGAGGATCAAGGAGATATGAAAATGAAAGAGTCAACAATATCAGAGCATGACACAAGATAGTGAAGTATTTTATTTCCATTGCTTTCAGCATTATCTCTTGGTTAGCAGGAAATAATCTGAGCAGGGAGACTGCATAGCAGAGGTACAGAAAATAGATGTGATCATTTTCCACAGACACAATGAGCACCACTCTAGATATTTTATAACTTGCTAGTGTTTTATGTCATTTCTTCAGACATCTGCGCATTGGAGTGACTGAGAACAGCAAATGATGTATAGTTAAGATATCCCCCTATAATTAAGCTGAAATAATGCTGGATTATTCTAGCATAATTATAGGGGGCTATTTTAACTATTAGCTCATTAAAAAGCTATGATGCAAATATCATTCTGAAAGAGACTAAAAAATCAGACTATATGAACAAAATGTCAGTGGTCCTCTGCTGAGACCAGATGGAGAGGTATAACTATATTCAATTTATCAGTCAATATATTTAATTATAGCTAAGCTTGGATGGAGTCTACAATGGCCTTTTATTATATTTAGTGTTTGCAGATGGATGTGGTGATTCAGAAATGCTTATGAAGGGAATGTGGTACCTATGCAAAAGGGTAGACTTTAGCTGAATTTGTCTGGGTTTCAGATGAAGCCCTCCACATGTTCCTCTCTAGATGGGAGCTATTCTTTTGCTCACCTTGCACTTAAGGTGTGGCACACAGGGTTACAGAATCTGATGCTGCAAGGGTATGAGGCAATATTTCGGTCTCATGATGAAGCTAGCCCCAAAAATCATGCTAGCAGTTGTAGCTGTCACAAGCCCTGCCAGAGCACAAGGCACTCATCTGTGTCTAATCTGCTTGGGGTCAGCGCTGGTCAAGTGTTATAGAGCAGCAATGCTTGGGTAACAAAAGGGAAGCAGTTTTCTTGGCTAGTCTGGTCTCTGACAAAGGGCATCCCAGAAAGGGAGCTGCCTGCCCTCACGTGCTCACTTCCAGAGGGCAGAAAGTTATTCTCCATCTTGTTATCTCCCTCTCTCCTCTGAAGGACCCCAAGGGGGACAAGGGACCCTGAGCAGTTGGATGGAGGAGCTGTTGCCCTGCTCCCCACACTCACTTGGACCCCAGCTTGGCTGTGCTAAACAGAAAAAAGCTGTCCTGGGACAAAACCCTGATCCTGCTGTACTTAAGAAGATAAGGGCGTCTCTTGCCTGGTCCTGCATATAGGGTGGGATGCAGCTGGGGCACAGTTCAACCAATCATCGAAACTTCATGTTTTGGGCTTTCTGAGACCCCCATGTGCATGTAAGGATCGGTCCCTGGCCTGTCATTAGGGCATCCTTTAACAAGGGTCAGATTTTCACTCCCAGTTCAGCTACTGCTTCTGCCTAGCTCAAAGTGTTTTGCTTTGCAAATATGGTTGGGTGTGCCTGCTCTGCCCAAAGAGGCATCTCATCTCTGGCATCTGACAGCAAGCAGCAGGGTGAAATAATAGAGCAGAGGCTAAATAAGAAAAATTACTTCTTGCCCTCAAGCATTATGGCAACAAATGGTGAAGAACATGCCCTCAGGGAACAGAGAAATGAATGAGATGAATGCCTAATGTCCAATAACTACATGTCAAATCGAAGAGCAGACTCTTAAAGCATGAAGTTGGCAAGAGCTGGTGAATGCAAGAAGTAGAGTCAGCAGGGAAATTTATTGTTGCGCAGGATGGCACAGTATGTAAATCTTTCTGGAGAGCTCTTTATGGTTGTTGTTAGCTTTTGAAGACGTAGGTAAAAAGTGTAAGACTTTCTTTTATAGGAAAATAATGAAGGAGAAAAACCAACAAAAAAGCAGGGATGGCAGCTCAGGTGAAAATGAAGTCTCTTTGTGGTCTAGGACTTGGCTCCAAGGGCTGGAGACAAGGAAAGGGTGCCTTTCCAATGCAGAAGAAGGGGGATGAGGACTGTGAGAGGGAATGGAGCTGGCTGCAGCTATATATTGTCATTTCTTTTTCTCCCTTCAGCTTTCCCCATAACTGCCTGCTCAGCTCAGGAACAGCAGAGTGAGGCAACACGGACAAGGAGACCCAAGAAGGGGTCAGGGCCATAGCACAGACTATTTAAACTTGACTGAAGGACTCACGTGATTGGGAAAGGATGCTCCAGGTTTTCACCCAAGGAGATTTCTTTATTTTAATTTGACTAAAGGCTGGCTAGAAACTAAGAATGTGAACATGTGCCCAGATGACCTGTCAGAAAACATTTGTATGTGCATGTTGGACATGAGCAACTGGCAATGGTGCACATGTAGCATCCTGTTTCCTTGTGCTAAACTTGACAGTGCTGTGCTGCACACCAAGAACTGCAGAACACAGTGAGTGAGTGATGTGGTTACATGAGTGAATGATGTGGTTACTTGCATCAAGGTCTGGAAAGAGCTTCAGAGGATGTTGCTGTCTCGACCCCTGGAAAGTGCTGCTCTGTGCTGTTCATGCCCTTGGCTCTGGGAAGATGTTTCATAGGAAACTGGGTTTGGGTATCTGGAGGGACTGTAATCAGTGAGACGGGCACCCAGTGCCTCGGGAGCCACTGGGTGGCGTATGAACGCTTGCATACACAAAGGAGCACAGTCTCTGGAAAAACTCCACAAAACAGAAATACACATAGTTAATTATGTGGGCTCTCTGAAATGGGGCGAGAGCAGGTGAAACCAACTCGATGTACATTAGGAAAGTGGTTATATGTCATGCTTCCTTTAACAAATAAAAGTCCAGATGATCAAGTATCCAGGAGTAAAGTTCAGAGGCTGTAAAAGCAATCAGCTAATGAAAAATCACAGTGCAGCCTCACCTTCGCCGTGCAGGGCAGGAATAGGGATAACTGCAACTGCAAAGTGCCTTGGCAAAACATCTGCCCCAAATTGTTCCTGGTGCTTAAATACCTGCTGGCAAAGGTCAGGAGTTTCTCTTATTTGCCTCTTACTTATCTGGGCCCTGGTCATGCCATGGCTGCAATTATTTCAGTTGTGCAGTCCCCTCGGGTGCTGATGTGGCAGGAGCACTGCAGGTCCCCAGACACAGCCCTGCTCAGCTCCGCAGTTCAGTGCTTTCCTTTCCTATAGGAACAGCCTCTCCCTGTTTGTCCCAAAGGACATTGCCTTTGCTCACAGGGGCTGAGAACAGCTGGCTTGCCAGCAGTTGGCTTCACAAGCCGGCTAAAGCCAAGAGGGAGTTTTCAGCAGGAGTCAGGAGATAGTAATACTTCACTGAGTGCCCTCCGGACTCGTCACATTCTCCTCCCCCATCTGGTTTGTTCCTGCCTTATCTGTAACCCTTAATGCATTTCATGGGCTCCTTTCCCTCTGATTGCTTAATGCGATTAAGAAAATATTCATAATGTTTCTATCCCAGTTTTGCTTATTGCCTGTAATTCCCCCTGCAGGAAAGCAAGCTCTCTCAGCCTTGTGCAGCTGGACCTGTGAATATTGCAATAGAGAGATGCTCAGAGGAGATACTTGTTCCCAGCAGGGTAAGGCCAGAGTGACAGAGAAGAGGAGACACTCCAAGTTGTGATCAGTGTCTTGAGACACATTTTATCTCCTTTTACCAACTGTCAATACGACTGAACAAGAAGCCCATTTTGAGGATGTTTCTTTTATATGATGCTGGAGTTGGAACAGGAAAGGGGGGTAACAGCACTAAGATAAATGATACTATTTTCAACTAATTCAGAGAAGCATTTGTTCTGAATGTAGCAGCAAGCTATGAACAGTCTTCATCAGCTCTAAGAGCCCCATATTATAAACATGAGGCACTGACATGCTTTCATGCTGTTCAGGCATCAGCATAAGCATCACACAAGTGGCAAAAGGCAGGGAAGTAGAGTTATCAGCCAGGTCGGGGTTGTGTTTGCTTGTGTATTAGCCACATGCAGTTGTCTGCCTTCCCTCCTTTGCATGATGTGGGATTATGAGGTATATCTGCTCTCAGCTGCCAGTGGTTCATCACTGCCAGCCACCACCAAGTCACTGGCAGGCAGTGGCTGTCGCCTGCCTGCAGGCGTTGCACGGCCAAGAAGGGTTCTGCAGGGGAAAAGAGAAGTGGTTAAGCAGAGCAGAGTGATGATAGCCTGGAAGCATACTGGCTGTCCTTTACCAGCTAAGGGAATTGTTTTTCATCCAGACTGGAGAAAAGAAGGAAAATGGAGGGAATCAGTCCTCTGCAGTTAGTCCGTCTCTCAGAAAACCATGGCTGGGGTGTCCTGCCTGGCTGTAGGAGGTTCACATCCCACCTCCATGACCCAGTGTCCCTCTGTGAGAGGGAGATTATTCTCCCAACAGCTGAAGTCCTTAATGTCTGTGACTTCTGACAGTTTGTACTACATGAAGGACAGTGCTCTGTGACTGTTGTGTCTTTGTAGAGCAGTAGGTTGATGCTGTGGCTGCTTTTCAAAGGGATTCCTGGGAAGGGGCCAGGTTACTGGGAAATAGCTGCCCTTCCAGAGCAGTGGCCTACCATGTGAACCCTCATGGAAGAACAGTGGTCCTGCTGTGAGGAGAAGATCTCTCATCCCTGGGAAAAGGGCTAGGAGGGCATCTGCAATGTTGTCCCCTTCCCTGAGAGGCACAAAGGTGCTGTCTTCTCTATTCTTCAGATGGGAAGCTGAGGCAGAGAACAAAGCTTAACTGATTTTCATACATTGCAGAGGAAGTCCTTGGTGGAAAGGAAACCAAGGCCTGCATCTGAAGTTAAGGCCCTCAGTATCTCCTCTTCACTGCAGGGTCTCATGAAGATTCCTGCGGTTTTGGGGAAAGTCACTTTATCTGGATCAAGCTCAGGAAGGTTCATGAAGGATTTTAAGTAATAAATGGCAGCAAAATAGGAATGGAGAAAGCAAAGCATGGTCCCTGAGCCCCTGAGCAGAGAAGCATTTACACACATCCTTATCTGTGAAGGTTTCCTCAGTACGTAGCATTGATGTAAACTCTTTCCTCTGAAAAGCACCCAAAGCACCAGCTGGCTCTGGCAGACTGAAGGAAGCACACAAGTGAAGTCTAATGAAAGCCCAGGCACAGCATCCCAAAAATGACAGTCTCTCCAGTCTCAAGTAAGATCCTGAGCTGCTGATTCCTCCTGAGTTAGCAGAGGACAGTGTGATTTCAGAGGTTTTCTGCGGCATTGGGGTATCACTGTTTAGCTAAACATCCCCTCTGATTGCAGCCTGCCTGTGGTTGTAGGGTTGATCATGCTGTATGATCTTGAGCCAGCCACAGAAGAAAAGATCACTACTTCTTTTTTTTTCCCTTTACTTCTTCCAGGACAATAGCTTTCTCCCTCCACAATTTTGTTATTCACACAAGATCCTTCAGTCCAGGACACTGTCCTTAAACACAAAATGTAAAAATAAGAAGAAATAATGATACAAGTCAGAGAATATTACAGTTAATCAACAGGACTGCCTGCTTGGCCTCCCTCCGCACTGCCCAAGAAAGTGCCGATAAAACTAGATAGATATGTGACTTGATGCTGGTGCCTGAATACATTAGTCCATTCTAATCTTTTTATTTTGCAATAATTAAGGCATTAACTGTGTCCTTTCTGTCACAGGGAAAGTTTATAATGCTGGGAAGCACTTTGATAAGAAAAATGGGTTTTATTGATGTCTTTTCAGATTATGCTTTGGCACAACATTGTTAAGGGTGCCAGTGCCCCCAGAGGATTCATTCCCACCCAGTGCCAGCCCTGGGCTCCCAGCACCTCCCAAATGGGCTTGAGGGAGAGCAGGGGTGGCCTGGCTATGATGCTCGCACAAAATGGGATCCTCTCTTCTTTTGCACCTTTCATGAGCACATGGCCTTGTTTTTACCCAGCATTTGAATGTCTCTTCCCTCCCATTTTGTGGGGAATGCAAGCCTGCTGAATGTGGCTTCAGAAACAGATGCTCTTCAAAGGTCTTGGGGACCAGGAATGGGCATCATTTTAGATGAACTAGTGGGAAATCTGAGGGGCTTCATGTGCACCCTTAATGGCTCTGAGCTGGGCAGCATTCAAGTCTACTTGCATTTCTGCACTGCCATGTAGCACTTGCCCTCCACCTTTGAAGTCTGAGATTTACAGCTCTAGGACTGTAAAAGGAGATGATGGTGACACCAGAGTTTCTATTTGCATGTATCACGAAACATGCAGCACAGCCTCCTATTTAAATAGCAAACTTTTGCCAAAGCACGAATGCCTCCTACGAGACTGGAGGTGCCCTCATCTTGCACTGAAGTGACTCGCAGCTGAGGGCACTTGCCACCTCCCAGAAGGTGCTGAGCAGTGGGTAGCACGGCACTGGGAAAACTGGGCTGGGGCAGCAGAGCTGGAGCTGGTCCATGCAGGGTGTTTTAAGTGCTGCATGCTGGAAGTGTGGTATAGTACCTGTTTCACAAGGTCTGGCTGAAATGAATGCTATTAGTCCCCTGCTTTCATGAGTACTAAATGCACCCACACAATGTGAAAGTAGCATCTCACTGATCAAAGTCAGTTCCATTGCTTTTGCGTCCACTTTGCTATTGTTCACACTTCACAGCTGGATCAGTATGTGACACATTGCAGTCCTTCATTTTTCTTGCTTTGGATTACAAGAATTTTTAATGTTTACCTGCTTGGAGAAATAACACATTTTACCCAGTGATAAATCTACTTTTTGTTTATTCACAAGACCAATTTAGATTACTAATGCAAGATGATGAATGAATTAACTACTTGATGGATCAAAGTAGAGCCATATATTTTGGGTGTTGGGTATGTAACAGGTCAGTCCATCAAAGTGGTTGTATTTATTTTATTTTAACATTTCTTGATTTCAAAACAATAAAATGCTGCTCCTGGATAAACTTCCTAAACAAAGGAGACTGCCAATGGGCCTGACAACGTTTCCTTGGTAACATTTCTTAGCTTTTACCCCAGTGATTGATATCCAAGGATAGCCATTTGCTGTCTGCAGAGGAGCAGAAGAATATGGCTCAATGATTCTCTTTCTGGCTCCTGAAAGCAGAGAGGAGAAGCAATCCATTACAGCTGATGTGGCTTTACTCATTATTAAAAAAAAAGAAAAAAAAGAAAAAAAAGAAAGAAACCCCACAACAATAACAACCAAAGGAAGAAAAGGAGACAAATTGCACTTAGAACCTGTTCCAAAAAACTCACTGTACTTGACAGAAAATCTCTGACTTCCCAGGGCTTCAGACTAGATTCCTGATGTGTGTTTAAGACTGACCGTAATCTGAATACATTTCTCTGCTGTGGTCTTTGCCTTCCTTGATTAAAAACCTTTTGTGCAAACAGTGTTTCTTTTTCTGTTTGTGGTGCCAGCCCCACCATGCATGGGGAGCCCTCAATACCACCTACCTCGAGAAATTGGCAGCCATGGGGAGGCTGCTGATTTGATTTTGCAGTAAGATATCCCCAAATGTAATGCAGCAGAGGAAAAGTGCATTTGCAAGCCCAGTCGGAGCTACTCAAAAAGTGAGTTCAGGTGTGTGAGGGAAACAGGCTGGACAAGTCACCCTTCACAGATGAAAGCCCCTGCATTTCTCACTCCTGCCCATTGCCCTCCCACTCTTCTCCACCAACTTTGCAAGCGTCCTCACTGTTTTATTTGCAGAAATATGCCAACAGTGCCAATCATGCCCAAGCCCTTTGCAGTCACACAAGCGACAACACTCGTGCAGAGATAGTGACTGCTAACAAAGGTGCCTGTCTGCCAATGGTCCGGAGGTGCTGCCAGCTTCAGTCAACAACAGCTCCGCATGAAACACCAAAATGAGCATCAAATTAGTCCCAAAGACCCAGAAGACACCTTTCCCTCTGCAGGCATGCTCATAGCGCTCCACTGTGGCTTGGGCTGAGCAGATGAAGAAGATTTTGAGTGACTTTTCAGCTCCTCAACACAATCCAAGGATCTGGAGAGAGATCTGTGAGGGCACTGGTGCTCAGCAGCAGCAATGTTTTGGCCCCATTTATTTCTCCTTTGTTTCTGCTTGGCCATGCCCCCAACACAGTCCTATTTGTGGGGGGCTTGAAGCTGTCATGCTGGTTCCGTGCTATTTATCACATCCTTCTCAGGTTTTTCTTCCCTGCTAAGGATTTTCCCCCAACTTTCCGTTTATTTTTTAGGGTTTGAAATGAAGCAAGTTGCAGTTCTGTCCTCTAAAAGAGAGGCTGCCAGCTTCAGCAGGGCAGCAGCAATGTGCTTCTTCCATGGGCTTATGGGAAGAAATGGATATGGTTTTCTGGACACCTCAGAAATCATTGCAGCCAAGCAAGAGGAGGGAGATTCATGTAAGAATACATTTGGATTTTGGATGCTTGGATACCTGTGAGGTTCATCCTTCCTTTCTTTCTTGCAATTTATCCTTTGTGCTTCTATACCCCAGTTTCAGCTTACTCCAAACTTCCCCCAACCACATGCTTTTTGCTGCTCACGTCTCCTGAACCTTTCACAGTACATATAGCCCTACTCCATCTTTTCTTTGTCCCTGCTATAGCATCCCTCAGTCCTTTGTAGCCCCCCAAATGTCACTATCCTCCCCAAGGCCCTTTGGTTGACAGCAGGGGAGGAGCAGGGGCTGATGCGACCAGCTAATGGCTTTCCCCTCAGCCCAGATGGCAACATTCATGGAGGATGTGGCCTCTTGCTGCTTTCAAGGCTGCTGCGGTCTGAGGTGTGTGTGGCAGCCGGGAGGCTGGGGGAAGGACTGATGGACAGGTGAAGGACAAGCAGTGGGATCACAGCATGCTTCTCTTCTGTCAGGGAAGGGGCTAAATCGATGAACACACAACAAATCAATGCTGTTGGGTTTGTTTTTGTTTTTTTTTTTTTTGGTAATTTAATCTTTTCCATTAGGATGCTCACGAATGCTCCATTAATAGCTCATTCAACTGCCAGTGCTGGGTGGTACCCAAGGCCTGAGGAAATGCAAAACTTACAAAAAAATGGATAGTAATTGATCCAGCAAGTTATATAATCATATGATACAAGTGAGAGATTTTATTTTTGTAAGCCAAGTACCTTATTTCCTGAAGTCTGAGATACATTCACACACTACAGAAGCATTATATTACTTATAAAATTATCCAGTCCTTTTTATAATCCAGCATGAGTACAGCCTGTCCCAAATAACTCTTTTTAAGATGCACTCCACAGGCATACTGTGTACCTAATTATTTCTCTTTGTTTTTCTTCACTATTTGTTTCATCTAGTGTCTCCCTCTTTACAGTGACGAATTGTCTGTACTTGCAGACATAAATAAAGCCAATTAGTCCTTTAAAGACACCTTACATGTCCCAGCTTCAGCATTCCTGTTGCTCTTTCTCTTTTCTAAATAAGATACAATTCAGTGGATGGCTTTTGAGGGTTTGGGGTACAAGACTGTTCCCAGGGAGGAAAGAGGGGGCATCTCTGGATCCCCTTCCTCCCTTGTTTGTGCAGGAGAGAGGCAGATGAGGGGCCCCACAGTATAATGGGTAAGGAAGAGCCAGGATGCCAGGGGTTTGCGCATGAATTCCCACTTCAGGGAAAGGGATTGCTTTCTCTTCAGACAGAGGATATCTTTTCCTGAGATCTTGGCAAAGGATGTCTTGGTGGGCTAAGCTGGGACATGCTGCTGGGCAGCCAGCCTGGTTCTGCCCACTGACACCCGGCATCCTGCCTGGCACCAGGGAGAGAAAGCTCACTGGGGTGACAGACATGAGCTTTGGAGTCATGTCCTTCCCCTTTCTCTGAAGGGATGACTGAGCACTCTAACAGCAGAGGCTGCATCTCCAAAGTGGGGTTTATGGTAATCCAAATGAAAATATGACAACTCCCAAACTAGAGAAACCTAGAGCCCTGGGGAGGGCAAAATAAAAAGAAACGTGGAAATCACCCCCCTCCCCAGCCATTCCTTGCCAGCCAATCCTTCCCTGTGTGCCTGCTGGGAGGCCAGCAATTTTCAGGAGAGTCATGGGTCTCTCCTCTACAGGGGAAACCTCTATCTACCTCCATCCTCTCTGAGACCCTCCCATGCTCTGTATCCTTCACAGGACTCAGTCCCTGGTGTCGCTGCCAGCCCCTACTGCCAGTTCTCTGCCAGGCACCTGGTCTCACCTCACTCCAGCTACAGCCACCAAAAGAACAAACTGATCAGCCTTCTGCTCTGCCACCCAGCTGCCCCTTTCGGCATAAGAGCACAACATGCACACATTCAAGTGCAGACAAATGCATTGCAAAAGATACATCACCCACTGCAGACGGTGTCAATCTGCTTACAGCACTAAAATGTAACATTGTCCACACGGCACAGGAAAACAGGAGGTTGCTGAAAAGCTTCGGACTCTGCAGATCCAGGCAGGCATCCTTGCATCATCTGGTCCCTGCTTCACAGCTTTACCTGATCTCATACAGATGGTAGTCATCTAGAAAAATTAGCCTCTGGGAGAAAAGTACCATCTTCAAAGAAGATGCTGAGTGGCAGGGACTTGCTCCAACCCCAGCTAGAACTAATGTGGTTTTGTCCCGTGGGTTTATAAATTATTGCTACCACTAGTTTTTAGGCAAATGGTCAGCCACCCTCCTGAAAAGGCAATTCAGTCTTCAGTGACCTAGTCCCAAATGTTGCAAGACAGAGAAGAACCACCTCGAAAAAAAGGCAATATCCCAGGAAGGAGACTCTTCATTGCATTTGGGCTATTTCCCAGGGCTTTGCTGACCGGGCAGGTGGGGTCAGAACTTTCCATCTTAAGCAGAAGGTCAGACTGACTGTTCTTTCTAGTTTAAGCAGAAGGTCAGACTGGCTGTTCAGAGAGAGGAAACCAAAGTAATGCAGCCCCTACTCATATTTGGGAAAAAGGATGTGTGCTCTGAGCCTTCTGTGTACAGCCTGAATTAGTGAAATAAGTATTCTATAAATCATCTCCTTCCTTGCAGCTCTGTTTTCCTCCAAACAATGGAAAGGAGAAACTGTAACCATGCTGATATGATAAGCAGAGGGGTGAAGGAAAGGCAAGGTCAGATATACTCTTACGCTGTCTTCCTGTAGACATACACTCCTCATTTCTTTAAAAGCCAAAGAAGGGCTTAGATACTTTAAAGAGCTGTATTAGCCATGTCAGATCCTTGTCCTTCCTACCTGGATGCACGTGGCATGTAACTAAGGAAACTAAACACACTGCAAATGCCTTGGTTTGAAATGTCTCTGCAGAGAGCTGGTTGAAACGCAGGACTTCTATTCCACAAGAAATCCTGACATTTGCAAAAGTTTGGTTCAGGAGAAAAAATGAGTCATTTTCCCTCTGAAAAGGAAAATCTGTGGGGAGGGAAGAAAAGGGGAAAAATTGCTTGGAAAAATCAAAGCATTCCTATTATTTTTATTTTTCCCTCAATGCAGAACAGAGAAACAACTGCCTCTGTCTCCTGAGGATCCCCCCAGCCATGAGCTGAGCAGATTCAAATCCCAGTGAGCTTCTGCCTGTGCCAGAACTCATGTGGCTTTGGGCTTCCCATGGCAGAGCTCAGCCAGCTGGGGCTGAGGGTGACTGTCCTCACAGTAGCATCACCTCAAGCTGATGGGGAACCAACCCCACTGTAGCCAACCTGCTTCTGCTGCCCAATTTCAGTTTTATCTATCTCCCTCTCAGCTTTTAGGCAAAAGTTTATTTTGCTGGAAAATTCCTCAGTAGTCTTTCTTGACATGGTACAATGTTACACCATCACACCCATGACTGCTACTTAAAAAAATTAATATTATTTATCTGAAGGGAGGAAATAAATCCCATCAATGCAAACCATCACTTGGCTGTGTCGGAATCCTGAGTCTCAATCCTCATTTGTTGAAAAGTGTCGTGGTGATGGCACTCGTGTATGCTGAAAGGGATTGCACTGAGATGCTGGAAAAAACAACCTGTTAAGATGACTGGCTCACTGCTCTGCCCGAAATGGCAACATTTGAACACACAATACGCTCAAAGATGATTAAGCCAGAAAAGTGTAATGATATGTGAAACCAATTTTTATTAATACCAGACTGAAAAGCACAGTCTTGTACAAGGAAGAAAAATCTTCATGCTCCAGGTAATGGGGATCAAAACCTTAATGATCATTACACTACTAAAACTGTACACTAATACCACAGCAGGTCATGGGGGTCAGAGCAAATGCTTCTTTCTTTGTATTACACGCTTTTATGTCTTCATTTACTCCACCAATTCTCTCATTATTTTCTCCTCATCTGCTATTCACAGGCGTGATTTCTTTGGCTGACATTCCCCTCCTCTCTCACTAAGGAACAATCGATATTACATCATCTGCCTCGCTGCAATGCCTCATACGCCACAAGATACATTGGAGCAGGCTCCTCTGGGACTTGTTTTCCAGCCTTGCTCCATCTGAATCAGTAAGGAAAGGAGTATGCTATGCAAGCCTCGACGTGTGGCTGGAGCACAGCTTGGGCAGCACGGTGGCTGCCACTTCAACCTCTCTGCCCGCCTGCAAGAAATCCATATGCTGCCTTTTGCTGTTGCAGCCTGCCTTAATAAGCCATTAGTGAGGAAAATAATGTAACAAATGAATTGAGCCCACCCATGAATTAAAAATGTTGATGAAGTTACTGAGGATTTGCCCCAAGGTAACAAAGCAGAATCTTTATTTATTTGTCACCCAGAAAAGAATAAATCTGACGAACATGTACTAGTCCTTGCAGCCTCAGCATAAGAGCAGAAAAACCTCTGTAAATACATATCACTGGAGCAGCACGACCATCTTCACAGCTCGGTCCTCTTGGCTGTGTCACCATAAATTGCTGGGTGATTAAAGCCAGCTCATTTCCTACAGCACTGTTTGGCTTTGAGGTGTTGTCTTCTGCTCTTTCACGTGCTGCTGTCTTGTAACAGGATCATGTGAAACACGGACCTTGTATCATTTCAAAACATATTGTCAGCTGGTTCAGGAGGCAAAACTTTACATTTTTTTTCTTATGTTTCTTTTTTCTTATCATTTTATTTCCTGATTCAATACTGTCTGCCTTCCCTTGTTCTATCTAGACAGCATTTCCTACTCCTGGGCTGTCTGCAAACGAAAGCTATCTAACTCTGAAATTTAATAAAAGCCTCTTAAGTGATTTGGGAGTGTGTAGGAGAAAGAGAGATCTTTAAAAGCAAACATTACTGCTAGGGTGTATGTGTAGCTTAATAGGATTTTCTTTGTTAAAGAGAATCTGAGCTCTTAATAAGAATCTTCTGTGAATCTGATTTCCTAATAAGACAATCTGAGATTAAGGAAGAATAGGAATATTTTTTTTATTTAGGTATACATCTAAACATGTTTTGGTTGTTTTCAGGGAAAGGTGTGTCAAAAGATACCCCACATCCTCATCAATTAAGTTGTGATTCTAATTTTTTTCAGCAATTTATTTCTGAACACTATTTCCCCATCCTCTCTGTTTTGCCTGTAATTTTGCCAATTTCTTTCAACCCTCTCCTTTTTTTTTTTTAAAAAAATTCTCTAAGGCTGGGCTTCTTCTTTCTGCAGGATGACTGAGAGGGGTGTGAAAATGAATTGCACAAGTCTTACAGTTTTCTCTGTGTTTGCCCTGCATTACTGGGACAGACCAAAGCTGTACAGATGAAAAAAAAGTCCACAATCTACTCTGAGTAAGCCCCTGTTTAGGATCCTTTAGTGCCATGCATGTTTTTTTCCTAAAACAGGATGCTCTAAACTATCAGCCCCTGTAAAAGATAAGCAATGTAATTATAGCAACAAGATAAAAGCAGAAACAGCTCTCAGACAAAATCCTCTGATGATTAGATCAGAAGTGATGTGAAAGGACACCCACTGAGGAAAAAGGAACTCGGCAGTGATAACGTGAGGCACTACCACATAGACCTTAGAACATCATTTCCTTTTTTTTTTTTAAATAAAAAGCCCAGAAGCTCATATCAAAAGGGCTCATGGCTCTGTATGGCAGGTGTTTCTTCCCCTTTTTAGGTCCTCTTTGCATGCAGGCCTGATCATGTTCTGATATCATGTGGATGAAGTGTAAGAGAATAGTGAAAAATGCCATATTTTAAAATACAATTACAATAGCATGTCAAAAATAGAGAGAATTGCAAGGAATATCAGAAGGGTCTTGACACAGCAAGATAACTGGACAACATTATTGCAAACGAAATGGAGTGTAAAAGCTCCAGGAGGCAAAGCAGAATGGAAGAAATAATTGACTGTAGTCACTCCGAAGAAATATATTAGAATCATCAGTGGAAGTGAAATGAAAGTGGCTGGTGAGTGGTGGCCCAAAAAGTAGTTGGAGAGTTGCTAAATGGTAGATGGAAAGTGTTATCAGGTAGTGCTGAGGCGATGATGTAAATAAATGGTGTGATTGGCCTTTAGTTGCTGCACATGTATGTGGTCTTTGCAATTAATATAGCAGCAAACAAAAAAAAGTTCAAGAAGGCTGGGGGAAAGGAAGGGGCATGGACAGATTTCCAAACAGACTGAAAACATTAAAATCACTGGTCAGGGAGTGAAGATAGCAATGAAAGAAAAGAGAGAAGAGGCATAGAAGGGCTCTTATTTATTTGTCCTCAAACCTATATACATTAAGAGGGAGCACTCGAAGAAGTTAAAACCAAGTTGAAAAACACCATTAGTCCATCACACAGTTCATCTTGAGAATCCATTTGCCTTTGGATATCCCAGAGTTTACTTGCTGAGACCCATGTGGTCGATGTGCTAAAATGCTTATATCCTAGACTCCAACATAAAAAAAAAAAAAGAAAAGAAATGGAGCAAGGGAATTCTTCAGTGTCAACACAGGGCTTAAGAGAAGGGGGTTTTCCCAAACTTCCAGCAATATTTAGGACACATGCCAGTTCCAACTAAGATTTGCTTGTATGCCACAAACTGCATTTTAAGGTGTGATCTTGAGTCTCTTTGGATATGCCAGTGCCACCAAGCTGTGTATCCTACTTTGCATTGGGACCCTGGTCTTCCAGTCACCACACAGGTTTCACAGAAGTTTCACACTGAAGCACAGAGAATAGTGGCCATGGTCAGAAAAACCCAGGCAAGGAAGACAGGATAATATATGTTGGGTTCCACTCTCCCTCTGCAAATTCTATGAAATTTTAACCCAATTCACCCAAAACCTCAACTGTGTGATGCAAACAGCATGCACCACACCTCACTGCCTGGGTAAAGCAGAGTGTACTAAGTCACAGCATCCACAGACACTGAGGGCACTGCTCCTGGGCACCCACCTGCAACACGGAGATGCTGCTGGAGCTGACAGAGCTGTATCACTGTATGGGGTGCTACAGAGAGAAACACAATGAGATATCAGATGCTGAAACCCAGCTTCTGTCTGAGGACCAAGGCCAGAGAGAGGCCCCATGCACGCAAAGGCCAGGTGTCATCCCAGACATGTCCCAAAGCACGCACCATACTGAGGCAAGGTGATGCCTGGTGGGAGGAAGTGAGAGGACAAAATCTATGCCACCCACTTCTTAGCAGATCAGCCACCATGCAGTTTTCTCACTGCAGTTTTGCTGTCTCTCTCTCTCGATAACTCACCTCCTTGCCTGCCTCCTCCGTCGCAGATATTCCACTTCCAGATGCAATTAATTTGCTGGTCTCCATTTCACAGGTTTCAGATGCACTTAAGCCTTAGAGTAGTTGTCTCAACATCAGTGAAAATATTTGTAAAAGTGAGAACTACTCAAGTGAAGAAAGAGTTTACCTATAATTTGCAGCAATTTTTTGCATTTCAGCTCTAGACTGTGCAGCTTTTTTGAGCCAAAAAGATTCAGATGCTTTATATGCAAGATTGTTGCATTCTCCTAAAGCAATGAATGATTCATTTCAGTCGTGACTGAAAAGCTTAGGGCTTGCCTACAGTTGGAAATTTACCAAAATAGTTATTCTGGAAGAAGTCTAGGGGTAGCAACTCTTCTGGAATTAAAATGCCCACACAGTGTTTGATAACACTGTCATTATTCTGAAAGAGCTGTTCTGCTACATTTGCAAGTGTTGACTTCCTTGTGTCAGAGGCTGCCTGAGCAGGTTATCCTTGCTGTGGGATTTAAGATGAGGAGGTAAGAAAGAGTTTGTTTTGGTGTCTGAGCATAATAGTAGGTCTGATCTGCAACTGTGTTTTTGAGAGACCCATAAAACTAAAAGGGTGGAAACAACATAGCAGATTATCAGCACCAATGTTCTCCACCAAACTGGAGGCGTAGCAGTGCAGTAGAACTTATTTTATGATGTAATTTCTAGTTTAAGTTTTTCATCAGAGGTTGCCTGGGACATAAGGACACATTGCCATATTTTAGTAATATTTCTTTCTGGCTTCATGTAATGGTTGCTAGCAGAGAGAAAGTTTTGGCCCCTTGCTACTTCTTAACACCCTCATTTCACCACGGCCCATCCAAAACTGATCCAGTGAAAGGTCAGAATACCAACAGGTCAATATGCTGCTCCCCTGGAAACATGATATATAGCAAGTCCCTCCGATGCTTTATTTCTCCACAGTGCTACTGAGGGACTGAGTCCAAACCCAGAGGGGATTGTCTTCCCTACAGGTGTGAGGTCCACTTGTGCTGATGTGAATCACCAAGAGGACTGCTGCCCAGCTGCACCCTGTGCTGCATGATGCTGATCTTCATGGGCATGGGTTTCTCATTCTGGGACTTTGATCAGGCTAGATGAGGACCACACACACGAGGTGCTGCTCCAGAAAAAAATTGGTGCAACATCCCCATACCTGAGGGTACTTCCTCTGGCCCCCTGCTTCCCAGCCATGTAGAGTCCTGCAAGGCTTCTGGTTTTACACACTCCAAAACAGGAGGTGCTAAATTCAGTGGGAAGTAATTTTGACCAAATTTTTAGGGTTTGAGGTATGTGTGTGTATAAGAGTACTTTGTGGTTTTGTTAGTGCCTGGAGACGCGGCTGTCAGGCAGCCTGTGCTGTGAAAAGGGCTGTTGCCACTGGTATGGATCTTGCCCTGTGGAAGAAAAGCCTCTAACACAACAAAGAAAGTGAGGTTCAGCACTCCTGATATTTCTGTATTAAAAATAAACAGCAACTAATAAAAACAAAATAAAGATTTTAGGCCTTCAAGATGCATAAGAAAAGTACCAGAAGGCACAATTCCTTCCTCTTGCAGCCTCTTTCAGTTACTTTTAAAAGCCAGCTGCCAGCAGGCCATAGTCTCCAAGTGTCCCACCCTTTTCTTCCATTTGGTGGACATAGCAGAGCTGACACTGTCTGGAGACAGAATGAGAAAGAAATAAAGCATTTTACTACCTATGCCATGGCCTTATTGTCTGGTTCTTAAAATATCCCTGTGGCCTAAAGTATGCCATAAAGGTATTTTAGGCTCTTAATGGATAAACAAACATAAACAGCAATGCACAGGCAGGATTTAAGAACATCCACAAACAGTTCATTTTCAGGCATTATAAACTGGCAGGAACACATTAAAATCTATGCATATTGCTGGAGAAAGTATAACTGGGAAGGGTGCCTAGAACATCTCACATGTTTCTGCCCCAAGACAAATGTGTTCTGGGCAAAGATTACAAAAGTAATGACTAAGGATTACATCCTTGCTTGGAAGAACTGTTATCTATCCTCCAGGGTGGCAACAGGGACAGAAAATCTATGTTGAACAGAGAAAGAGTTGCTCTGACATTTTCTGGTCCAAAGGTACCACTTGAGAGATATGAGGAGCAGAAAAATCCTCCAAACATAGAATCATAGAGTATGCTGAGTTTGGAGGGACCCATCAAGATTACTGAGTCCAGATCCTGGTCCTGCACAGGACACCCAAAGAGTCACACCACATGCCTGAGAGCGTTGTCCAACTGCTCTGTCAGGCTGAGTGCTGTGACCACTTCCCTGGGGAGCCTGTTCAAGTGCTCAATCACCCTCTGGGTGAAAAACCTTTTCCTAATATCTAACCTAAACCTCCCCTGACTCAGCTTCATGCCATTTCCTCGAGTCCTGTCATTGGTCACGAGAGTGAAGAGATCAGTGCCTGTCCCTTCGTTTCTCTCACAAGGAAGTTGTAGACTGCAATGAGGTCTCCCCTCAGTCTCCTCCAGACTGAACAAACCAAGTGTCCTCAGATGCTCCTTTCAAGTCTTCCCTTCCAGACCCTTCACCATCCTTGTGGCCCTCCTTTAGACCCTTTCTAACAGCTTAATTTTTTTAAAATATTGTAGTGCCCAAAACTGCTGCTCTCGTGCCTCTCATTCCCTAGTCTATACACACAATCAAGGCTGTCCCATCCCAGGAGCAGAATCCAGCACTTGCCCTTGTCAAACTTCATATGGTTGGTGATTGCCCAATCCTCTGATTTGCTGAGGTCTCTCTTTAGGGCCTCTCTGCCCTCAAAGGAGTTGATGGCTCCTCCCTATTTAGTGTCACTGGCAAACTTACTTAGTATTCCTTTGAGTCATGCATCCAGGTTGTTAACGAAGATGGGGAACCCCATTAGTGACCAGTCACCAGCCTGATGTTCCCTCATTCACTATAACTTTTTGTGCTCAAACTGTGAGCCAGCTGCTCACCCACTGCGTAACATGGTTATTCAGTGGTATGCTGGACATTTTCTCCAGAAGGATACCATGTGGGACACTATCAAAAGCTTTTCTGAAGTCCAAAAAGATTAATTCTACTGGCTTTCCTAGATCAGCTAGGTGGGTTACTTTATCATAGAATTAAATCAGGTTTGACAAGAGGGACTTTCCCCACATGAAGCTGTGCTGGCTGTGACTAATGACTGTGTTGTCCTGTAGGTGTTTTTCAATACTTCCCAGAATGATCTTTTTCCATGATTTTACCAGACACTGAGGTGAGAATGACAGACCTGTAGTTTTCTGCATCTTCCTTATTTCCCTTCTTGAAAACTGGGACATTTGGCATCTTCCAGTCAGTGGAGACCTCTCTGGATCCCCAAAACTGCTCAAAAATCATCAAGAGAGGTTTTGTAATGACATCAGCCAGTTCTTTGAGGATTCTGGGGTGAATCCCATCAGGCCCCATAGATCCTGCATAATTTCAGGGTTGATTGGGAGCTGATCATTCTCACAGTCATGGTTCTCCAGACCAGGGCACTGAGACCTCCTTGGTCCATCATCTGTGTTGAAGACAGAGGCAAAGAAAGTATTAAACACCTCTGCCTTGTCTCTGTCCCTATTTGGGAGGTGACCATCCTCATCCTGTAATGGGCCAACGATGTTTCTATACATCCTATTAACATTAATATATCTGAAAAACTTTTTATTGTTCCCCACAGTTCTGGCTGCCTATCTCCTGTTCTAGAACTCTTTCTCCCCACTCTGAGATAGGTGCAACCTTGTGGTTCCAGGATGCACGGGGGAAATTCTGTGAGGCAGAGTGGGGCTGCAAGCAGTATCAGCTCCATCTTCTCTGGGCAGCCACAGCAGCAGCAGCAGGAAGAGCAATGCTGCATTCAAGGTTTGCACAAAGCATCCCATGATGTGTTCAATACAATGGCAGCAAGAGGACTCTGTACCTGCAACCCAGATGCTGAAGTGAAACCAAAATCTTGCATTTCCCAGAGCCTTACAGCAGCGCTGCATTCCCAGGCACTGTGCACAGTGCATTGTTTCATAGCAGCTCAAAGCAGTCCTATGTTCAACAGCCTTTTCTACAAAGTGTAATCACTTTCTGTCCCCAACAGCCTTTTCTGCAAAGTGTAATTACTTTCTGTCCCCTCTGTCCCAGGAGGGCTGGCAGTGTGGCTATAGCATTTAAAGTACAGAGCTGTGCCTGGCCTGCAAACAGAGGGCCAAATGCAGTCCTGAGGTACTCAGAGAAAACTGTGTCGATTTTAATGAGACACCACGGTTAGATTCAGTCGTGGGACTCTTTAACAGGCAAACTGCAGAGAGCACTTTTAGTCCCGCTGTGTTGTAGGGTCTCAGGAGTCACTACTGCATGAGGAAAACTTGCCTTCCTCAGTAGATGAAGGCTGAGAGGGTCTTATTTTCAAGATATATTTCAGCTGATTGGATTTGTCTGTAAGCCAGATACAAGCAGGATGAGAGAGAATTCGTGAGAGAAAATGAGATGCAATTCACCGGTAGATTGTTAAAACGGAGACTTAACTTTTATGTGAGTGTTCATTCCAGGAGCTGAATTACTGGAGCTAGTATTTTCCTAATCACCACTATTCTCTGTGTGCTTTCTTTCAGAGCCTTACATTCCCTTGAAAACTGATGCTGGCTTATGAATAAGCAACTACTTGTTTCCTCCTTGTTTTCCTCCTGCCCGGAGGAAGGAAAGAAGGAAGGTGCCCCAAGGATGCCTTTTCACTTCTGGAAAATGATAGCTTGCAAATGCAAATGATGATCTTTTTGTTTTTATCCTTCAGGAGACTCTGGGTAGAAAATACTTTAAAAGCAACCTAGTACAGGTTTGCCTGCAGAGGTTAAGAGTGAGACGTGTATAGGCTGATGCAAGGGTTTTTAGCAGAAGTCAGCTATTCATCAGGTCTCAGGAGAAGATCATCCTGTCTGGAGGACACCCCTGACAGTACACTGAGGGAGACCAACCATGGCTTAATGGAAGAGTGAGATGGAGAATTAACAGGTGATGAAGAAGCTCTGAAGGGTAGCCCATGGCATTGGCATCAAAAGACTAGCCAGTCAACAGTGAGAGGGCATTGGGTAAGTGTTAATGGAGGCTAGTGGCCAGATCCTGGGGACTGCTTGGGGGCCCCATGTCATGCCTTCTGGCTCACAGGGGCACAGCAACGGGAGCATACCTGGCTTTCAAGTGGCGTGTCAGGGGAGAGGAGCATCACTGCTTCTTGCCAGGAGCAAGGCTACATGGGCTCTAGCTGTTTTCCAACGTCTTGTGAAGCACTTTGCCCTGGGAGTTATTATTTACCTCTGATAGATGGTTTTGTTTGCATTTTTTGCAAAGCCAGCTAGGTCAGGTGTGGGAAGAATATTTTCTTTTTATTTGCAGGAGCTGGTATAGCTGGAGGTTTGACTCCAACTTGCTTTGGCAGTCCAATAACAAGATATTAAAGCTGTTATGTTTGTTATGTTAACGAGCTGTGGTGTTTGTTTTAGTTTAAGGCTTACATTTTCTATAGTTCAGCATGAAGCTCACTGTACTTTATGAAAAATTTAAAAAACCCATCAGCTCTCAGTGCTCTGTTTATGTATTTCTCTTTCAATCCTTTATTAAAGTGCTATTAGAAAAGAGAAAGTTGCATAAAAGAACTTGAATCTCTATTGTAAATGTGCTGATTGGGATTGCCAACTCAATGAACCTTTAAAGTACATTTACTGACCTGTTTGTCTTTCTGAAATTTATGTATGCTTTATATGCAAGCTTAATTTAATTTCCATACTAACACTGTTATCTGTAAATACAAAGGGCATAAAGTCTCCCTTAAAGAGAGAGAGTAATAGATGGAATTGCATGAAATGGTAGCAGATGTTATTTTTCTCCAAGAAATTGATTTAAATAAATTGCATAGAAACCTGAAGAAAGAATTGGGGAACTGAGCCTTTGCTCCTTCTAGAAAAATATTTCTGGCAACTGTGTTCTGGAAACATGGCCTATTATAAAATAATTGAAAACTCCGGTTTCTGTACTAAGGGGCCCATTTTTAAATTCAATTGATTTGATGGTGATATACCTTAACAGACTGAAGAACAGTTGAAAGCAAAGTCATTTTCCCAACCTGCAGAGAGTCTTGCCAGAATCTCAGAGGCCATTTGCTGTCAGATGGCTTTCAAGAATTTTTAAATCTATCTTTGACATTGCAAGGGGAAAATATGACTGCCCCAAGCACCCAGCCATAACTTTATCAGCAGGTTGAAGACTGCATTTCCATAACAGAACTTTTTGCACTGAACCACTAATATATCTTCCAATGGCACCCGCACAGATATATCCTGTGGTGGCTTCACTGAGATGTCACCTCTGCTCAGGTGAATATTCATCAGGCTCCAATTTTCCTATGCCTGCCTGATCTCAAACTGCAATGGTTGCTTTTTCTTTTTATGCCTGAAATATGTTTTCACAATGTTGCGTGCAACCTGGAAGAGTGGCGGCTCTTTGTACAGTCAGCTCTTTCCTCTCCCATCCCATGGATCCCAAGAAACTCACATGTGACTGCACCTCAAAGACCAATTAGTGCAACTAGAAATAAAGAAAAGAAAGATATGGTCTGTAGGTCATATAAGAGGGGAGCAAATCAAAACAATGCAGATAAAGGTTGATTTTCTTTTTCTTTCCACCATAATTTAACCTGACAGCCAACCTGACAGGAAGGAAGAAGTCAGGAGAGTTGTGCCACTGAGAAAAAGCACATAGAGAAGCAGTTCTGTCTGTTCCCAAGAGATCTAACAACCCATCTATATACCACAAGGGAAAAGATCCCATCATCCTGCTCCAAGCTAGTGGACTGTTTCCAGTCTGTACCTCAGCTCTCACTGCCTGGCACATCTCTGTTTATTCTCTTTAAAAGTTTCCTCACCCTAAGCAGAGGAAAGTGCACGCCAGGAATATCCTCTCTGTCACTGTTACACCAAACTGATGAGAAATTCAGCCCTTCTTGGCTAAGATAGCTTTCCCATCCTTTTATCATTACAGGTAGATTCAATCCATAAGCTCAGCTGTGTCAGCTTAGTGGGTCCTTCTTAACATCAGCACTTGTCATTGAAATAGAAACTGCATATTTCCTGGTGCTCACTACAGGAGAGAATCCTCTGGTAGCCCACTAGGGCCCCTCAGAGGAGTCTCAAGCTAGGCTACAACAACTACCCTCCCTATAGGCAAGAAAAGAGTGGCAGAAAACTCAGCCCTACAGCGGTAGGATGTACCAAAGCCTCTCAAATCTCAGTATGTCAAAAAAAGCACAGAAAAATGGACCTAAATAGCCTATTCCCTGCAATGAAAAGCATATGCAGTGGGAGAGATCCTCAGTGGCACTTGAAGAGTGCTCTATTGACCTCAGTGAAAGCCTGTCTGAGAGCCTGGCTTAGAGAGTTCCTTGGGAGGCAGTCTTGAAGGTCAAAGAAGTCCAGGAAGGCTGGACATTTTTCAAGCAGAAAATCTTACAGGCACAGAAGCAGGCTCTCCCCATGTGCCAAAAGATGAGTTAGTGGGGAAGAAGACTGGCCTGGCTGAACAGATGGCTTAGGGTGGAACTAAGGAGAAAAGGGAGAGTTTATGGCCTTTGTAAGAAGGAAGAGCAACTCAGGAGGACTACAAGGATGTCACGAGGTTATGCAGGAAGAAAATTAGCAGGGCTGAAGCCCAGCTAGAACTTATTCTGGCTACTGCCACAAAAGACAATAAAAAATGTTTCTATAACTACATTGGAAACAAAAGAAGGGCTAGGCAGAATCTCCATCCTTTATTGGATGTGGTGGGGACATAGTGGCAAAAGATGAGGAAAAGGCTGAGGTACTTAATGCCTTCTTTGCCCAAGTCTTTAATAATAAGATCAATTGTTCTCTGGGTACCCAGCCCCTCAGCTGGGAGATGGACAGGGTGCAGAATGAAGCACCCATAATCCAAGGGAAATTTCAGAGACCTGATATACCACTTAGACACACACCATGGGGCTGGATGGGATCTGGTACTGAGGAAGTTGATGGAAGAGCTCACCAAGCCAGTTTCCATCTTTTTGCTGCCGGTACTGACTAACTGGGAAGGTACCACCTGATGAGGGATCATAACATGTGATTGTTCCCCTGTACTCGGCAAAGGTGAGGACATCTTCAGTTTTGCATCCCTCAATTCAGGAAGAACATTGATGTGCTGGAGCATGTCCAGAGAAGGATAACAGAGCTGGTGAAGGGTCTGGAGCACAAGTCCTGTGTTGAGCTGCTGATGGAGCTGTGGTTGTTTAGCCTGGAGAAAAGGAGGCTCAGGGGAGACATTATCACTCTCTACAACTGCTTGAAGGGAGAGTGTAGCCAGGTGGGTGTTGCTTTCTTCTCCCAAAGAGCAGGCAACAGAACAAGAGGAAATAGCCTCAAGATGCAAGAGTGGATATTTAGGTTGGATATTAGTGAAAAAAAAAAGTCTTCACTGAAAGGTTTTCCAAGCACTGTAACAGGCTGCCCAGGGAAGTTTTGGAGCCCCCATCCCTGGACATATTTCAAAGATGTTAAGTTGTGACACTTAGGGATATGATGGACTTGACAGTGTTGGGTTAATGGTAGGACTCCATAATCTTAGAGGTCTTTTCCAACCTAAATGATTCTGTGAAGCTTCTTACATATGGAATTTCAATTTTTTAAAATGTACACTTCTTACTATGTATAAAGGTAGACTTACTTTAGCACTATAAATCACTCTGTAAAGGCCTGTAGGGAAAATTCAATTTTCCTCAGTAAATCAGGCCAACGGTTCTTCTGTGGATGTGTGCAACTGTAAGCACATGTGTTTGACAGGAGTGAGATGAGCCCTAATTTGGAAGACAGCAAAAGGTCCCTATGGCCTGCAGGGGAGGAGGGATTATCCATTCAACCTGTGGCAGAGCTAAGCATGAATTGTTTCCATTCCCTGTGCCTGCCCAGGCTTCCCTGACCCAGTGTAGCCTCACCAGGTTCTACCTGTCACCCTTCTGAGACCTGAGCTTAACATGCAAGTGGCAGAGGAATTTCAAAAGCTTGTTTTGCAGCAAACGTTAGTTTTGTGGCAGCTGTATCAGCCAATGCTCTAGAATTAGAGCATGTTCCCCTGGCTTAGTGACTGAGATAAAACACAGCTGGAGAAATTCATACAGAATAAAAACATCTACTGAGAACATTAAATGCAAAAATGGGAGTCCCCTCCTGATAGTACTCCCTGGGCATCTCCTATCAGCCCCTGACAAGAGACCATAAAGCATCAAATTTTCTTTTTCCACCCCAAAACCCATGTCTGCACACACATAGATGTCTCCAGCTTCCTCTCCCTGAGACTTATCAGCGAAATCCTCTGGTAAGCATGAGGGTGGGGGAGACACATGGGACAAAGGATGGCTGCCTGAACTTGTGCCTTTTGCAGCCTGAGAGATCTCCAGATGCCACTGAGGGGAAGCAGTAGGTACGCAAAACCTCAGCAGCGTGTTGTTAGCAGAGGTGGTAGGGAGGGAGGGACAATGACTGAGGAGGTCCTGGAACTGGAGCTGAAGTGAAGGGGTTGTTCTCCGTCTTCACTAGCTACAGAAAGGGCTGTTGGTACCTCCTGTGTCCTAGAGATGACCCAGACACCAGGGACTACATTTTTGTCCTTTAGCAGTCGTCTTTCATGAAGACCTGTCTCTCCTCATCTTTCTGGCTATGGCTCTTGGACATGCTTGTGAAAATTGCTCCTAGGGGAGCAATTGCTGCTCTCCATGGGATGTGAGGAGCAAGTTCCACCTCTGGAGGAAAAAATGGGAGAAGCAACCCAGTGAGACCATGGCAGGAAGGTGCTGCCTCCACTGTCACTATCAATGGACTTTCCTATAGGGAGTGGGGAAGGATTTCTCATTCCTACCTCTGAGATCTGTAAATCATGAGCTTGCAATAGGTGGAAAGCAGCCAAAAATGTGCAATCAAACATCCCACTCTTCTTGTCTCAGCTGCTCAGGAATAGAGGACTACAAGGAGTGTCACTTAGGTCCCATTAAGGGCACAGCTGGCAGGAAATATCTTGTCAACCCTGATAATCTGAAAGTGCAATGGACCAGCTCGGGACACTTCAGGCCTTTGGAGCATGTAAAGCACTGGCTGACCCAGTTTATTGCATAGTAGCAGCAGTTGCATACAAGAGGGCAAGAGGTTAGGATGCAGTTTCTGTTTTAAAGAAGTGAAATACTTAACAACTCTGTCCAGAAATGTGTGGGCTAGCATGAAACTGTGAATTGCGATTTATTCTTCCAATGTATTTTGAACATTGTCCATCAAAATAACTTTGCAGTTTAGCAGAGATTTAAAAGCATTTTATGTGATAATAATGATACATTTTTAGCATCTTGTCACATATTCAGAGGAGATAGCCTCAACCTTGACATTCCTTCCAGCACCACCTCCTTCCCTAATGGCATATTCTCTTTGTTCACATTTTAAAACTGGAGTGCTTAGCAGCAGCCAGAGACCAGCAGAAGCAGCCTCAGTCACAGGGAGAAAGCAATAAACAGGCTCAAGGATTTGGATAGAGAGAAAGAGACCAAGAGAAAAAAAAACCTTTTAGTATAATTGAAAACAGGTTTACTGCTTTCTTTTCTTTTCCTTATCACATTTCAGAAAAAACATTTTCAGAACAATTTCTCACAGTATTTTTCAGTCTTCTGGCTAGGCTGGGACTCAGCCTCCAGGTGAAGTCTTGGAGGCAATATATATCTCATGTGGTACAAGTTAATTTGTCTTTTTCTCTGCTTCCTGAAGCTTAGGTGTGTTTAATGGGAAGGAAAGCAGTATTCCCAAACAAATTCAGATGACTGGTACCAGATTTTCATAAGCTTGTCAGTCCCTCAAAAGCACAGCTCAAAAGACCTCCTCCAGCAAAGCTTGGCTTTAAAAATCTAAGTGGTCCCAGTGACTTCAGCAAAGTCCCACAAGATTCATCTGCAACTTCTGTGATGAATGGGATTAAGGCCTTCACATGCTTACTGTGTTGCAGACTTCAATGCCACTATATGCTCTTGAAAAATAAAAATTGCACTCTTTTCGAGCAGAGACATGGCAAATGTTCTCAAAGTCAGTGGTGCTACACAGACTCATCAGACTTTTCCAGCTTCACAGACTTTTCTGCACATGCCCAACAATTAATTAATTCTCAGCTCTAGGAAAAAAAAAATAAAAAAAAAATAGATCTCAGGGTTTTGGGAAAGTCTGTTGGGGTACAAGACTGTGATGGTCGCTTTGCTGCATGTTCCCTGGATGGTGGGACCAGAGCTGGCTTGGAGGGAGAATGCAGCATAGGAGTTGCCTGAGCTGAGCTCCTGACTTGTTGCCTGCCCCACAGGCTTCCCCTGCTCCTACAGGCAGAGCTGGGCAAGTCGAGTGGAGGAGGCAGGAACCCCTGCAGCAATAACCAACACCACCCCATATCCCTTGCAGCACGAGCAGGAAGCCATGCCATACTACTTTTGCTGCAGCCCCTGTCCCAGCCTGACCTTTCCTTCTTCCTCTCCTAGGAGGCCTGGCCTGCTAGTCCCTAGGAGGAGATGGTGTTGATGTCATCAAAAGGTGTGTGAGACAGGAAAAGTAGTGCTTTTTTGCATACCCAGCTTCCTGAGACCTCAAATTCCTTTCAGCACCTCTTCACCACAGTGGTCCCCCTGAGACAGCCTGCAAGCATTCACCTTTCCCTTTTCCACAGCCTCCTGGACCTTCTTCTTTTGTCCCAGGCATCATGACACAGAGTCCACTGACTCTTCTCCAGGTCTCCTACTCTCCTTCCCACTATTCCCAGTCTGTTTCATATTAGCACTGACATCAACACAGCATTTTTCTTACTCTGTGTAGAATTGTGTCTGGTTTAGGTAAGATCAGTTATTTGTACTGCCTCAGAAGAAATAATTTGCAAATAGTTAATTCTTCCTGATTCTCAACGCAGATAATTCTGCACTGAGTTTAGGGCTCATTGTTCAGTGTGGTCCTCAGTCAAAGACAATTTCTGCTCCAGACTGGAAAGTAAAAATTCAGTACAGCCTCCACGTGAATCTATAAATCATCCCAGGTTTAGAGAGGAGCTTTATGGAGCATTCAATCCACTGCACTGCTGAGCTAGAAAAATGTATAATTTTACAGCACTTTCAAGCAAGATGAGTTTCATCTGTTTTGCCTGTGAATTTCTTATACAGCTTCAGCAGTAACACAAAGTCCTGAACTGGTGAAAGCTGTTGCTGAAGGAATGGCCTTATGCCAGTTTGTACCATCTGAGATGAGCTCTGTCCAGTATATATAATAGCAATTATAGTGTGGGGTGCGCTGTACATCTGACAAACTGAGCTGTGGCATAATCAATAAACTTAATTACCTATCACAGCCTGCCCACAGAGTATACAATTTTAATTCAATTATAACTACCAAAAAATGATACATAGCAGAGCAGATATATTTATCATTGAGGTCTAAATCAGCTGTACGTGTCAAGGCTGACACTTAAAAATGAAGACGTTTATAGTTTCTGGAGCCCAAAGAAACCCACATAAAAAAGCCCGTTCTTTTCTTCCCAAAATAACTAAAAATGATGTGTCACTGATGGAGGATTCGCTGCCCAGAAAATGAGTCCAGAACCGCATCAGGCAGCACATTGCCTCCCCAGAGCCCTGAGTATAAAAATCAGAGAGGGGAGGAATCACAGAATCATCTCCAACGAAGCAGTCAACAGAGTCCTCTCTGCCTCCACTGCCCTGGTGTCCAGGATGCAGCAAATAGCAAGATGCCTCCTAACCCAGCAGGGCCAGAAAGAGTCCCCAGGCTGCCTAGCACAACATTAAAACCAAGAAGCCTCGGTCACAGCTGTACCAAGTGCAAAAACTTTCCACATTTGTTCTCAACTGAGAGTTTCTGAGTTGCATCTTTAGGGGTCTTATTAATCTGTACATCTGCTCCTGCAGGTAAGGGGCAACAGGGACAGGTAACAACCATCCCAGTTTTTAAAGCTAATGTAGCCTTTACTGTGAGGTGTGATTCAGTCCCTTCCTTTTTCTCTCCCTGTCTTTCTCTCAACAACATCAGGAATAGCTTTTGCTATCTGCCTGATGACTTGGTATATGAACAAGGGGGTGGGTTAGGAACTCTTGCTCTAAATATGTCTTTCCTATGACAAATATACCATGATGTTACATCCTGAGGAGCTAAAAATGACTGGCTGGTAAGAAGCATTACACTAATACCAGAAAAATTAATCAGGACCAGCATCCAAGGGATTTGTTGCACAACTTAAAACCAATGGGGTGTCCTGGTCACCCAGGCGAATTCCTAAGTATTGTAGGCACCATGTCCCATAATCATATTCACAGATGTATTCATGACCTGTTCATACCTTTTTGTTCTTCTGCAAGTGCTGTCCTTCAGCATAACAGCTGTTTTCCTTCCCTGGTGCCTACCCCCAGTGTGTTTACAGGAAGCAATCATATCCTTTATTTTGCCAGCTTTTTTTACGTGAGGCTGCCTGTTTTCCTGTAGCGTGTTCCTGGGTCTGTTTCAGTTGATTTTGTCTTTTGTGGGTGTGGGATACTAGGTTGGTGTGGTTGGATTGAGGTCTTACTGCTGCCTTCTCCACCAGGATGGATCTTTCCCTTTCTCTTGTGCTAATTACCTGGTGTCTGAATTGCTTTGACTGGTTTTTTGCAACAGAACTAGGTGGTTACAATCACAACAATTAAGTCCAGTGTGGCAGAAATCAGCCCCTGCCACGTCTCCAGACACTTTCCATCCCAATCCCTGCTTAGGTCCTTCCAGAAGCTGTTTCTCTGAGATTTAGTCTTGCAAGGATGAACTAATCCCCAAATTAAAAATGTCACCTTGCATCTTTCTTCACCCTTAGGCAAAGCCTATTTTAAAATCCAGTTGGGATCTCTGGCGTGGAATTGGATATCGTTTCCTGGTCTCAGTTACTGCTGTCTTGTGCTAGTGATTGTAATGCTGGATGTGCAGGAACCTGCAGCCACCCTGGAGGGAGCCATGGCTGTCCCACAGCAGTGGGAATCCAGCAGGGCTCTCCAGCTGGCATTGTCTTCTGCTCCTAGAGTCTTAAAACCAAAGCCAATATTCATCCATGTTCTACTCCCATAGGCTTGGTATGGTTCATGCAACCCTGTTTTTGTGTCTGTCTCTGTGGAGAACAGACTTTTCTGCAAGTCAGATGTATCTCAATTTTTCCTGCTCCCACTCCTAAAATGGCTGTGGGAGCAGAGGAAGCTCAGCAGCTGTTTCAGCTGGAGGCTCTGAGGAATGTGGGTAGGGCTTCTGAGAAACTGTCCAACATGCCAGGAGCTGGAACAGACAAAGGGCCCCAGAGTAAACAAAGTCAAGGGAAGCTTGTTCCTTACAACCTCTATCTCTCCCAGGATAGAAGTGCCAAACACCTGCTCTGTGGGCTCACTGTGTAAGATGGTTTATGTGCCTTTATAAATTCACCTTCATCAAGGAAAAAAACTGTAATCCTGCTATTTATCTGCTGTGGGTGAGACTATCAAGACACTTTGTGGAATTTAAACCAGCCACTAGGGCAACATATAATTTTCTTCTTTTCCATTCTGTTAGTTTTGAGATGTAAACAGGCGTGAAAGCTACAGATTGTCTCGGCTTCACTTGGGTGAAGCCCTCAGCAGCACTAGGCATCATGGCTGATGTAAGCAAATGGCATACCTTTCTCTCCTGTGCAAATCCTCTGCTTCTGCCGAATCTGAACTGCCATTAAAAGAAAAAAAGAAAAAAGATTTTACAGCCTTTTTGATTACAAATTAACCCCCAAATGTGAGCAGAACATAACTGATGCTGTGCAGGCTTCCTGCTGCTCCTGGGAGACTGGAACAATGGCTTGAAGATCTATGAAATCTGCTGCCCTTGTTAATGCAGCACTAGCAGGAATGCTTGACGATAATCCTGAGACTGCCAGCATCATAGTTTCACATTATCAGAAGGGGTGTGAACTGAAGTGGAGCCATAGTCCTATGGCAGAGAGGGAGTCCTTGAAGGGAAGGGATGGCAGAGGGAAGGAGAGTCAGGGTAGATGTCTGCAGGATTGGCATTACCACCTTCTCTCTTGCCCAGCTCCCTTAGGGCTGTTTGTCCATCTGGAGTCTCCTGTGTGGTTACCCTTGGTCACTGGAGGGGACATAGTGCTAGCAATCAGTTCCTGTGTGGTTGCCCTCTTACTCTGCCTGTCCCTGCTTTGACATTTCTGATACCAGCAGGACATGGTTGCACCTCCAAGGTTAGGACAAAGATACTTATGGAATACTCTGCAAACATGGATCCAAAGATCATCTGAAAGTGCACCTGGTGGCTCAGACTCAGGGTCTTCCCCATTCTTTGCTATTCAGAACAAATATGCTGGATGCAGACTAAGATCTGGATATAGTCATGGTCCTTTTCAGATACTCTAGGAAGATGTAAAGACAGAGCAAAGAGGGAAACCCAGAGAAGCATTCTACATTGCCATTTCTTTCATTTATTCATCTTTCACTTCTGGCAAGTAGCAAGGAAGGAGACGATCTCACTGGTGACAGTTGAAGCACGTGTGTGTGTGTGTGTGTGTGTGTAAGTCCTTCCCTGCACCACAGGCTGTCCCAAGTGAGGTACAAGAAAAGGAAATGAAAGGGGCAAGACGTACTTTGAGAAACCTGTAGGAATTGGAGGAGAGTTGGGAACAGGGATGTGATTACTTTTATATTTAGAAAGATTTTGTGCTTGGACAATAGCAGGAAGATTTTTAAACAGAGGATAAAACAAGGTGACAGGTGACAGTCTAGGAAATACATTCTGTTCAGAAGGATTTTGGGTAGCAGGTTATATGGCAGAGACTCTGGAGATATAAAAGACCAGTGGTGTGGAGGTTGGGATGGCTACTCTGAGATACTCTCAAACCAGGAGTGGCTGGAGAGATCTCTAAACAGACTTTGAGCAGGAAGATTCAAAATGTGTCCAACTGCAGAAAAATAAACGTGTTGGATGCGTGATGGGGAGGGAAGAGTCAGACCTACCCAGAGGCTCTCACTATGGTAGCAGATGAAATGGCTGGGAGACATTAGCCAGTTTTAAAAGAAATTCTGTGAAGAGACCTGCAAGTAAAACTGACCTGGCACTTCTGCTCTCAGATAAAATGATATTTTTATGGTGACTACAGTGGATGAGCAATGAATGTTCAGTTTTTATATTTTCTCTCTTGACATCTATTCTGATTTGCAAATGACAGACCAACACTCTACTGATTAGAGGATTATATGACTTTCAGCAGAAAAAGAGAAATCTGTTGGGGTTTTTTGTTTTGGTTTCATTTGGTTTTTTTGTGCTTGAGATGGAAACAAAATCATCAGCACTGAAGATCTGGCATCAGGGTTCTAGTTTATTTTCAGCTGAATATTGAGAATTCTGGGCAAACTCATCAGAGTCCATCACATTCAGATCTTTTCATGTTAGACTTTGCAAGATTCATGGCACTGACGGAATAGAGGAGAATACAGGAATTATTAATGTCAGCAGTATTATGTGATGCTTGGTACCTACCTTCTGGGAATAACATTGCTGACACACTGTACAGTTTTATTTATTTTTCAATACTCAATCTGTTTCCAAATTGTATGAATCCCACTTGCTAAGGCTGAGATGTGAGGCAGGAAGATCTAGGGAGTGCTGGGGGAGGAATCTGTGTGCAGATACTCTGTGTAAAATGTGTCTCACTGTGATGTCTTGTGTAAGTCCTCATCCCAGGTGGGACTAGCATCTGCCACTTTGTTTGATATACCTGCATCATGTCCCAGAAGGATATGCATCATTTGGAAATCCCCTGCAGGTCCTGAGGACAGCTTTATCTCTGCCTCTGCCCCTGTATGGCCATTACCTAATTACTAGTCACTAGCTTTCCCTTTACTTTTCCATAAAACTACTCTTAATTCCATTTTGAGCATCACAGCTATGCTGTGGGGCTAAGGTTGGTGATATTGGAAATATATACTGTAATCATATGACATAAACGACTCTTGGGTGTGCCATGGGTCTAGTTAGGGTTAGGACACAGGACCACAGAATTGGACTTTCAGCAGAAAAGTCCCTGCTCCTGGGTGACACCTACAGTCCCAAGGGCACGGTGTGAAGGAACTGGGGACAAGTAGAACTCCCTATGGAGGAATATAAGACAGGAACTGGGGGACAGAGCAGAAGGGGGAGCTGTCATCCTTCCTAGTCCTGATAAATCAGCGCCAAATACTCAACTCCTTCACAAGCCCGCTGTGGTGATCAGGGTTTGTGCTGTTCCTGGAGAACTAAATGTTCCAGGTAAGTGCTATTATTAGGTGTCCTGCGAGCAGAGGAGCAGAACAAGCAAGCAGCCAGTTTTGTAACATATGGATACTGAATTTAAAAAGTCAGGAAGGACAGAAATGAGAGAGACTGGGAAAAGGAGATGCTCTTTCTGCAAATACAGAAGCTGCCCTGACAAAGATGTGCATATAAAGTTGGCGGAGACTCAGGGTAACAGCAAGGTTTGAGCTTCAACTTAAGTGGTCTGACTTCTGAAGCTCTAGAGAGCAGCACTACAGAAAGAGAAATGCCTTGGGATGCCACCGAGCTGGCTCTTTTCCACTTGGGGAGAGAGTCACATCTAGGAAATCAGAAAAATGCATGGGCAGCAGTGTACAGGGAGCATTTCTTTGCTGTTTCTTGTAAGACAGGGATGGTGTTTCCCCTGAAACAAGCAGGCAGTGTTATAATGCTGACTGTGCATGTGTGTTTTTCACCCAGGGCATTGCTAACTCACTGAACAATCTTTAATGCCCATTATATTTAATATATGATGATCCAGGTACGATGTGCTGTGGAAGTGGATGGAACACAGTTTCCTGGAGCCTGTTTTCAGCCTCTGTACTCTGTGCGTGTTCTCTGTCTTGTATTTGTAGCAGATCTTTTGCAGGATGAGTCCTGATGTTCATCCTAAGTGTGTCAGCATGAGAACAGGTGACAATGGTGAGGCAGAGTGAGCCATTCTGCTGGGCCTTTGGAGACAGCTGCTGCTCTGGTGTGCTTTGAAGCAGTTCCTCTGATGCCCTGTGCTCTTTTCAGAGACTGGCAGGGTTGGACCTAACCCAGAGCCAGCTCCTCCCTCACTGCCTGCCCATCCTCAGCCTGTGTGTGTCACTGCTGAGAAACTGGCCTCTGGCAGGATGATATAGGGTGAGACTAAGCAAAGTTGCTTAGGAAAAAATCAGACTAAGGGAAGGTTCCATACATCCTCTGTCTAATGCCTCCACTCCAGTGCAGTGGCAAGCTCAATACCAAGTTTGGTCCTGACTTTGGACTAAAGTTTGGTCCTGAGTGGTCCCTAGACAACTTCTAGACCCTGAGCTGATTGGCAGAGAACACAGCTCTTAGGTAAGCCACTGGGTAATCCAGAAGTACAATTTGGCCCTGGAGGGGAACAGCCTAGCAAGTGTCCTGCCAACAAAGATAGCCCAAAAGGACGTGGGGAAATTAAAGAAAGGATCCCTTCCCCCAGTGAGGCTTACAGCTGCTGCTGGTTGCTCAGCTGCTGCCCAGACAGCAGGCAGCAAGCCTGCAGAAGCTGGGGATGGGGAGGGGAGGCTCTGAGGATGGCTTGCATGGCCCAGGTGCATGAGGTCCAGCACGCAGTGCTGCCGTGGTTTGCATGTGAAAACAGGACTGGGGAACAGAAGTGCAAGGCTGCCCTGTGGCTTATGAGCTCACCTGCTGGCCTCAAAGTGCTGCTGACTGCCTGCCTGGTGCTGACAGCAGGGAGAGTGGCCTTACCACCTCCCCAGGGTGTTGTCAGGGAGCAAAGCAAAAGTAATGTCTCCCCATCTGTACCCTCCAAGTGTAATGCTCCCTGGTCCCCAGACTGGGCACTGTACACACACGGAGCCAAACCAGAGTACCTGCACCAGAGAGAAGATATCCCCATCTTCTTCCTGCCCTCAGGAAGCTTCCCTGGTGACGAAGTCTAATGGCAGGAGCAGTAATTGCTACTGCCTAATCAGGACTGTTTTAGGATAAATTCTATCTAATGAGAATTCATTTTCCATGTAGCAGCTAATTAAAGGACGCTTGAATAGGAAAAAGGGGTGTGAGCCTCTGAACACGGCTTTCTGGAGACAGTGCAAAACAAAGGCCAAGGCGTATACTGTGCCAGGTGTTTCTGTCAGTACCTGGTAAGATGAAAAATAAGCCCCTTCCCAACCCATGCCACTGCACCTTGGTGGTCTGTGTGTGTATGTGTTCACGTACATGTGTGCAGCCATATTAGAGAGCTACAGTGGAGATCAACAGGAGATCTCACGCCTCACTTGGCAAAAGGCAGTGCAGTGACCAGAAAAACCTGCAGCCCACCATTTGCATACTCAGGGATCCCTGCATGAGTCCGAGAGAGCGATGAAATAACTGTGAATTGAGGGATTATCTCACTATACAGGGCAAAATGGAGGAAAAAAGAGAAGCCATTTTCAGTTTCATTATCCTTACTATTCCATTCATTGTTGTGTCTTCCTATGTCTCCTGGCCTTTTTTTATCCTTTTTTTTTTTTTTTTTTTGCCTTTTCTCCCCAGTGTAGTGGAGGAGCAGGCAAGCAGTGTGCTAACTTAAGGGGAGGAAGGCAAGTTGGCTTTATGACAGGTCTCCACGCCTTGTATGCTCAACACAGCATCCCTGAAGAAAAAATGCCCTTGCTTGCCAACACTGACAGTGGTAGCTACTGACAGAGGAAGGTGAAAACTTCAGGGAAGGCAGTGGCCTAAACAAGACATAAATAAGATTGGCACATTCTGATCTTACTTGTCTTCAAACCCCTCTCCTCCTCTCTGCTAGTGTGCTTCTAAGCCTTCCTTATATCTGGAGGCAACATTTTAAACCCACAAAAATAGACATGGGAATGAGGAATGGCTGAAATAATTTTAATTCCTCTCAGTTCACACTCCTCAGCAATCCCAGAGGCTTCCAGTCCCCAGCAGCAAATACCTCTGGAAGGCAGGTCGTACCAGCTGTCTTAGGCGTTTGTAGCTCAGGGTCATGACCAAGATGACCAAGAGCTCTGGAAGTGACTGTTTCTGCCAACAGGACAAGGAAACAAGAATGACCAGCTTAGATTAGACACTGAGAGAGAGATTCATCTCACTGAACTTTAAAAGCCTGTATCATAACGATAACAGTCTGAATTCTCCTTATAGTTGATGGAGAAAAAGCCAGTTCTACATGTGATTTGCTGGATCTCTTTTTAAACATATTTTTTAGGATGAGATGTGCTTACACGTCAGAAGTGCCTGTTTCTCTTCATTGCCTATAAAGGAGTCAGTATGACTAGCTCAGCTGTTGACGTGTGCACTGTAGGAATCTAAATTTGGGCAGATGAATTCCATTTCCAACTTTCAGTCTGCTGAAGTTAGGTAACATGAATTCTACTGTGGGCAAGTGCTAAATATTTGAATAGATGTGATTTTTTAATTCACCCTCTGCTTGCAAGACGACCACATCAGTAGGGTTATCTGTGGGAAGAGGAAACTGTGTGTCATTGAAACCAGAAGACATCCAAATTCTGTGCTTTTTTTGGCACAGATTACCATGTAAACTGCAGCAGATTCCTTAATCCCTCTGCTTTTTAAGCTTTAACACTCTTCGATTTTCAAATGTTAGCTTATGATTTAATTCCTGAATGTACAGACAATACTTTTTAGCACTTCACTGTTCTTGTTTTTCCTCATAACATTTTTATATGAACATATAATTTTGTGTCCAGATTCATTACAGTTTGAGTGTTTTGCCTTTCCCACCCTCCTCTGGGAACTGCTGTGCATTTCTTTCATAAATCTGAAGTCTCAGGCTGGAAGAACGGCACTAGTCTTTAATATCAGAGCAGCACTCCTTCGCATTTGCTAGCTCTGAGAGGAGTATTTCACATTTTCTCTCCCTTCTAATTTTCTTATTTTTCTTGAGTCTTCAATTCTTTGCTGATGTGTAGGGCAGTATGTTCTGTTCCAGAAGAAGACTTGGGAACAAATGCCTGCCAAAGAAAAGGCTTTTATATTCTATTGTGTGTGGGCCATTGTGCTACTGGTTAGATTGACACCTATTTCTGTTTGGCTCACAATTTAATCTAGAAGAGGTTCTTTCACTTTGGAAACTTTGGAGAGAACCATGGAGGGCAAGTACTGCTTTCAAAGACACAAACACTCGGTCCTTACCCCATATGGCAAAAAAGTGACGACGACTGTCTTGTTAATGTTAAACACTGATTAAGAAATGGACAAATGAGGCTTAAAATCCATCAGAAAATGTGCTTGTCACCATATTCAGATCATTCTGCTTAGAAGCCTGTACATTTCAAACGGCAGCAAACATCCTTGCAAGAAGCAGCAGGATGTTCACCACCTCCGAACAAAGGAGTGGGGAAGCACGAGCAGTTCCCAGAGGAGCTCACAACTTGCCGTGCAGCTCAGGGAGCAGCGGTAGCTGCCGCACAGCTGGGATGGAACGTGGAGGGAGGGCATCTTGCCAAGGTCACAGCTGAACGACTGCAGAGCAACTGAGGAGCTTAGGACAGCCTTTGAATGAACAGGAGTATTTTTCTAAAGAATGCACACAAAAGAGCCACAAACACGGAGAAAGAGTAGAATATGCACCCACAAAGACTAAATTTAAAAGATGTGCTTAGCAGGCAACACATGCATAGCATATGGATGCAGCTGATGGAAGAGCTGTTGGACTCCGTTCAAGATACCACTCACATAGCAGATGAACCGTCATAAATTTAAGCTACACATGTCACATCCTTACCACTAAGGTTCCCTTTAGTTATGTGTGAATGCAGCTTAGTTGTTGGATCCTGTCTGGTGAGCTAACTTAGTCCCTCTCTGGGTGCAACAATGGTGGTAGGCAGGACATGTAGAGTAGAGAGATCATCAGCTTTTTGCTACCTTTGGCAAGTTATTGGTCTGTGGGCTTTTTGCAGCCCTTACCTTGGCAATTGCTAGTCCCGGCACTTGCTGCCTAATGGGTGTCACATGCTGTCCTTCAGCTCTTCAGCTGCTTGCTGACTGACAGGCCAACTTCTTTAACATGTGCCTTGATACATTTTCTGGTATTAAGTTAAGCTTCTTGAGCTGATTAAAAGCCTTCCAAGATTATATCATTGCCAGGTCTCCTATACACACGCACTTGTGCATGAAGACAATCATAAATAATAAAATCTACTCCGGATTTCTCCAATTAGGGTGCTAGTAGCTAAGTCTCTGTCCTCCGGCCAATTTTCTATATTACTGAGCTAACCCATATAGATAGATGCATAAGAATGCCAGGTTATTATTCTTCAGCAATTACTTTCTGCCATGAAAATATTTTAATCCGAAATGGAATATACTGACAAAACTGGTAGAAAAGGTAGACATTTACAGAGCAAAAGTCAGACCTTCTTCCACTTCCATGCAGCACTGGAGCTGTAAGAGATTCCTTGCAGCTGCTTGCAAGGAATTAAAGTTTCAGATTTGCACTATCCTTTTGGTACCTAATTTTATAAGCAGCTGCTGACAGTCCATTAATTTGAATACAAGATGCCCTCTGAGTTAGCCTAGTTAAAGAAAGCTAAAGAAAGCATTAGTTTTCATTCCAGAATGGGCTTTATCACAAAGTCCTGCTGCCCCTTTTGCATATCTGTTTGACTCAAGGCAATAGCAGCATGGTATTTAACCACTAGTTACATTTCGGTAATACACACAATATTTTAACAGGGAGAGAAAGACCAAATGACCTTAAACCTTGTTAGAATAAGAAAGAGAAACAGACTTAAGCATTCACTGGGAGGATTTTAAGGAAGTCTTGCATATCTCTTGGTAGTGAGGGTTTTTAACATTATGACTAACACCAAGATCTCGTGGATGTACAAAATCAGAACCAAATTTTCTTTTTCTCTAATGGGTTTAAATGAAATTAAAAAAAAAAAAAATCAGACATGTTCTCTCTTTGTTTAAAGTTAGGTTTAAGCAGAATACAGATATTTGTCACCAGTGAATCTATATTATGGTAGCAGCCGGTGATACCACTCCGTGATGGCAGTTTCTTTCAGATTTGGGGCTGTATGGTAGAAACACAGATGCAGAAGCATCTGTGATATGATTTAGAGGATAACCTGCTGGTGATGATGCTGTATCTGGTACGGGATTTGGAGGTTTATCTGGTGACAGGCTTTGTTGCTGATCTAACTGTTACTGACTTGTGGCAAAGAGGTAATGAAGAGAAATGGCATGAATGTGAAAGGAAGCTGGAATTGAAAGCATAGGAAAGAAAAACTGTCACTGAGACAATTAGGAACAGCAGTGTTTTAGTTTTTTAAATATGTCATGCAGAGGTGAATATTAGTACCTCTGTGAAGATGGAGCTTCTCCCAAAATCTAGAATGCATAATGGAAAAAAAGATCGATCTTTTAGACAGAACAGCAGACTGATGGACAAGAAAGGCTGGAACCATTCTGCAAGACATGGCATGGTCAGTGTCATAATTTATTAATCTAAATAGAAAGGATGAAGCTAAGAAATAAAAGACCCTAAATGCAGAAGTCAGAGAATTTGACCAAATCATGAAATGCATTTGAAGACCAGTGAGTTATGGTCAGGGTCTGAAAGATGACCAGAACAGGTAATGTTTTAAATTGAGTTCAGGGAGCTAAAATCGCTGAAATGAAAGGCAACAAGAAAGGAAGTGTTAACAGCAAAAGAAATTGAGCTTCCAGAATAGTATTATAGCAATGAAAAGGCCAAAATCTAGAGGTGACGTGAGAGAACTAAATCAAAGGGAACAAACAGAACAAGAGGAAATGGTCTCAAGTTGCCCAGGGAAGGTTTAGACTGGATATTAGGAAAAAGTTCTTCGCAGAAAGAGTTGTCAAGCAGATGGCAGTGCTGGGTTAATGGTTGGTCTCAATGACCTTAAAGGTCTTTTCCAACCTAAATAATTCTATGATTCTATGATTTGTGATACTGGAGAAATATGGGAAGAAGGCAGAGGTTCATGTAGAGGAAATAACCCCATGAGTTTAGCCAGCCTGAGTTTAAGGTTAGAGCTATGCAATAAATAAGTCAGATAGAAAATGAAATATGTGGTTTTCATCAAAGGTCTGATTTGCAAAGAGGGGTGCCAGACTTGAGACAGTAGGAGCTGTGTCAGATGGTCAGGTCTCTTGGACTCTTGTAAACCACCAGAAGTACAAGGGGACTACAACGAAGTGATGGAAACCTGAAAACCAGTAAAGAACTGTGTTACAAAACACTCAAAGTAAAGAGGGTTTCAAGAACAAAATGGATGTGAAGCTTGAAAAGCAAAGGGGCAGAAGACGTGGTAACATGCTAAGATGGTGTATTAGTCTGCATCTAGCTATTCACAAAGCTTGTTCTTTCATCATCTGTACAGAAAGTCTGCACCTCAATAATTTTTACTTTATTTTAAATTCAATTTGACCAAGATGTGCCTATATAATATTCATAATGTTTTCATCTGCCTGGAACTTTAGACTTGCAAGCCCTTAAAAAGAAGAAAACATCTTGTATTAATTTTTCTAAGCAGCCAAAATGTTCTTCTTTCCTTTCTCTTTTTTTTTTTTTTTTTTATCCTGTAACTTGAATTTAAATTTCTGTTTCTAAATTTACATATTCAAAAACTTAATCTGAAACCTGTTTGGAATTTGGATGTCTTCTTTTATCACATTTCATTTAATGCAGCTACTTCTCAAAATGAGGCATCACCCCTGCGGCTACTGGATGTCAAAGGACAAAAAAAAAGTTGCTTGAAAGAAAACTGAAGCCACATTTCTATTCTGCATTTGAGCTGCTGACATTTTTCAGATAACACCAAGAGATGTCAGAATACTGGCTGTTAAAGCAGTCTATGTTTGGAGCCTATTAAGTTGAATTCTGAGAGTGAAGGGAAATGTGAAGACTTGTGGAGGGACTGACATGGTATACCATTACTTGCTTTATTTCAATTTTATAGGGAAAAGGAGTTTTTTCCTGCAATTTTTTCCCCCCAAGAGTTACTCTTAAAATGTGGCAGGTCACTGAGAGCCTGTAATTTCACTCTAATTCCTCTGTATATTCCAAGGCTACATAAGACAGCTCCCGCCCTTCTGATGAGGAAGGGCTGAGAGGAACTCCCATCAGAGCCTCTTACTCTTTCATTACTGTCAGAGGCCACCACTGACGTGTCCTTCTCTCTGATACGAATAATTCTGCCTCTTTAATGCTCCCACACTATGTTGCTCAAGGGGTCCAGAGTGCCTCTTCTTGTTGCTAACGGTGTAGCTTCCCCAAGTTCTTTAGAGTTACACTGAGGCAAAGGCATCCGGAAGGAGAAAGGGCAGCTCTGAGTGTCTTCTTCAGGTCACATGTATGCCATGTAAAGCAACCAGAATGATCTTGGCCATGCTTCCTAAGCACTCTCTTGTTTTCTTATGCAGTACTAAACTTAAGGAGGAAATTGGTTTCCTGTTAGCTGAATTCTCCCTGGAGCTCCTTGGCATGAACAGGCAGTCTGGTAGGACATCCCTACAGAGACCACACTCCCATTCCTCATCCCTGTGCATCAGCTCCTCTACCCCATGAACAGAAAGACATGTCTCGGCATAGTCCTTCCACCCATCCACTGCACAGGGCAATGAGCCCGAGACATGCTAAGAAAAAGCATAAAGAAGTGAATAGACCGCTGCAAACGGCTATTTGCTTCCAGAGCCAAGCTGCTTTTCTACAAAGCCAGTCTATCACGCTCTGCCACACTGACAGCCTTGGAAAGCATGCATAGGTTGTGCAGGGTTGGGTAGTGTGCACAGGGCTGAGTAGGGTGCATATGGCTGGGGAAGGTGCATAAGGTTGGGCAGAGCTGAGCCTGGACTGACAAGCCCAGATGGACTCCTTCCAGGCCTGGCTGGGGTGTCTCTGCCAACCTGCTAATCTTCATCTTGGGTTAACAAACAGCCGGTGGCATTTAATCAGAGGCACCATTCATGTACACCCTCCACACCGATGAATCTCCTGAGCTGTCTTGTGCTGGATAATGCAGGTCTATCAGTTGCTTCCTTCAGTTGCTCCCAAAGCCTTTTGTGTCTCCCAGTTTACAGATGATCTCAAATATTGTTTCTGACTTCAAACGTAAGTGGATATATGTAAAAGCATTTGAACATCCATCACATCTGAGCAAGAAATATTGCCGAACAACTTCTCCTTCTGCATAGCAGTGTGCCAGAGATTTTCTGCTGAAGCTCCTGCCTCAGCCTACACTGACTGTCCTTAGCACTGATAATCCCCACTTCCTGGCATCTGCCTGCTCTCATGGCATGATCCTTCTTCAGTAGTACTGCTTTTGCCTGCCTCAAAGGCAGTAAGAGTATGTGTCTGACTCAGTTTGCTAAAGGGCCATATAGACCCATTGTCAAGCTATTGGAAACTTAGAAGAAGCAATTTGAGAAAGCAGAGATAGATCAAGAAATGCACATCTCAGTCTGGAAGGCTGAATCCAAGTAGAAACAGCCCCAGGAACTGAAATTCTTTGTATAAGCCCATGTTAACGTCATATGAAGTAATTTGTAGCTAGTTTTGCCAAATTTAGCTTTCCATTGATGCTTTTCAGGAGCTAATTCAGCACTTCCTCCATTTGGATCTTTGTGTTTTGACATGTAGTGATGAAGGGTGCAAGTGGGTGGGGGTAGATACCTGTTGCATTTACCAGCACGTTACCTCAACCCAACCCCTGGGAAAATCTGAGTCCATTATAAGTGGCTGAAGCCTTACTTGCGATAGTCCTAGGACCTTGATCAGCTAGGCCAACATCAACTCAAAATTCAGCAAAACTTGCTACTTCATGGGGAAAACACGAGAGACTGAATGCTTTTCACCCTAAGCAGTAAAGTTTGGCTCTTCCCAAGAGCCAGTGATTATCAGCTCGTATGGGTGAGCTAGTTGGGCAAATAAGAGGACTCATTCTTGTCTCAGACTGGAATCATTCAGGACGTAGTCCAACAAACATGCTTCACCTAAGAAGTAAAAATGTAATGCAGATGAAGTATGAAGTCCACACAATTTTAAGGTTTTAGCTCTTCTCTTAGTTTGAAGGAAAAAGATTGCTGTGAAAGTCCAGTCCTTGAAAAATACATAAACATCCCACCCAGTATTGAAGGCCTCCAGAAGGAAAAAGTATTGCTCAGAAAAATGAGGTGATATTCCAAAGGACAAAAAGATGAAATAAACCCTTAAGCTACCCTCAAGCATACATTCAAGGATATATTTATGTTATTTGGCTCAGTCCATTCTTTCTTTCTATTCAGATTAATAAATGTATATACCAGGAAATATTAAAATTTTGTATATGTGAGAGCTGATTTTATTCAGCATTTTGAAATCCTTAAGTCTGGTGATTATTTTGATTATTTATTGTTTTACAAAGAGAACACAGGCACTTGGAGCTCAGAAAAAGATCAGAGAGTCCAGCTCTCCTCAAGGCTTCTTTTTCTCCTTAATCCTCAGGGACATGATTGAATTTTTCTGTGTTGATTATTATTTCATATTTCTTCTTCGTGTTCTATTTATTTATTTAAATTTATAAATTATACCACCATGCTAAGGGCAACTGTCCTCACTGTGCAAACCCCTTGTTTGCCTTATGCATTTCAGCGCTTGGTTCTAAACTACTTTGGGCCACAGCATCATTTAATTTTTTCCTCACTTGGCCAGGCATCCCGAAACCAACTACACAATATTCTATTTGACATTAAGCCTCACATATACTTTACAGTCTCCAAGTTCTCTGGGGCAATAGCTGTCTTTTGAAATTATGTGTATTGGGGCCAACATAATGGGGTCTCAGGCCTTGAGATGGCTCCCTCAGGCATTGCCACAGTGCAGCATATATTTCTAGCAGCAGAGGAGACAAACCACCAGAAGAAGTGCTGATTTCTCTGTCCCTTGGAAACTTTGCTTTCCCTCTGAAACACATGCTACAGCCAAACACGAGTTCAGTGCAGGGGTAAGTGATGATATTTAAGGGCTCAAGGAGGTCAAAAGAGATGATCCAATGGTTCCTCCTAGCCTTTGATCCATGAATCTATGAATATAGATATGGCAATTAAAAAGCATCGCTGTGAGAAGGTCTCCACAGCCACTGCTTTAGGAGCACTCTTAAGAGTTTTGCTGGAAGACTTCTTCACGACTGAGGCCATGGAGCAACTCCGATGTCAATGAACAGGCAGCATCACAGGGAGAGAGTACATCTGCCTGGGGCAGTGGAAAAAGATATCTCTAGAATAATGGCACCTTAATTAAGCTGGAGGTGTGACGACTCTATTTCTGATTCCAAAGTGGTGACACAAATAAATGAACCAAATTGTCCACATGCAATTTTTAGGAACGAGCAGCCAGAAACAGTGAACATGGATGAATTTTGAATCAACTGGCTGCTGACCCTTCTTTAAATTCCCATCAATTTTGGAGCTGCTCATTTCTGCTGGCTCTGGGTTCAGGTTATAACTTAAAATAATCTGCAGCTAAAGAAAAAAAAGTACTATCAGGACATTATTTGCAGGTGTGGTCCAGGCAAGACAAGGACTAGGAATCCTAGACTGCACAGCTATGGAAAGCATGCTAAGTGAGGCAGGAAGTATGCAATAGCCTCAGACACACACCAATACGTCTTTGAGGCAGAGCTGAACCTCACCATGTTTGAGCCCAGAAGGAGATTCCCTCTGGAGAAGAGGTGTGAGTCAGTATGTTCTTGGCTGTTAACTTTATGCCCTTGTTATATCTTTGCAGTCCACTGCCAAAAGACACCAGATCACTTACGGACATGGAAAAAACGAGCTGCCTTTTGCAATCAGCCTACTTGTTTAAGCAGCAGGCATCAGCAGTAATTGGCAATAAGAGCAAAAAATAAACTTTAAGCAACCTCACCCTCCCACCAAATCCCTTCCCAAACATGTATTGTTTTGCAAAAAGATAACATTTCTGGTAATGAAGCAACAAAGCAAATACAGTTCAGTGCTCTGTAAACACCAATGCACACAGACCAGTACATGAGCCTTGGAATAAAATTCTTCAAAAAAGCACTTCTTCAGATGCTCCCCCATGATGGAATGAGAAATCATGACTTTTCAGAAATTACTTTATAATGCAATAGCATTGGGAATCATAGTTATGGCTTTCCAGCACAAATGAAGTTCAGGCTCCGCTTGGGTCAAAGATGCAACAGAGAAGGCTAGAAACGCAAGACTGGTGGGCTTTGGCTTTGACTCATCTCCCAGAATGACCCAGCAAGAGTTCATCTTCATTTACCATGTTTGCATTATTTTGGCATAGAAATATCCCTGGTTCTCTGGCATGTTTTCATGAAAAATTGTTTGATCTTAGCCTGCACATTTCTGCAAGGTCTGGCTTGTTTCTCCTGCTGCAGCATGACACCTTCCTGACTTCTTTCTATCAGTGCTGGTGTTGCCATTGCTCTGGGGAGGCAATAAAGACATAAGTCTGGGTAATGTCAAACTGCCTTGAGCAATTGTAAGCTCACAGGACTACCATGATGAAAGTCAGCTCCTGTCGTGGTTTAACCACAGCCAACAACCAATTACCACGCAGCCACTTGCTAATTCCCCACCCCTCTGATGGGGTGGGGAGGAGAGTCAGAAAAACAAAGGGTAGAACTTGTGGGTTGAGATAAGAACAGTTTAATAATTGAAATTTTATTATCATCATCATCATCAACAACAACAATAATAATAAGCAAAATAATAGAAATAGGGTAATAAACCCCAAGAAAAGAAAGGGATGCACAATACAATTTCTCACCAAGCCCTGACCAATCCCAGCTGCTCCCTGCGCAGCAATCAGCAGACCAACTCCCCACAGCTTATATATCGAACATGATGTTCCATCATATGGAATATCCCTTTGGACAGTTTGGGATGTCTGTGCTGGCCACGGTCCCTCCCAGCTTCTTGTGCACCTCTTCACTGGCAGAGCGTGGGAAACTGAATAGACTTTTACTTAGGGTAAGTACTACTAAGGAAAAACATCAGTATGTTGTCAACATGATTCTCCTACTAAATCCAAAACACAGTAATGTACCAGCTACTAGGAAGAAAATTAACTTTATCCCAGCAAGAACCAGGGCAGCTCCAGTCATCTCAGAAGTGCTGGCAAGACTAAATTTTGCTGCAAAAGACCATCAATAATGTCACAGAAGGGTCCTGGAGAGTCACACTTTCTACTCTGCTGTGGCAGGGGTACCAGAGGAGAAAAGGGTTGATTACAACAGTTACAGGGAAGTCCTTAGGTCTCCACTACTGCTATCAAAAGCCATGGACCCACATGTCCTGATTCCTCCAGCAAGAACCACTGGGCTGGCTCTCCAGGGCATTCACATTGACAAAGTGACAAAGGCACTGCAGGAGCCTGAACTCTGGTTTCACCAGCAGTCTGTTGCCATAGGCAACTGCCTATTTTGCCTGTACCTAGGGCTGGCCGTGAGCAATATACTCAGCAGGATTGCTATGATGAGATTAGCACACTTTATTATACTATCCCTGCTCTTATCATCAACCCCAGCTCTCACAAATTCAAGATAAGGAAATTTCCCTCATGTACTTGCCATGGTCTTGAACAGGACTCTAGAGAGAAGCGGTGAATGCCATTATATTCACATTTACATGGGAAAATTTAGGAAGTTGTTACTATTCTTGTTTTCAGGTCCTCTGAACCCTTCAGTGTCCCAGTTCTGGTCTGGTTGCTTATCAGTCGTCCCAGCTTGAGTAGCTTGAGGGTGTCCTCTGTGCACTAAGATAATGTCAATATGGGACCAAGGCATCATAATCCCCTCAATGGTAACCCATAATATTTTCCATTCTAAACCATCCAGGAATAGCCTGCTTCTTAGACTGGCTTTAACCTGTGCACTACTTCACTTTTGGCATCTGGGGTAGAGAGCTATATCAGGTAAGCATACCTGTTAGTTTACAGGAAGGTAAAACCTTTCTAAAAATGCTCTAAAACTCATGGAAAGCTGAAATAAGACTTAATTTCTAGAGAGTCAGCCATGCAACCAAATTGCCACTCCTTAACACATTCTTATCCATCAGCTGAGCAGCTCAACTGCAGGCACAGCTGCATTGCACTACCCTGACCTAGCCTGGGATCACCACAGGAAAGTGGAGCGCACTCTAAACTATAAGAAATAGTGAACCTGAACCCTCTCTTACATGTATTTTCAATTTAGGTTCTCCACTTCTCATGGAAATACCTTGTTGATTCTGGGAAATACCTCATTGAATGTAGCCCAGATTGTCAGAGCTGTTGCTTTTTTATCAGAGAGGCATGTAATTAATGTGAAAATCTTAGATTTTAGATCCTTCAGTACTTGCATAGCTCTAAAAGTCTGGGCTTCAAATTACATTCTGCAGAAAGATATTTATGTGATGTTCCATTAAACAACAAATACAGTCCTAACTTGACCTGATGGTGACCTTTTTAATAATAGAAAATCATCAAAATAAAGGACAATGCAAATGCAGATGATTTGGTTACAGTAGATTTGATCAAACAAAACAGACAATCTAATTAACCAGTGGTTACATTAAGCAGAAGTCTCTGCACTGAGTGATGGATAATTAACTGGAATTGTATTTAGTTATTTTTTTATTGTACTGCAAAACAAGGCACATCTTTGCCTTTTCTTTCCTTTCACTGCAGTCTTAATTAAACAAAATTATTCTGAATGTCTTACACAGCATCTAGGCCTCTAAGTAAACATGGCAAGTTGGAAAGGGAAAGCCAGCCCTGTACTGAGATTTAGTTGACGATCGATACTGTTTGGATAAATCTCATCCAATGGAACAGTTGCAGCCCTGGCTTTTCAGAGCTGCTTGGCATTTACAGCTCCAGCTGAGTGGAATGTGAGCTGCAGGTGCTCAGCCCTTTGGAAAGCCATGCCCTTATTGTTCAAACATAATTTATGCTTGAGAACCAACAAATAAACATATTCAGGCAAATCCTAATTTCCGCACCTGAGTTGATTCAAGGTTTACTTTTATCAAGGCAAATGCACATAAGGAAATGGTGCACAGCTGATCAACATCTATAACAAAAGGGGATCTTGTACTTTGAAATCCTTATCAGAAATGGTTGTGGTGACTTTTAAGTGCAGGCTATATAAGAGATAGTCTTTTAAGGTGGTTTAATTCCATCCTTTTAAGAACTGTAATCTGGAAGATTGGTTTGGCTCCCCATCACTACTAAGAAAACCCTATACTATTGAAGAAGGCCTTTTAATAATACAGCTTGTCAAATGTTAGATGTAAATTTTTTAAAATTATTTTATTAATTTTGTATTTGTCAGAGGCTCTGTGATATCCTATAAAAACTATCATAGTAGGCATTCATTAGATTCACCATAAACATGGGTTGAATATTCCCATGTTCCTCTGTTCTGAACACATAACAGTTAATTTGATGAAATATTTGCTGGCAAAATTTCTCCTCTAGCTGTGGAACTACTCTCTGTCTGTCTGTCTAGACACTCTTACTGCTCTCATTACCATGGCATCTCAGTGCATCCAGACCCGTGGATATCTGAGGAGGAGTTAATAAGCATTATCTCTTACTAGGTCTCTTCAGAGGATGCTTCTACCAAACTGCAGGGGACAGCAGACAAAACCAGCGTGATTCCTGAATGTGATGAGCTGCCTGATGAGGAAAGCTAGTAGGACAGTGTGGAAGCTCTGCCATCTATTTATCAGGGCCCTGCAGCCTGCCTCTGGCCAGGTGGCAGGGCATTCACATGTTGGCTTATATGCAGGCGTTTTTCTCACTTGTGTGCAGAGACAAGCAAAGCTAGAGTTCCTGCAAGCTCTGTGCTAGCAAGGATGCCAAGGAACACCATGTGGAGGCGGGTGAATTCTGGATGAGAGAGTGGGTAAACAGAAAGGCTGAAGTGCCAGGGGTAGCCTCGGGGCACTCCCTTAGGGAACAAACAGCAGCTGAGCTGGAAAGTGAGGCCTCACTACCGCAATTAGCTTCTTGAGCTGATCTAAGGTATCAGCTAGACTTTTAAACAGAAAGGCCTGGGTGACCAGGTGATGTGCATGCCTGCAGTTGCTGTATTTTAAGTCTGCATTTTTGGTCCTGAAATGCCAGACCATGAATTCACCCATTTACTTTTAAAACCCGGAATCACTTTTATGGTGCAGATTTTATTTTTGCTGGTACCGAGTGCAAGCCAGAAACAGATAAAACCCACCTTCTCATCACTGCTGATGCTCAGGGCTTGGGTTCTGATCCCCATTGTGATTAGAAGAACTTCTACTGTCCTTCATGTGAGTAGGATTTTAAATAATTTGACTTCTATTCAGTCCCCATTTACATCTGAGCAACCACTCTGAACAAAAAAGACAGTAACAGTGGGAGCCAAATGTGACCACTGGTTTGTACTGTTTCAGCAGTGATTCTCACCGTTCTCAGCCCCTCTCTCCTCACACAGAGTTAGTGTACTTCTAACCTTTCTCACTCAAGTCTGTTCAGAGTATCAAAAAATGGATGGGGCTATATCAGAAAGTACTGATATTTCTGTCATGAAATATTTAACAAGTACTGTTGCTGAAAAGGCTAGTTGTCAAGAAGATGTGTACCCCCCCAATAACGTGAGCAAAATCATATAATCACAGCATGCTGTTTTCCACGGAGAGAAATCTCAGTTGAATTCCTACTGTCTTTCTCTTCACAAGGCCACAAAGATCAAGAATTGCTTACAAGGCACAGGAAAGTGTATTCCAGTGTCCAGCAGTCTAGATGCATCCTCACTCCATCCCACAGTATAGACCCAGACATGTATCTTGTCTTCTCCTACTGGTTTCTCCTCTTGTCTTCCTTTCTGGAAGGTCAGATGTATAGAATGTAGGAAAGGCAGCCTCAATGTCAGCAAGGAAGGAGCTGTAGAAGATAAAGGAAAACTTCTTCAGTTTTGATGGATGCAAGGAACAGGGAGAATAAATAGATATGAAATGAAGAATGTCAGATAACAGGAAAAGAAGAAGTACTGCCCATTTTTTTCCTGCTCGGTTGTGATATATGCATGCAGACATCAGCCTAGGAGTTGCGGGGGAACACTAATGAATCTCTCTGAGTTGTGTCTATGGTGCTGATTACCTCTGTACCCTCAGAAGTCTCTTGTATTTATGATTTGGAGATGTTTTCAGCAGGCAATGAAATATTACTCCCTATTTAAAAAATGTACCACATAATTGCAGAAGATGGCACGTTCCTGTTCCAGTATTGAAGTGGATAACTGTAATACCTGAAGGAGCCCTGTGCAGCATTTGTGGGTAAATACCGCTTTTTGTAAAGGAATCTATGCATAGAAAAACCTACAGTATGCTCGTGAACAGTAAGGTTTAGATGTAAAATACTGAAGTAAAAGAATCACTATCCCACAGAGAAATCTGAGTTTGAGATATTTTTCCTAAAAGAATGCAAAACATATTGCTGGCAAATCTCATTCTCCTTTATTGCTTGTATATCATTATGGCAGGTAGAACACTGTCTACCTCAGAAAATTTGTTCTTAGCTTTTCATATTAAATTCACAAGAACATTTAGATGTGTCAGTGGTTCACCTGTGTTCATACATTAAACATGCTTTCAACCATTCTCCAAGACTGAGGTAACTGGCATGAATGGCTCATATTGACTTAAAATTCCTATATAGGATAGCTGTTGCAAATTGCCTACTGGGAAAGAGACCGTTCCCACTAAATATCTAAATTAGCTTATTGTAAATGCTGAGGTGTGTCCTAACTGTTAGGTTATGTAGGGGAAGTGTAGGAGTCTCTATTCAACACATACACAATCCTTTGATGTATAGAGCAGATGGGCAGATTCTAATATCTACATGTTCAAGATGGTTACTGAACATGGTGATACCGTGACTAAATCCATGCTTTTGTAGATTCAGCCCCTAAGAATTTATGTTAAGCTCACACTTCACTTCCATCATAGAATTAATAGCATCTAATCATCTTGAACTTATACTGTGTCAATGTTAGGTACCTACAGAGTGTCCATGAATGAACTGAATCAACTGAAAAATCCCGCTGATTTGTGAATGGAACTACATCTGAAGCCTCAGCAAAAAATGCAACCAATTCTGCTGCTTCAGTTTGTTCCTGGATTTGGTGAGGTGTAGATAGGGCTACAAGGGCCAAATTCAGGGCTTTGGTTAAGCAAATGCAACTCTGCTTTCTTAACAGATGGGCTGCACTTGCCCATCAGAGGTCTGATTCTGACCCAAGATCTTTGTACACCGTGTGTATGTTACTTTCTTTGCTTAATTGCACAGTGCGAAAAGAGCTTTGAAGAAGAAACTTGTTTTATAGAAGGCAGTGGGTATGACTGCAGGCTTACAAGCAACAGAAATACCTGTAAACCCCTCTGTTCTGCTATTGATCCAAAGGAGTGCTTGAAACATTACTATGGCAACAATTCTCATCCAGTGGAAAGAGCATGTCATTATCTGTGCATAGGGACAAAACAAGAGGGGTCATTTTTCAGAACTACTGCCCACCTCCCCTTGACCACTACAGATGTGCTGACCTTCTGGCATGAGCTCCTTCTGCAAGAGCTTTCAATGAGATACGACTTACAGAATTATTTTTTGGTCCATGCACAGAAAGGAATTCTATTGACCAACAGAGTCCTGTTGCAGAAAACAGCACTGCATGGAACTACTGTTTTCTAAAAATATCAAACATCTCTTTTACCCCTTTTACAACCCAGGCTACTGGTGTGAATGAAAGAGACAAGGCTGCTCTGGTTCACTCCGAATGCTGTCTATGTAGTTTGGTTGCACACTGCTTGAACCTTTCACAGTTATTAACTCAGAAAACTACTGAGCATTTCATATGGTCTTGTTCTTACTGACAGTGAGTTCAGACTAAAGTACAAATCTGTTGGCATTGTGGTAATGGTGTTATTTGGTCTATTAATTAGCATCTAGACTAATAAAGTCAGTAAGAAACCATTTTGCATTATATGGCTAAATTGAAAGTCCACATCCCATATGGCCTGAAGGCAGAGTTGAGAATCATACTCCAGATGTTTGTAACACTGAAGAAGCTCTGTCTGCTGCTCCTAGCTGCATCTCTCATCCCCAGCTTCATGTATCAGTAATTTTAAGGAGTACTAAGGAGTACTGTGACTCTGCTCACCTCTCCTGAGCCTTGCGAGGTGAGTGATACTGGCTACGAGTCCAAGCAGACTGTTCTTCCTGTAAATGGCTGAGAAAAATGGTTGTGTGGGAGGTGGTGCCGAGCAAGGAGAGAAAAGGAGCAGCCTGGAAGAAAGCTTCCACACTCCCACCGCAAAAAAGCACTTTATGGCTGTCCTGAGGCTGGAGAGAAGAAAAAGCATCTGCAAGCTCTTTCCAAGCTGTTTGTTTGCCAGTCTTCTCCCTGGGCATCGAGTGGAACAGCCAGCTGTGAGAGCAACACAAGTAGGTGGAACAGTTCTGCCCACTTGGGAACTCACTACTGCTTCACAGGGCCACTTAACACCATGAGCCAAGTGGTTGTTGCCCATTGCCATTAGTATTTTTATCCCCTTTTTTACAAAACCAGAGAAGGAGCAGATCATCCTGAGTGCAATCACACAGCACCTACAGGATGGACAAGGGATCAGACCCAGCCAGCATGGGTTTAGGAGGGGCAGGTCCTGTCTGACCAACCTGATCTCCTTTTATGATCAGGTGACCTGTCTGGTGGATGAGGGGAAGGCTGTGGATGTAGTCTATCTAGACTTCAGCAAAACCTTTGACACTGTCTCCCTTAATATACTCCTGGAAAAGCTGGTAGCCCGTGGCTTGGACAGGTGTACTCTCTGCTGGGTTAAGAGCTGGCTGGATGGCCGGGCCCAGAAGTGGTGAATGGTACTGCATCCCCTTGGCAGCACGTCACTAGTGGTGTCCTCCAGGGATCAGTGTTGGGCCCAGTCCTATTTAACATCTTTATAGATGATTTAGATGAGGGAATTGAGACCATCATCAGCAAATTTGCTGATGACACCAAGTTGGGAGGGAGTGTCAACCTGCTGGAAGGCAGGAGGGCTCTGCAGAGGGATCTGGATAGACTGGAGAGATGGGCTGATTCCAATGGGATGAAGTTCAACAAGGCCAAGTGCCGGGTCCTGCACTTTGTCCACAACAACCCCCTGCAGTGCTAGAGGTTGGGGACAGAGTGGCTGGAGAGCAGCCAGGCAGAAAGGGACCTGGGGATACTGATTGACAGGAGGCTGAACATGAGCCAGCAGAGTGCCCAGGTGGTCAAGAAGGCCAATGGCATCCTGGCCTGTATCAAAAATAGTGTGGCCAGAAGGACAAGGGAAGTGATCCTTCCCCTGTACTCGGTGCTGGTGAGTCCACACTCTGAGTACTGTGTCCACTTCTGGGCCCCTCAGCTCAGGAAAGATATTGAGGTGCTGAAGCGGGTCCAGAGAAGAGCAACGAGGCTGGTGAAGGGACTTGAGCACAAGTGCTGTGGGGAGAGGCTGAGGGAGCTGGGGCTGTTTAGTCTGGAGAAGAAAAGGCTTAGAGGTGACCTCATCACTCTCTACAACCACCTGAAGGGAGGTTGTAGCCAGGTGGGGGTTGGTCTCTTCTCCCAGGCAGCCAGCAATAGGACAAGGGGGCACAGGCTTAAGCTCTGCCAGGGGAAATTTAGGTTGGGTATCAGAATGAAATTCTTTACAGAAAGAGTAATCAGGCATTGGAATGGCCTGCCCAGAGAGGTGGTGGATTCATGGTCCCTGGAGGTTTTTAAACTGAGACTGGATGTGGCATTTAGTGCCATGATCTAGTAATCACAGTGGTGTTGGATCAAGGGTTGGACTCAATGATCTTGGAGGTCTTTTCCAACCCAATCGATTCTATGATTCTATGAAGTAAGAAGAGTCATAAAAATGAGAAAGAACCTCTGTAGATTGTAAAGAGACCAAGACTAAGACATATGAAGTACAAGAAAAGAATGGAAAAGACATTTCCACGAACTGATAATATTGAAAAAAATACACAAAAAGCCATCCAGCCATTTACTAGGTCCCAGCCTAAAAGACTGAGTTTCCTACTTATTCTGTAGAAATAGTAAAGACGTATTTCTTCTAGAGAGGTATTTAACACTGCTGTTCCTGGAAATGATTCATCTTTCCTTCGTGGTAACTGTCCTCTGCATCCCCTCACAAGCATCAACAATGGTACAGAATATATGTGTTTCTGTGTGTGCATATAGTTATATTTAACACATATATATGAAAGCATGTTGAAAATGTCTTGATAAAAGAAAAACTAAAACACTCATTTGGATTTAACCTATTTGGTCAATCTTTGCCCATTCTCTACACACAGCTGGTTTTATTCAATATTAACTTTTTTCCTAGTTCTAGGTGATTTTGTGTCTCAAAGATAGAGAAATAGGAGCTATTATTAAGGATATAATTATTATTTTGACAACAGCAACTTTGACAGCTTCATGAACAAACTTTATTGAATATATGATGGTTCATTACCCATCAAATAGTGTTTTCTCACTTCTCCAGCTTTCTCTGCCTTCAATATTGGAGACCCTCCCAAGCATTTTATAAAAGTAACACTCTCTCTTCTAGCCTTTAGGGAAGTAGTTTGATCAGGTCCATGAATTTTCTTCCATGTTTTATGTTGCACACCTAAGAGTAGGTGTCCTAGCAAGAAATTATTAAGGAAAGCCTAAGTCAAATAGATGAGATATAGGAGTAGACTCAAAGGCAGGGAAAACTGTGTTCATTTTCAACTCCCATGAAAGCAAATTTCACAATGCCCAGCTGCATCTCTGCACTCACAAGAAATCCCATGTTGCCTGCATTTCTGTACTCTGGGGAAATGCAGTTGCTGAAGGAAGATGTGCTCACTGAGGAGGAAGTTCTAGCCCAGATAGCCTGGGACACATGCAGGGGCTTTCTGAACACTGAAGCCAAGATTATAAACATGAATTCTGTGTAAAATGTAGGAGCATCACTTACAATCACTGGTTTTGGGTAGTGGGGATGTTTGTGTCCAGCAGGATCTTAGATTTTCTACCTGCTGGGTTGGTGTCCCATTGGCAATTGGAACTGTTGTCTGATGTGCCCATTGTATGCGAGTGACAGTTTAAATGAGTGCAGGTGCACTTCTTTGGTCTGCATAGGGGTCTGGTATATGGAGGGTTGAAAGGTACTGTGGAAATCCTAGGGTAGTATTTTAAGAAACTGGAGTCAGCCACAAAAACTTGGCTCTAAATCTGTCTCTTCTAGACTTTGGAGAACTGAGATTCCTCAGCTGTAAAAAAATGTTATTATCCTGGGCCACTTATAGCAAGCTTTCAGATCCTTTGTAGATCTCTTAGGGGGCCACACAATTTGCCACCTATTTTATTTGATGGAACTTGTGCTCCAGTTGAGGGACAGCAGACAAAGGGGCACAAACAGCTCTCACTTTGGTTGCCAGCATCAATCTGTGACCTCAGGGCCCCCTGACCTGCCCGATTGTGTGGGCACGGTGGCATGGATGCACCTGCACAACTCCCCTCATGGATATTCCCATAGGTCTGGTAATCCCCACTCCTGCTGAGAGAAATGTCGCTCTCTGGAGTCAGGGGATGTGTGGCCAGGCTGCAGGGACAGTGAGTGTCATGTAGTGTCAAGCAGCAATTTGCAGTCTGCCTGGAGTCCTGCTTCCTGAGCCAGGCTGAATCACTGCCAGGATGCAGTGATCTCTCCCCAGCATCATCTGCAGGCAGTGGGAAGGTGTTGGACTCTATTATTAAGCCATCACAGGGCAGTCCTGAAGGGAAAGGCTGGGGAGATGGGGAAAGCTCTGAATCTGATCATCACTCTTGTAGCCAAAAGAGTGGGCTACTGAGAGTCGAATCCCTGCAATCCCCATCTTGTCTGCCATCAAGTAATGAATCACACAGGTTTGCAGCTGATGTATTCTCAAGTGCAAAGCCAACTGTCCATGGAAAGATTTCCGTCCTGTGAAAACCACATCCCCTTCACTCTTGCTTGTCTTACTGCTTTGAGGATGGAGCTATGCTGCTCCCACTCCCCTCTGCACTTTGGCCTTCAGGGCCCCATAAGTCCTAAAGCCACAATACTTGCCAAAAAAAAAAAAAGATGCCTAACTCAGGCATGAGCGAGTTCCTCTCGGATTCACAGCCATGACTTTGAATGCTCTCAGATGTCATTTTTAGTAGGACTTCTGTGGGCTTTTTAAGTGTTTATCACACAGCACATATGCTGTGATGTGGCTTGTAATTAAAATGGGGTATAATGGCAAAGATTGCTGTTCTACATAGGTTTTACAAGGCTTCCAAATGTTGAGAGGAACACAGGCTGCCTTTGCTGTGCTAGTAGTAATTGCAGCCCCCTGACAGGAATGTAAATGCAGTTTCTTAGCACATTCTTATCACAGCATGTGTGGGATTTACATATATAACTCCTATTAATGCTAATGGGAGCTTATATACATAATTCTTTTTGCATAGGCCTGACACTGTATTTTTATCTGAACCTGATGCAACTGGAACCAAACATTTTGTATAAGTAGAAAGATCTGTAGTTTCTTACCGGAAACTTTCTTAACATTTTGCTTCATTTAAAATGGATGGAGTAAATGCAATTAAAGAAAGCAATACAAGACTTTGTACTGGGATATTTGCATTGAATGTTCATAAAATTCATATAAAAAGTGTTATTCTCAATGGTGCTGTTTCCCTCAAAGTTGCTACCTGTGGCTTTTAAAATAAATTTCATTACATCACAAATCGGGACTGGGGTTTCCTGATTAACCTGCTAATTTAGAATCAATCAGCTTTTAATGTTCAGATGTGTTTCGAGGTTTATTTGGAGCAACACTTAGAAAATACAGTATCTTTTTTGCTTAGAGCTACAGTCAGTTCATCACTATGAATCTCTGAGAAAAAAAGCCATGATGTGCCTGGTGAGGCTGCTGTAGCCAGAGGCATCCAGAAAGGCCATCATGATTGGTATCTTCACCTGTAATTAAGAGAAGTTTTCTTTCACTGCTTAGCAAAGTAACTCGAGTTTCTATCAGTAGTATCCGATGTGTTGTGTCTCTTTTGTTTCTAAAGCTTTTTTTTAAAATTTTTATCTGAATGGGAAATAGCTTCCTCTCTTTTCAGATATGATGACACCCTGCTGTGGCTATGCTCAGCTTGTCACCTCAAAACTGAATTGCAGTAACGCCTACTTTCAGGGTAGAGGTTTGGGGCATACCATAAGCTCATATGATTTCTCAGAAATCTATTCTGTTGAGAATTTACATTATCTGAAGCTGGAACAGCTTCATTTTTGCATTTTTATGTTTATTCTGCAAAAGGAAATAAGAGCAACCCCCATTGTACCGTGTTGAAAACAAGTATTTTAAAACAGAACTGTAGACTACAGGCAGGTTCCTTAAGTTCTTCCCCCACTCTCTGTGTGTTGTGGTGTTTGTCATTAGCCAAGACTGTTGAAAGACGGCACCATCAGCTTAAAGGAAGCTACAGGAAACATGACAGGATGTCCGTGGTGGGGACCATTTTCTAAAGAAGTTATTTTTTGAGGCTCATTAAAGATTGAGTTTGAGGATACACTAGCTGTTTTAAAGGTTTGTCTCTGTTTTCATTGGGTTTTAATTTTAGAATTTTTTTTCCTTATGTTTTGGCTAAGGTCAGATATTTTATCATTCAGCTGGATAGTTATTGTTTAAGGATTGTTGTGCATACACTAGAAGACTGTTCTGGACGAGCACAGCTTATATGCTGAAGTAAATGTCAAAACCATAGAGACAGGGATAACAGAAGAATAAGATTTTGATGGCTCATTTATAATGTGGAGGAAAAGAGCTCAGTATCAGTGTATCACTGTGGAGAATGCATTGTGCCACTGCAGTGTAAATCCTTTACATTGGAAGAATAAAGGTTTTACATTTGTATATCACTGACTGAAAGACAAATGGATCCGTTCCTTTCAACCTAAGAAATTTAAACTTTTGGATAGCATGTGAAAAATGTAAACGTTATTCAGAGATTTAGTAGCAAGAAGTGATATATAAACTTGCATTGCTGCACAGAAATAACATTTTGTAAACATAAATCTTGAATATAAAAAACTGAGAGACAGTGAAAGCAAACTTTACAGTAGTAAGTGCTTTGTATCAGAAAAAAATAATCTGAGTAGGCGGGACTGGCAGCGTAGACTTGTAAAAACAGTCGCAGTGACTTTCCTTTTGCATTTGGAATGATTGAAACACCTACTGCTTATTTAATTAATAATTCCCAAAGGAGCTTCACTAAGGTAGTTTTGCTATGGAACAGATACTCTATCTCAGTATTCTTATAAGCAAACATTCAAATTGCATGCTATTAGGAATAAAATATATTATCCAGACTTGAATCCCATATGGAGATAAGAACCTTTTGGTTTTGTACATTTTGGAACCTCAAAGTATCATTAAAATATGGAAGGAACCCAATCATAGTGATTAAAACCCCAGTACCTAATTAAAATAGTGTACCTTCTTGACTCATCTTTGTGCTGACTGTGTAAACCTGACCTTGAAGTGTTGTGGGGAAAAAATCAAGTGGGAAGGCATACATTGGCCAGAAAAAAACCCAAGGAAATTAACTGAATATTGTTTAATTAATTTTTTTCTTAACTCTTTTCAGGGAAGATCTATAATTTGCATAGAACCTAGACACTGCACTTCCCAGAGCATTCAGTAGGCTAATTTAACATCTTAGACTTGTTTATAAGAAAAATGCATTTTTTTTTCTTTTAAAGTATCATCTAAAGGTTTGTTTAAACATGAATGCTCTTGACACTGGATTTTATGATAAATTTCACAAATGTTTTGTTTTCCTGGTCTAGTTAACGAAAGCAAAAGTGTTGGCAAATTTTACATTTCAACTAAAAATAGTAAAGATTTCAAGGACTGAGTTTATTTTTAGTTGGGCATGTCAACTTCTGTCATTGTATTAGAGATGTAACTTTAGACTGTGTTCAGGTCTGAATGCCACTGTGTTCACAGAAGTAGAATTTGGAAAATGCACAGTTACATGTGGTAAGTAACAAAGCAGATGAATAAAACATATTGTCATTTGGTTTGGGGAAAAAAAGGAGGAAAAAGTGCTAACTGTAGCAATTTAGCAGTAGTAATTTGCTTGCCCTCATTCACCTCTCATTGATTTCAATTGCCGATAACTATAATTAACAAAGACAATCAGGCTGATTGTCATTAGGAGTTTAGGTCAGATCTGTTGTTTTATTAATTTCACAGCCTGCAAGCTCCTATTTTAAACCAGTTCCCTACATTTATTGGCATGAGCTGCCTTTCCCAAAGTAACAATTTTCGCTATTTGTGAACATCTGTGAGATGTTCAGAAGATGAAAGATCTTCTGATGCTTCTCACAGATGTCTTCCCACATACAATATTGCCAAAAAATTGCTTTCCTGCAATAGCCTGTTCTGCATTCCACATTTATACAATTTATAAATTGTGTATTAGAGAGAAGAGGTATCATTCTGAAGTAGAAAGGGAGAGAGGAAAAATGAGATGAGCCTTAAGATGACATTTCTGCAGTTGGTGTGATGATAGAAACTGCTTTGAGGTGGTAATTATATTGCTTAGGAAGCAGTCTTGAATCAGCAATGCTATTAATTTTTTTTCTGAAAAAATGCAGCTTTTCATAAGACTATGGAAAAAAGAAAGAGAGGCAAGTTTTTGTCCCCGTAAATCTGATGTTTCCTAGAGTATGTCTTTTTTATTTTTTTCAGTCACTTTTTCATATTTCCATTCAGAGAACTTCCTTGATTCCATCCTATTTCACATCTTAGGACATTATGTGTTTGAGACACTCATTTTACTTCTACATACTTTAATATTTCTCATATTTCACTTTGTAATTTTCAGTTTGTAATCAGGTTATATGTTTCATATTCTGGTGCCTATACTTAATACTGCTATGTGCATTCTCATACTTTTAATAACCTCACTTGCTCTAATGCACACATCTTTTGGGTAATAAGAATCTGTTTATTATGCCTGATCCCTCTAAGCATGTGTCTGTCATGTTCTGTGTTTTCAGGGAATTTCTCTAAATTTTGTCTGTTTTATCTTTGGTCCTTCAGAGTTAATGTTGTGGTGGCTTGACCTGGGCTGGATAGCAGGTGGATAGCCACTCTATCATTGAGGGGAAGAAAACAAGATGAAAAAGTTACAGGTTGAGATAAAGGCAGTTTAACAAAGAAAAGCAAAGGCTGCGCACAGAAGCAAAGGAAACAAACAAACAGAATTACCCTATACTTCCCATCAGCAGGTGATGTTCAGCCACTACCCTTGAAACAGGGCCTCGGTATGCACAGCGGTATACCTTGGAAGAAAAATGCCTTAATAAAAATGTGCACCTCACACACATTCCCCTGCTCCCCACGGGCTTTCTCTTAGGCTTTATTGCTGAGCAAGATGCCATATCGTATGTGGAATATCCCTTTTGTCAGGTTTGGTCAGCTGTCTTGCCTGTGTCCCTCTCTAGCCACCCCCAGCTTACTGGTGTTTGTGGGAAGTGGGGTGGAGGGGTGTGAAAAGACAGCCATGATGCTGTGTGATCACTGATCAGCAGTAGCCAAAACATCAGTGTGTTATCAAAACCATTCCAGCTACAAATACAAAGCACAGCACTATGAGAGTTGCTATGGGAAGAGCAAATTCCATCCCAGCCAGGCCCAATAAAAAATGTTTAACCACTTCAATTCTGAAAATTGCATAATCTCACTGAAGAACTGGAAATGGAAGCTCTACCAAAGAAAAGAAAAAGGCATCATCTCATATCTGGAGTTCAGATCATGTTTGTAATCTTCATTCTAGTCTGTGCTGTTCAATGCATGACATGTTTACCTTGGATCTTCGGAGACCAGACTTTGGCTTCTTCAGGGATCTGCTCGGTAGAGTACCATGGGATAAAAACCTGGAGGGAAGAAGGGCCCAAGAAAGTTGGTTGATTTTCAAGGATCACCTCTTCCAAGCTCAGAAGAGATGCATTCCAGCAAAGAGAAAGTCAGACAAAAATGTCAGCAGGCCTGCATGGGCAAAAAAGGATCTCCTGGACAAACTCAAACACAAAACGGAAAGTTCACAGGGGGTGGAAACCAGGACAGGTAGCCTGGGAGGAATACAGAGAAATTGTCCAAGCAGCCAGGGATCAGGCTAGGAAAGCTGAAACCCTGACAGAATTAAATCTGGCCAGAGACATCAAGGACAACAAGACAAGTTCCTATAGGTACTTTGGTGATAAAAGGAAGATTAGGAGAAATGGACGTCCCTGCTGAAAGGAAACAGGAGACCTGGGTACCCAGGACATGGGGCAAGCTGAGGTACTCAATAGCTTTTTTTGCCTTGGTCTTCACTAGCAAGTTCTCCAGCCATACCCCCATGTCACAAAACACAAAGGCAGGGATTGGGAGAATGAAGAACCACATGTTGTCAGAGAAGATCAGGTTCTAGACCATTTAAGGCACCTGAAAGCACACAAGTCCATGGGACCTGATGAGATGCATCTGCATGTCCTGAGGGTGGAGGAACTGTCTAACCCACTGGTGTTCATATTTGAGGAGTTATGAGTCCAGTGAAGTTCCCACTGTTTGGAAAAGGGGAAACATAACACCATTTTATGTAGAGGGAGAAAAGGGAGACCTGGGGAACTACAGGCCAGTCAGTATCACCTCAGTGCTCAGCAAGATCATGGAGACTATGCTAAGGCACATGTTAAATAAGGAGGTGATTAGTGACAGCAAATGCAGCTTCACTAGAGTCAAATTGTGCCTGACAAATTTGGTGGCCTTCTAGGATGGGCTTACAATGGTGGTAGATAAGGAAGGAGCAACTAATGTCATCTTTTTGGACTTGTGACACTGTTCACATGACATCTTGTCTCTAAATTGGATTTAATGGATACACCACTCAGTAGAAAAGGAATTTGCTGGATAGTCACACTCTAAGAGTTGCAGTCAACAGGTCCATGTCCAAGTGGGCATCCGTGAGGAGTAACATTCCTCAGGGGTGGTGTTGGGACAGATGCTGTTTAACATCTTTGTCAGCAACATCAGCAATGGGACTGAGTGCATCCTCAGCAAGTTTGCTGATGACAGCAAGTGCAGACCTCAACGGGCTTGAGAGGTGGGTCTGTCTGAACATCATGGAATTCAACAAGGCCAATTTGCAAGGTGCTGCACCTGGGGCAGTACAAATACACCCTGGGTGGAGGATATATTGAGAACAGCCCTGAGGAGAAGGACTTAGGGGTGTTAGTGGAGAAGCTCAACATGAGCTGGTGGTATGCACTTGCAGCTTGGACAGCCAACAACATCCTGGGCTGCATCAAAGGAAGTGTGACCAGCAGGTTGAGGGAGGTGATTCTATCCCTCTACTCTGCTCTTGTGAGACCCGACTCAGAGTACTGCACCCATTTCTAGGACCCCAGCATAAGAAGGATGTGGACCTGCTGAAGCAAGTTCAAAGGAGGGGCCACGGACATGATCAGAGGGCTGGAGCACATCTCCTCTGAAGGACAGGCTGAGAGAGTTGGGGTTGTTCGGCCTGGAGAAGAGAAGGCTTCAGGGAGACCTTATATTAGCCTTCCAGAAGAGGGGGCCCTAAAGGAGGCCTACAAGAAAGCTGGAGAGGAGCTTTTTGCAAGAGCATGTAGTGATATGACAAGGGAGAGTGGCTCCAGACTGAGAGAGGGGAGGTTTAGATTAGGTATGAAAGTCTTGACTATGAGACTGGTGAGGCACTGGAACAGGTTTCCTAGAGAAGTGGATGCCCCATCCTTGGAAGTGTTCAAGGACAGGCTGGACGGGTCTTTGATCAGCCTGGTCTAGTGGAAAATGTCCCTGCTTATGGCAGGGGTGTTGGAAGTAGATGATCTTTAAGGTCCCTTCAAATCATTCTATGATTCTATGCTTGTCTGTTGAAAGGCTGAAAACTCTCTTCTTCAATCTTCCAGTGATGTTGCAAGATCCTTGTCTCCTTCACAGTCCTTCTTATTCCCTAGATTTGTTCACCTAACCCTTTATATTTCATGATGTCTGAACTGACTCAGTTTTCTTAATTCTTTTTCCCAGTGGTGCTGAGGCTCAGATCCATTGCTCCTCTAGTCATAATCCAGGTTTACAGAGGCATTAAAGCATAACTAAAGCATATGTTAATAGTATCTTGTCATACTTGCCTTAATTTTGTCTTTGTGATCTAATTGTTTTGTCCCCTCTTACCTCTAGATTTCTCTCAGAACTGCTGTTTTTGTATTGCTAAGTATTCAGTTCTTTGTGGGTCATGCCTCTTCACCATTCCTCCTGCAGTCTATTAATTTACATTTCTCTAGGGTGAATTTCATTTAGGTAATTTATTTTAGTGCAGCGTGGCTAGTTTTCTGTTAGGTTAACGTGTATGACTTGTTGAAGTTAAGACTTCATTTGTTAGAGCATCTCAGTAGATTAATTTCATCAGCATTGGCAGCTGCTAAGAAGAGGTGGGGGAAAGAAATATGAGAGAAAAAACTGTCCAAAAGGAAGAGGCACAGGAGCACCAAAAGATCTTGCAGATCTAATTAAAAGAGTTTTTTCATAGACACTCTGAGTATTATATACTTCTCAAATTTTAATGTTCCTATGGATAAGGTATGGTGAGATTTTTTTCCTGGTGAATATCACTACAGTTAGCCCAGCACCCAAATTTTATCAAGCCAGTCTTTCAGCTTTTCATAGATTTCCTTCCTTTTTGTTAGCTAAAACAACTACATGGCACTAAAGAAAGAAGAATGTCTTTAATAAAAGTGTCAGTTCACTGCCATTTACACCTCTGTCTCTGCATCCATGAGACATTCTCTGAAGCAGAGAACTATCCTCATTTTGTGTCATTTTCAGTAAGTGGTGGTGTCTCCCTCTGTCAGTTGAAGTTCTGTTTCATGATTTACATGGCATCTCTGAAACATTCTGAATTCCATTGGTTTATATAATACATATCTAAGGAAGGCAGATGTATCATAAACGCAATAAGCAAGCCAATTTCCTATTTATTATTCTACTGCAAAGGAGGTTTAACTCTCCTCTTTCCATGCCGATTAGTAAACAAAATGCTTCTGGAAAAATGGCAAAACCTTCAGTGTTTACTGTGCCTGAGCATATTATTCCTGCCTCCCCCACAAGCTATGTCACTCCAATGAACTGCATACACACTGTTTGGCAAAAACAATTATAGCACTTGCTTTGAATATATTTGTAATTGTTAAAATGAGGATGTTCCCATTGAAATCCTGATAGTGAAAGTGAACACTTTTTTCCTTTCTTCAGTGTTTTGCAGGAATTATCCTTAACTTCACATGTATGTGATAAGTTACCTCCTGTGGTCTTCAGTAAGACCCTCCATGTAGTCCTAGAGGTCAACTCTTGATTTCACTTGTTTATCATGAGAAGCCTCATGTTACTAACCACCAGCCTCTGTTCTGAGAGGCTTCATTTTAGAGGCTCTTGGTATTCCTGTATCACTCACTGTGGTCACTGTTAGGTGACTTCAGACTCCCCAGTCCCAGTGCCTTCAGGATTTTAGTGTGTTCAGTTCCTGTTGACCTTGGTAGGGGTTGAAGACACTCAGAGAGTCACAAGACTGGAGGCAGACTGAGCTGGCAGTCTGTACAGTATTCTCTGTGCCATCTGATTTGAGCATTTAAAGTCCAGGATCCTGAATGCTTCGATATTTAAAGTGAATGAATTGTTTTGTAGAACATATATTAGGGTTTTGGGGTTTTTTCCTGTAAGAAAAGTTTTGAATTCATTTTCAGTTCTTTTTCTGACACTTGGTGATTCTACGAATCTGTCTCTGTAGGGTGCAGATTCTGACAGAAGTAGATGTATTGAAATTTTAGATACCAGCATAGGATAACTTTACCAGGCACTCAGATCTGTTTTGCCTGGTATTTGGTAAATACATCATATTAACATTCAGGATACTGAAAGAAAAAGCAAAAACCAGAGTAAGAAGAAAATGAACTGCAGAGCAAAAGTTTTTTGGTTTTTTTCCCTTGAAAGGGACTGGCCTTTGAGAAGTTTTGTTAACTGGTGGATGGATGCGCTGGGACTAAAACAAAATGTCCATGTGGAGGAATGCTGGGGGCCAGCAGGCTGTGGGTGACACAATAGCCTTGAGCATATAAGTTGATTTAAAGGAAACATCCTTATTCTCTCTTTGTGTGGTATGGTGGAAGTATAATGAAATGATTGCATTTCACCCTCCAATTACCCTGTTAAGCAATCCAGTAACATTTCTATCTCCTTTCTGTACTCATGTGCACTTGATTTCAAGTCCCTGTAAAATACTGGTTTTCTGCCATGTTCTGCATTCAAGGCATTAGACCAAGTATTTTAACTAATTTTAAGGAAAAGGATAATTTCCAAGTAGCATTCTGTGGTTTGAAGAATTATAAACTTTATGATCTATACAGAGATGTTTCATATAGTTGATGATATACTTCTTGAAGTTTCTCATATAGGGAAAATACCATTTTCTGAGGACTTTGCCTGCGTGAAGAGGTCTTGAAGATGTACTTAAAACAGATTTAAATATGTTTGGAAGATGTTGATTCCAAACAAGGTCAGTAATTGGCCCACACTTTGTGCTGAAAAATTTGCATATTGTGGTAAATACTGCATGTATTTACCACATTCTCCATACCAGTTGTACAGACTTCAGGGCAAATTCTGTCCTTTGCTGCCATAATGCAATTAAACACTGATTTCTCACTGGTGAGTTGGTAATACAAGAACTCATGTGACTTTGCTGAATTATGCAACTTCAATTTCCTACTTATTTGAGGGAGACAATAATTTTAGAGAATAATGTTTACTGATATTTCAGAAAAATGGCGCATAGTGCCTGATGAGTGCATATACATCAGCAAGTCACAACCATATTGCCCTTCCTAATTGGTCGAGTAGGAGATGAAGAGATGGGAGAAATTTTCCCAGGGAGCAAAAGGTCATGACAGATTGGAAGCTGCTGGAGTAGAATAGGCACATTTCTGTGCATCTGACACAATACAATTTGTCTTTGCAGATCTATTTTAAAAAATGCCCCCCTTTTTCTTTTTTTCCTTTTCCTTTTATGCATGGTTAGACAGCACATGTTCTTCCCAGCAGTTCAGCTATTATGGAATTTTGCAGAGATGCCCATTCAGTTACTTTCCAGTGTGAAACTCAAGAAAACGGAAATACAGTTGCTTCTGTAAAATACAGTCTACGCAACAACTGGTAAGCTCATAGAGATTCTTACAGTCTTCTAGTGATATGGCCTTGTGTTTTTATGTAGTACTCAATCTTCATAAGACTGCATGTCACTGGGAGTATATGGGCAGGAGCTTTTGTGCTGTGGAAATGACAGTCATGAAATGCAGGCCAATAAAAGTGACATATAAAAGGAAATGACATAATGGAAATGAAGAGATTCTTTGTGGTAGGAATGAATATTTTCTTTATTCTTTGTAAAAATTCAAGCCAAAATACGGAGGGGTTTCTATTACCTGCTTATTTTTTACTGCACCAAGGTTGACTAACAGACTTCTTTTTACGTCACTGAGTCTGGTAGCACCAGCAGCACAGGTTCTGCATTTGCCTCCTTTCAACTTCAATACTGAGGCAGGAAAACAAACTTTTGAGTTTTTCTTAGTGGCCATCTGGAGTTGCTTATACACAATGGATTTAACAAATTTTAACTTTAAAAAGAATACATTATAGAACAGTTCCCCAGTATTAGCCTTCTCAGCTCATATGCTAATAGGATTTTTGCTGACTTCATGAGGAAGATAGCAGTGTGCTGATTTTCTCAAACCCTGAGAACAGCCGCACAGAAACTCCATCTTTCCTCATCAGAGAAAGCAGGAAAATGCTTTGCTCATCAAAATTCATTCTTTTCCTGAAATAATGTAGATTTAAGTCTTATGCAAAATTATGGCAGACTAGAAAGAAAGAAATCCTTCGAGATACTCCTCTTCATATTTCTCCACTACATGTTACCTAGGTAAAACTGCTCTGGGAATCCTGCTTTATTTCCCCTCTCTTTAGTAACATTTCATGTATCTCTGTGGAGGTCCTTTCTGTCATTGTACAGTGACATGAAATTTGTTCATTCATTTTCTAAATCTATCTGGCAGTCACAAACCACCCAGTGATTTTTTTTCCCCTCCTCTCACTATTCAGTATCTACATGTCTCTTTGTACAGTGGTAGATTCCTTTTTTGAGACCTGAATTAACAGAGCACATAATCTTTTTTAGGTTTAAGCATGAAAATTTTCCCGTTGACTTGGATCAGTGAGTCATCAAAGTCATCAATAGGATGACTCACTTGTCTTTAAGTTGTGACTGAGTAGTCTTGGTGAAAAGTGGTGACATGAAACCACCCAACAGACTCATTGAGAAGTTCTTACAAGTACTGAGATTTATCGACTCAGAAAATATTTACAACTATACAGAAATCTGAGGAACACAAACTCTAAGGTTTATTAAGCAGCTTGAAAGGAATGGATTCACAGAATCACAGAATCGCAGAATCCCAGAATATGCTGAGTTGCAAGGGACCCACAAAGATTGAGTCCAACTCCTGGCCCTGCACAGGACCATTCCCAAGAGTCATACCATGTACCTGAGAGTATCATCCAAATGCATTTTGAACTCTGTCAGACTTGGTGCTGTGACCACTTTCCTGAGGAGCCTGTTCCAGTGCCCAGCCACCCTCTGGGTAAAGAACCTCTTCCTAATATTTAAGCTAAACCCTCCCTGACACAACTTCAGGCCATTCCCTTGGGTTCTGTCAGTGATAACCACAGGGAAGAGATCAGGATTGTTCAGCTTAGTGCCACATCAGTGTCCTTTAACTTTGTACAGAGTTGTGTAGGTGCCTGAGGGAGTTTCTGGGCTTTGCCTCTCCAGGAGTGACATTGTTTGGACTTTGTAAATTGTTAACTTGTAATTAGGTAGATTGAAGAAATTACCAGCTGAAGTTTTGGTTGAGAATGTACCAGGACTCTCAATGTACAGATCTAGTTTTGCTCTCTGTGAATGGTCAGAAGTCTAGTCAGATCAGAAGATGGTATTTACTTTTCCAACAGGATCAGGAGGAAATGAGAAAGATCCTTCTGACATCATCAATGGATGCAACAAGACTCCTTGTGTTTGGATGTAATTCTTCGTAACTGCTGCCTTGTGCTTTGCAGTGCTGCTCTGTTCTCTGGCAGCATGGCTTGCTGTGTTGTTCAGACTCTGGAAAGAGGTAGCACTTCTGCCCATGGTACAGTGTTGCCTTTCCTGGTTCCTCATTAAATGACTTTTCGAAATGGAGGCTGGGGAATTTGAGACAAGTTTACCATACTTGTCAGCAAATTCTTTTCTGTACCTACTTCAGAAAATCTAAGTGTTTCTGTTCAGATTCTTTTGCCATTTGTCTATCTGCTCTCTGAGCCAAAACGTAAAGAAAGGCAGAATCACAAAATCAGTATCAGAAATAGGACAAAAATCTCCCCTTTCAGGTAATCTAGAAGATTGAGTTGGATTTTTTTCCAGCATCCAAAACCGGGCACAGAGGTGTCTAATCAGTGCAAGCTGGGCGGGTGTGGTGGTGACCCTGGCTGGGTCAGCTGAAGCAGACTGGACCCACCTGTGTTTGGAATGGGCGGTCCCTGCCCCTTTCCACAGGGGCTGTCCTGCAGTATCCCTGCATGGGTCCTGGCAACTGGTACAACACTGTCTCTGGGGAGAGGGTCTCGTATAGATTTTGGGAGGTGTCTTTGAACCACTCAAATGGATGAACCAGTTTTAGCCAGGAAAATAAGCATGTCCTCTTTATTACCCCCTAATTTATTTATTTTTTTTTTAATCACACCAAGGTGATACTGATCACCTCTCTGCCTCACTCAAGTTAATAAGCTTAAGTTTGTATGTTTTGTCTTTTTCATCACCTAGATCATTCCTCTCACTATTCCACAGAGATAAATTTCTTCATGTCAGAGCTACAGGATGGGGCAAGGGAAGGGAAAATGTGTTGGCACCTTCCTAGAAAGAAAGTCTTGAAGCCCTCAATAGAGCTCAAGCTATCACTGCAGCTGCTAAAGGGTCTCATGCTTATCCCTCTATCTGGTACCCTGATTTTTTACTCACCTGAGCAGCAGTGGCCAGACTCAGCAGCACCATCTGCAAACCTCACTACAAAGCCACAAATTGAAAATACACAGTATGACACTTTGTGCTTCAGGTTTTGAGGCGTGGGGCGGGGTGGGAGAGAGGTAGGGAAGAGATAAGGCAAAAGGTCAGGTGAAATCTCACAGGAATTTTTGTGAATTTTCCATGTGTCAAAATTCTGTATGAGTAATTTCTAAATCTATGCATGGAGAACTTTCATGTGTCCTTTACCTGTGATCACTGTGCTCCTCAGAGACTTTTGGATGAATAGGCATAATGATAATTTTTGTATAAGTGAGTGATCTTTAGTAATTTGTCTCTTCTTTTGTTTTCAGAGCTGTTCAGACCTAGAGTTGCTTCTTTTATATAACAAGAGAAATGTAATGGAAAAAGAAAAATTATCTTCATCAGAAATTATTGGGATCCTTTGAGGGAAATCCCGTTTTTTAATGACTGACATTTCTATATGTCTTTCTTACCAAATCATTACCCTGAAACACTGAAGGGTGTTTCACACTCCCACCTTTTGTGTTGTTTGGTGTTTTGTAAAGACTTTGAAGCTGGAAGGGGATTTGTTCATATTTACTAATAACAGTCCTGTCAGGAGGGAGGACTCCGCAAGAGAGGAATGCAAGAGCAGAGAACAACTGTCATTAGGATGTTGTGTGAAGGGTGTCAGCCTACTGAGATCCCAGCTGTGCTCCAAGCTCCACACTCCTCATAAATCACAGAATCACTGAATATGCTGAGTTGGAAGAGACTCAGAAAGATCATCGAATTCAACCCTTAGCCCTGCACAGGACCATCCCCAAGTGTCACACCATGTGCCTGAGGTTAACAGCCTGGATCTCTTCTCTGTGTATGTAATCCTGATCTCCCATTAGCATATAGCCATTGATTTTTAAATATATATAAAGACATAGAAAAAGGTTTATAGATAATCTAGAAGGGAAACAAAAAATTTGTGCATCACCATTATATTACGAGGGGGAAAAACACCAATCCTCACAGGCGAAATCTTATTCCTCTCTGCCAAACTGATGCATATTTTCTGAATCTGAAAACTGGTGGAAAGAACTCCTGTTGCCTGCTTGACTATATAAACAATTGGTTGAACATCTACTTATAGATGGAGCACTACTGTACAGTCCACATCATGATCTAGGAGGAATTTCAGCTCAATGAAACACTTCAGGAATAGGAGGATGAAGAGAAATTGTATTTCATTTAACAGCATTTCTTTTTTAGCAAATATGAATATAAATAATGAACAAATAAAGTGAATATGCTAAGTTTTAGGTAGAGTTGAAGGTGATCTGCTTGTAACTGTCAGATACATTATCACTCTCTTTTTTGGTTGTAGAACTGTAGAAAATTTCTAATGAAGTGCATACAATTTTAGTGTGGGAGGGCTTTTTTAATGTAATTTGTAATATATATATAATAGTGCTTTTTTTCATCATTCTTTATAATAAAGTATTCCACAAATTTGTAGTAGGCTGTAGACTTCAAGTTGAAAGTCATTGAACTAGACTTTGCACGTTTCAAGAAAAGCATTTTCTTTCTATTTTTACTAAGCTGTTTTTGTTTTTGTTTTTGTTTTTTTTAAAGTTGGTGTAAATACATCTTTGTAACCTTAACTATAAGCTGAAGGTGTTTTAAAGGCATATTCTGGCTATGGCAAAATTCTCACTAGCTGCTGGGAGTGCTGCCTGGACTTTAGGAATGCAGTCACGGGCCTAAAAGTACACCCGATGTGAATCAGTCTTTGCTCATTGTAACCAGCTCACTGGGAAGCGGGGGTTTTTTTTGTCTGCTTCCTGCTTGCATTTTAAACATGTGTTTGCTTGGAAGGCATCCTTTTATATTATCAGGTTATCTCAGGGCAGTTGTGGTTCTTGATCATTGGAACAATTCCTTGCTTAGGAAGAAAACTCAAGTGCATTAGCTGTGAACAACACAAAACTTGCCTTTCTCTTCAGCAGGCTCCTGTTACAACCAGTAAACTGAAGTGTTCTTAGAGTTCCAAACTCATATCTTTGCCAAGGGGACAATATATTGCATTAATGAAATTGCAAAAATCAAAGATAACTTTTGATAATATCCATTTGCCACAACTGCATGTAATTCTAAAAAGACACAGTCCAGTCAGTGAAGTAAATTGGAATAGAAACAGGTAGCTCCAAATTGTATGAAATCCTCAATATTAAAAACTTACTATGTATGGTATTCTCAGACAGTTCATCACTCTTACCTGTCCTGTATCTTGCAGAAAAATCAGGAGAATCCTATATATGACCTGTGGTTAAGAATATCAGAATGAAAATTCTATGATGCAGAAGAATGAAACTCAAATGATGTGATGGAAGAGTTGCTTAGATATTACAGTGATGACAATGGCAAAGGACCTTATAATGAAGTAGACATTAAATGGAAATAGAAATGGTTTTCCAGCAATCATTCTGATACACAGAATTCCTACCAGTGGGAATATAAGTTTTGCATACCAGTCAGCAACAAGATAGTACCTTATAATTTCAGAATCTATATGAGGGAAAATGAAAGAGAAATTAAGGTTGGCTTAAGTAAAACTGTCAAAGCTGGAGGGATCTGGGAAGATGCCTGATGGTTCATTGATTCGTTTGAATGGTGCTGAACACATAAAGTCATTTAAATTTCAGTACAAGGTTACTGGGTTTGGATTTCCAGGCATTTTCTTTATCCACCACCATAAAACAGATGAAGGAAGTTGATTGACCATCTTCATAATTTTCCATTCTCCCTGGGTTGTTAGATTCATCTCCTAGCTAGTGCATCTGGACTTAGAGAAACAGCCTAAGTAATGGCTCAGTTTCCTTAGGTGAATGGTTGAAGAGGCTGCAGCATTACAAAATGCATTCTTACTTGATATCCTTGCTATGGTTTTCAGCTGCTCCTCACTACAATGTTTCTTGGCCATGCAAAACAAGTCTTTTCCATGTCTAGTGGTTATTTGCTTTAAATAAAAGCTTTGCAGACCTCAATAGAGATAGGGAATGAAAAGCAGCTCTTAAGTCCTTGAATCCAATCTTTTGTTAGCATGCTCTCTTTTGTCTTCATTATTATCATTAGAACTGCAGCAATTACCATTGTTAGAGTTCTTCTGTAGCAAGGTAGTACCTTGGTATCTCAGCCCAGGGTGACAGAGCACCTGGTACCAGGCACAGAACAAAGAAGTCAGCCTGAGTCCAGTGGCAGACAGCCTCTGGTAATTATTCAATCTTTATCGTTCATGTATATTATGTTGACAGGTCTTGAAATCTTATATTAAAGTAATACTTACAGCAAAAATATTTGTCATTCTTAACATGTACCAAATGGATACTTTGTGCCCTTCGCTAGGAATTGCAGTTCTTTGTGTTTCATGCTTGTTAAGTGACATTTCCCACTCTGTATGAGTTTGATCATTTCTTTACATCTTCCTTGGTTAGACATGCCTTTGCAAAGGTGGTATAAAAAAGTTACAATGCTAAATTTGCTGCTACAGTAAAGGCCCCAAGGTCACAACCTAAAGGTTATGAGAGATGCTAGATAGTAAATAATCAAGCCCTGCTCCTTTTCAGTCCTGTTCATCAGATTAAATGCCCAATTAATTTGAAAATTTGAACATAATAATGATCATGTATTTCTTTTCTTCAGAAATGCAAAAAAACAAAGCAAGGAGAATAGAATCAGGATTGTGAAGAAGAACAACAGGTCCCATTCTCATCTTCTGCCTGATAACTGGAATAATTGTGACTGTTGGTGTGATCTTTGCTGTGATCTTGATGATTCCTCACTGGTAGGTGGACAGCATACAATGTGGTTTACATTTTATTTGACCAAGATATCGTATTACTGATGATAAACATGACCTGGGGTGAACTATTTAAGTTTTTCTGTAGTTTAATATTTGCCTTGCCATTAGAGAAAACAGGAAGTGCTTTTACATATTGGAAAGAAGTACTTTGCAAAGCTGTTACAGTGACGATGTATGGGAAGGGAATGATTCAGAGCAATTTATATAAACCTACTTGAAAATATGGTTTTGCTTAATTATTTTTTCCATTTCAGGGCTGTTGTAAAATCTATTTGGAAATCAAAGTCTGAGGAAGACAACCAAGAAACCAGCCAATGAAAGATTACTGTGTAACATGGAATAAATAGCCTTTTCCTCAGAAGGAAAACTTTCAAGGTGTTGGAGTCTCCACCTGAAGCAATAGCGTTCTCAGCATTTGCATTAGCCATAATACAAGAAGCGACAGAACCCTCACTCACAGAGAATGAAATACGTAAGTCTTTCCAGGACCTGCAAAATGAACAGAATTAGAAAGAAAAATAAATTGCACAGAAATATGATAAAAAGAAGATTAAAATGGATTTGTGTCCTAGTTACAGGGGCCAGGACCAGTTTATCACTATGTGGGTATAACCAAAACTGTGTATTCTACACCCTCTGTGTCATTTCTGATGGACTGTTAAGAATGGATCGTTTGCAGCAGCTGCCCAGGGCACACCTGACACCTCAGGCTACAAGCTGGGTGTTAAAGAACCCTGTGAGACGGGGGAGTGTTTCTGTCTTCGCACCAATGACTCAGCTGTGATAACTCCCCTCCGGGGAGGCATCAGCACCCTCACACCCAACCTGAGGGGTCATGTCTGCCAATAGGCCATTAGGGACTGGCACAATAGGCAGCTGCAATGACCTAGACCATCAAAGATTCCAAAAATATCCCATGACTCACAGAGTTAAATCACCCACTGTGAAACTCCCTGCCCTGGGGGTGGTACTGTGCATTCCCATTCATCTGAATCTGGGTGTATATAATCTTTGGGTTTTGGGACTTCTGGTACCACTTGTTGGATCCAGAGGAGGATCAGAACCTGAACTGGACTGCGCCTGCCACTCTTGACAAGACTGCGACCATCATCCTCACTGACAGGTTTTCCTTTCCTTTTACTTCTCACTCAAGAGGACCAATGTGGGGCTCAGCACAGGGGCTAACAAACACCATTATGTTCGTGCCTCAGGGTACTGGGTTATACATCTGTTTTTTGTGGGTTAAAACCAATTTTTTTCTCTGTACCATTGTATTTATTGCAATCTTTTTTAGTAAATTGTAACTCTGATTTGTAGTCTCTGTTGAGCTGGGTTCATTTTTCCTAGCAGTATACCTTCAAACCACCACAATTTGAAATACTGTTTTTAAGAAGTACTTTTCACAGTACCATTCACCATCTCCTACTACTGGACTTTCAGTGAAATGGGTAAAAATGTTTCTATTTTAAAGGGGTCATCATTTCCCAGGTAGTTTAACAGTCTGACCACCTCTGAACTGGAGAACCAAAGCCAGATTGTAGTGAGGAAATTGAAAATTATATACTTGTCTTAATTTTGTGAAGATGTTAATCTACACAAGATGAAACTAAGCATATACTCTAGGCAGAGACCATAAGTGCTTCTTATCTCCTCAGTGATCTTCAAGCACAGCAACCACCATGTAATCACTGTAATTAATTTTCTTCTTGACACATAGAAGTATATGTAATGGTAGAGAAGATCATTAAAATTTTCTTCATAAGGTTCATTAATTTTTACCTGCACATCTGCACATGTAACCATTTTTACTATCAAGGAGACTAAAGTATGTGAGCAGAAGAGTAAACCCATAGGGACAGACCAAGGATTCATCTGCGTCTGTAATAAAAATCAATGGACAAAACCAGGATGTCTAGGAAAGAGTACAAAACCAAAACAAGGCTGTATGATGTTTTCCACATGCATTCCTCCACCTTCCAGACATTTGCAGGTTTTCTAAAACAGATTTCATTTCTAAGTAGTTAGCAATCTTGAACGGATGTCTCTTCCATGGCTTTTTTCAGTGTACCTGTGGAATTGTGTAAGCTTCTGTCGTGTAAAACATCCTATGGCAAGGAGATTCACAGCCCAACCACATCTTTTGTCCCAACTGAACCCACTTCCTGCTTGCTTCATTCATCACACCTTCCTAACAGATTCCTTGGTTAATTTCTTTCTCTGAGGTACCATACCTCTGAGCACCTTGCTGGTCTTCTCTAGCCCTCTTCCATTGCATGACTATGTTGTTTATGAAGGTGCTTTCTGTTTGTGTAAATAAACATGGTTTGATGCAATTAAAAAAAGCTGAGATGATGACATGTTGAAAAATGGACTGTGGATTGATTAAAATGTTTAATAGAGTCCATGATTAAGATTTTCTCTAGGGTCTAGTGGAAGTTCAGAAAAGAGGCCAAATATTGAGCACTCCAGGGTAGAGAATGCTTCTCAGTAAAGAACATTGCAAAAAAATTGCAAAAACATAGATTGGAGGTAGTAACTCATCTTCTCAAAAAATTCCTGTTCTCTTCATACGCTCTGTTGCTGCAGATGTTCTAACTGCACCATCTGCACATCCTTAAAAAAGCATTATCATATTTTTCAGAGATACATCATTTTGTTTGCTGTTTAATGAAAAGATCATTTACATTTTCACAAATAAAACACCATATTCAAAAATGACATGCACTTAATTCTATAAAAATATCTTTTTTTTAAAAAAGGAAATTATATTTTTGGTAACAGTATAATTATCTATGTCATTTTATATCATTTGGTGCACAAAACTTAGAAATCTTGTAACTTTAAGAAGAAAATGTACGAAGAAGGAACAAGCAGACAATAACAATTCTGCAACTGGCAAAACTATTTTACACTTTCAAGGTGAGATTTTGATCCCATGTAATCGGAGACAGAGTATTGTGGTGAATCTGGGATTAAGTCTGGAATGCTGGTCTTAAAAATAGACCAAACCCAGTTTTTATTAATTGAGAAAATGTTTTCACTGAAAGTACTGTGAATATGAAGCCCTGCCATCAGCTCCACAAATGAGTTTTGAACTCTTGCTTTTGTGTTGTAATTAGGGTGTTGCAGAACTGAAGGAGAAAGAGGGGCAACCATGATATGCTTCTCCATAATAACGCAAATGTGTGGTATTGTACAATGACTTAGTATATTAGTAACATTTGCAAAGAACCTCCAGTCTTATTTGGGTTGATGTTTTGAGGATTTTAAATTTCCATGGTCTGCTTGCAAATCCAGCAAAACTCATAGATACAGAAGCAGAATAGTTCAAAAAATGAAATTTGGAAACAGCTGAACTAGTTCATACTGGGGACTGTGGGGACCTTAGGGTAGATCAAGGTTTCGTTCTTTATTGGCTTGTATTTTGGAATATCTTGTTATCTTTTGCTTTTTCATGTTCTTATAATTCCTGAAAGCTACCTAAAAAATAGAGAAAAAAATTGCTGTCAAATTTGATGCAACTACAGTAGCATAAAATATGAAAGAATGCCTTGCTGGTAAACAGGGTAACGAGGCTGTTCTGTTGAAGCTGCAGAAACTTCAGTAAGTGAGGAAACTCCTGAAGTTAAGATTACTCTGTTCAAGCAGCCATCAATAACCACAATCTTAACATTCTTTCACCCCAGATATAAACTAGAATGAGTTGCTGTTTGTACTAGATGTAGTATAAAACACACAGAAGGAACAAAATTACTATCTTTGCACAACCCCTGGCAACCTTCCCTTACTTTTGATCCCATAATCTGTGTAATATACTTAGTAGTTTGGTAACAGGGTGGACAGTCATGACAGATAAAGGACAGGTAGAAGTCAGTGCTTTAACTGAAGTCTTTTTAAAGAGATAAAGCACATGTTAAAATCTGCTTTAACTCTTCTGACAAGGAGTATTCACTGTATAGGGGATGTGACTGTACTTGGTGTAATTCCTTTTACCTGCAGTGCCTGGGAAACATAACAATGTTTTCACTGTTACTTTCTGGTATTGGGTTAATTTAGAAAGCCAACATGACTTTCTCATTTTCCACTGATTTAAGTATAGTATTTCTATGTCCTTCTGCTTGTTGACTGCAGTGAAGGCATTATCTTTACTGATCACCTCAAGGTACAAAAGTACTACTGTTCTCAGGGCTTATCATGTGCTGGAGTCCTGTTTAAGCCAGTGCTATTTGAGCTCTTCAGGTGAGAATCTGCTGCATTTCTAAGGGAAGAAGCACAGAGTGACTACAAGAATGGACAAAGATCGTGCAAAAATATCTTCATGATCTCAGAAACCTACAAGAGCTTTTGTCCAATGCAGATTGGGCAGCCTCCCCAGTGCTTTGGGAGCTCATAGGGCAAATCTACTTACCCTCATCCAGACGCCCTCCTACACCACACCTTGAAGGACCACGAAGCTCAGACCATCTGCCAGGACACCTTTTCACCTGCCTTAGCTGTACAGAGGACATCTAGTATTTTGTCCCACTAGTCCTGCTGCTGGAACCAAGATACAGGGGCCAGGCTGAAGGCGAAAATCTCATCACAATTAAAATTAAGCTTGTACATACAGTCTTTCCTGAACTAAGATATCCTCATATGTGTGTTCAAGTGATTTTCCTGAATCAGGGCCAAAATGACCTTGTCATCCCTTTGTTTAATTTGCTTTGCATTGTCTAATATTGCAGCATAGTCTTGTGGTGGTTGTTGTAACTTAACAGTATTTTAAACATTTGCCCATTATTCTTCCATCTTCCCTTTCTCATTCCTATTAAAGAAAAATCATTTTGTCTGTATATGATATACCATCTATCTCAGGAAATTTAGGAAGTATTCATCTAGTTATTTAAATATTGATGTATGTGCAGCTTTATTTATGTATGGTCTAATAGTATATATTATATGAATTATTTTTTTTTTCTTTAACAGTTTTACTGGCTCTTTTTCGAAATGAAACTCTTATGGTGAATTACAGAGATTTTCTTTTTCTCTTTTTGTAACCTCATTTAGTCAAACACACAACACAATAATAAGTACTCATGTTTTTTCTTTGCTGTTATGCATAGAGAAGAGACATTTGTAGAAAAATATGGTAATTTTTTAATCTGAAGCTCAATAAAATAAAATAAGGAATTGCTAGTTGAAAACTGATTCTGTGCTCCAAGATTAGTGGCAAAATTTCAGCATTGTGTTGCTATTAGAGGGAGAAAATAAGAAAAGAGTTTGATTTATGCTTTTATGAATCAGAAAGTTACAGCTAACTGTAAAGTCAAATGTACAGCATTTTGTATCAGTTTTGGAAATAGAGCTCTACCTTTTTCAGTTGTTTGTCTGTTAAGTGTGGATATAGATTTTTTCAGGAGATGAGCATTCAGCTTTTACCTCATTATGAGAATCTTATTATAGTAGGCCAGTATTGTTCACTTATGTTTTACTAAGTTTTTTTACTTAGCTCTATAGAAAAACCTTTGACTTAGAACTGGGTCAGAGTGCTTAGACTGGAAAATTCATTATGGTGTGTTTTCAGGACAGTGCTGTTTTAACAGGAAATTGTGCTTGTGAGCTGTGAAAAGTTAGCTAGAGAAAAAGCTTGCATGTCTGAAGCAATTAAACCCCAAATCCAGCGTGGCTATATGTGGATAATTGGTTAGTTAAAATTACTTAACCTATACATCTTTTGCAATCTATCTTCATGTTCTTATATAATGAAAAAGTTGTTGGTGAATTGGAAATACTTAAGTCAATTAAATCTTTATTTTGGACTGTAAGCCCTTTCCCAAAGAGATGGGTTTGTTGTATATGTGCCTACAAAGTCCTCTAGCACTATGTACTGACCCTTATTGATGTTACCATGTGTTATCACATTAGAACTAAGTAATAGTATGAAGTTATCATGCAGATGAAATAGTTACTATTTTGGGACAACATTGTGTTGTATTACACCTAGAATAATGAAAAATTGTTAATTAAATACCTTCATGTTTGCAATGATCCAAATTTTTGGTGCTTATAACTGCCAAATTTTAGCATTTAAAGCAGAAATTTTCCATAATGAATATGTGATCTTCAGGCCACTATCTTTCTTTCTGGGTATACAGAAAGCTCAGTCAAATGTTTTATTTTTTTCTGAGGACACACTCAATGGAAAAACAAGTTGCTAATCCCATCCTCACTATTTCTCTTGCATTCCTAGTTTCTGCTTCCATTCCAGTTTCCTCCCCCTCCCAGCCTACTTTCCCATCAACAGCTCCTTAGTGTGGTAAGACTAAGACTGAACAGGAGAGGAATGACACTGTGCCTTGGAGATGATGGAGAAGTAGGAATGAGCAAGAAGTTTAAAACAGGCTGGGTCAGTATTTTGAGAGGGGCTGGTGTGAGCAGGTTGTAAAGGGGGGGAAAGTGGGAAGGCATCAGAGACTGGGAGTACTGAAGAAGTGGTTATGGAAGGAAGGTTGAGAAGCAAAAGGAAATTAAACTGCATCCTGAGATTAGTGAGACAGAGACATTATGCCTAGAAACTTCATGGGAGTGGGGAGAAGGAGCAGATAATGTGAAAAGAGAAATGCCTGTAAGCAGGATCTTCACTGAGGGATAGAACCAGCTGGACAGAAAGCCAGAGAGGAATTGGGAGTAACACAGGGAAAGATACTGGTATTGTTAGACCCTGGGAGGCAGAGAGAGCAACTAAGAAGGGAGAAAAGCATGCTAAACAGGCAGATGGAGAGAGAAAAAGCAGGATGAAGACACTGAAACTGGGGAAACAACCTCCCATGCTGGGACGGGAGGATCAAGGGACTGGAGTGACGAAGAACAAAGCTGGAGGGGAAGAGTAGAGCTGAATGAATAAGAAAATAGAAACTGGGGTGAGAAACCTGAAAAATGGAAACTGGAAGTCACTGATAAGAAGAGACTGGAAGAATAAGCAGGAGAGATGTAAGACTATAACAAAGACAGCTTTTGAAGGGACAAGACAGAAGGGTCAGATCAGACAATTTTTTTGGAGGTACATCTGTCCACTTAAATACTCTTCTATCATGAGCCTGAATTAGGAAGTTTTTCTGAGCTTCTTCTCTGCTACTAGCAAACATCTATACAACCTACTAGCAAACTATGCCTATTGGCTCCTATGTTTGCAGTTAACTTGAAGGGTGAATATCTCACTGCATTAGCTCAAGTACCCAGAGCCCTGTTCTGGAGCTGAAAGTCCCAACCCTGTCTATGGTTTGTGTTGGTATTAGCATGGTATTACCTGGAAGAACATCTGAATTGTTAGTATGGAGTTTAAGAAATGGTAGAAAACTTGAAAGGAATTGCAAGTTTGAATGTTAAGAAATGTGTGTATGTGGGCTGTACAGCACTGGTTCAGCCCCTGTCTGTCTCTGTTGTGCACTTGAAGACAGAGTAGGGTGCAGGCTTGTTCCCACAACACATTCATACAGAAGAGAGTAGAGGGCCCACTAAAGCTGTCAGGATAAGCAAGGCTGGTTAAGAAAACTTGGGAAACCCAAGCAGATTTGCAGGAAGGCATTTTAAAGGTAAAAAATAAACTGAAAGTCTTCATTTTCATGCATTAAGTTTGGCCATAGACTGAGGCTGGGCTAGGACTTCATCCAAACAACTGAAAAAGGAGAAAGAGAGGCCACTGAGGAATTTAATGGGGCAGCATGCTGAGACACAAACCTTATAAACTGGCAGACTAGTATATGTATTCATTGCAAGAGGTCCTGAGAAGGCAGTCAGGTGTTTTTTTACATGTTTTTCACTTTTAAAGACTTCAGACATTTATCTTTGCAGATACATGGATAAAGGTAAATTCCCTGTCTCATAAAAAGTTCATCAGGTGAATGATGTAGTTCTTTCAAAATGCCATCAGTCTTCCTGGTCCAAGTGTTATTCAGAGCAGGTTCTCAGCCAGTGGAAGTCAAAATGCCAGTTCCCTTTGAGTAGGGTAGGGGAAGTCATGTATAATTGAATCTCTTATTTTTATTGTTAAAGCACTGATTTTCCCCAAGCTGTACATGTGCTGCACTTGCTAATCTGAGGGAAGACATTTATAAGTCTTTAAGAAAGCTTTAAAGACCTTAAGTTCTCATGTTTACAGAGCACACATCCAAAAGAGCTCAGATGATTTGGTCTGATTTTGTGTCAGTAAGACACTCTTCCCTGCCTATCTACTACTGTTGTGCTGAGGCTGGTAACTCAGCTGAAGTCTGTGTTTAACAATACATGCCAGAAAACCACTCAGCCTTGCTCTGGGGTCTTTGAAAGACTGGAAGTGAAGAACTTTCCTTGGAAATTTTTTCCAGAGGTTTATTGCCTTCTGTGCTGGATAAGAATTTCTCCTCGTTCAAAATGTGAACACATCTGCCTTCATCTTTCAGCCACTGGCTTCTGTTTCTGCTAAAGTCAGTAGTTTTTTAGTGCTTCATATTTTTTCTTTATGGAAAATTTTTTCTTCACCATCATACACCAATAAATCATTTTTTGGTCTTCTTTTATGACTAAGGTTCTTAAAGGTGTTCTCAAAAGCTTTTCTCTCATGTTTGGGTGTTTGTTTTTAACTCCTCTTGACAGCTTCTGATTTTTCAGCGTTATCTGAACAAGAACCATATATTCAGCCAAGAACCATATATGCCCTATGACACTGATGTCTGTGTTCAGCTGCTTGCTATGCCCCAAACTAAATCCTTTACAGAGTCACATCTTTGTTAAACACATTTCTTCATTCAGTAGATACAAACTACATTCCTTGTTCCTGAACCAACTTCTCATTTGTCCCTGGTAAATGACACAGGGGTAAGAGTTGTTCTTATATATTCCTAATTGTTTCATATGCTTCTCCCAACTTCACTCACTTCATCCATCTTCATGTCCACCACCCATTTTGTCTTCACTAGGAGCACAGTCACTATTCAGAGAAGAACTGAAGATTTGTTAACCTGACGTACAAAGTGCTAGTAAGAACACAACCCTGAGTCCTGTGCCATTTGAAGGGGATACCTGTGTCTGCATTTTACATTAAACAGTTGAATGCTAAAATAAGAGCACTGACTGCTGTTTCACCATTCATAGCCTTTTAGTAGTGGGACTGCATAAGGGCAGGTCCCTGGTTCCCTTCATCCCACACCTAGGAATCTCTCATTTCTACACATTAGTACAACTTGAGTAGAGAGGATGGAATGTGGAATGTGGGGAGAAATCCTGTATATTAAGCCCTAGTCTGGGAGCTGAGGTGCTTTCCTGACAGACGTATGTCTTTGTTTCCTTCAGCTGAGAAAATGGATCTGGGTCTGTGGTCACTGCACAATTGAGAGGAACAGGAGGTTAGTTTATAGAGGACAGTCCATCAAGTTGCATGAAAAAAGTGCTTTGGGGCACTTTGTCATTGCCTTTTCTCTCTGCTGGAGACCTCTCTTACTCCCTTGCCTCCTGACTCATATGAAATATCTCACGATGCATGCATCTGGGGGAGCTCTCCTCTGCCTCTGCCTGGGGCTAGTACAGATTCTTCATACTATATTTTGTTCTAAAAAGTGTGAAATTTACATTCAACATTTTAAATAATGAAAAATCCAACTTTTTTTACAAAGTTCGAGCTCCATCTCTTTCTCCCTTCAGGACAAATAAAATGAATAATGATCCAGGACTATGCTTCCCACCCCCGCCCTCCCATCTTTCTTGGTTTTTCCTTCTCTTTTTGTTCAAGTATTTTTAACTGGAGAGGGGACAGAGTGGGAAAAGAAAGCTCAGAGACCTCTAAATTTAAAAAAGTTAAAATGACAAATTTAGTGTCTCATTTTCAAAGGTTTTCCTGATCATGGTTTTCATAAAGCATGTCGCAACAGGGCTGTGTTCAGGCACCACTTAAAGCAGCACCATGCCACCAGTTTTGCTGGGTTTTATTTATAACTTTTAATCCTTATGATAAAACTTCCTTGCAAATCCTGGAAAGGACTTAACCATACCCTTCAATGCTGTCTTAAAATTTCAGCTTATGTTTGGCAAGATTGATCCATCAAGAAATGACATGTCAGACCTTAGCAGAGAAAGAACTGTATCTATCTGTCACTGGCAGACTGGTTCAGTGTTGCTTGAAACCCAAATTGTGTTGCTAGACTTTTCCAAGGTGAATGAAAAAATATTAAATAGGAAGCAAAACTGAAGGATCAGAGCACAGTATAGAATCTTTCTTTTCAAGTGCCACTTGTAAATACAAGTATAATTCCCTAACCTTGCTGGCTACAAAGTAGATTAATTTCCTTCCTTCCTTCCTTCCTTCCTTCCTTCCTTCCTTCCTTCCTTCCTTCCTTCCTTCCTTCCTTCCTTCCTTCC
>JAWWTY010000106.1:79594855-79670856 GCA_035222235.1 Margarornis squamiger | reverse complement strand
CCCTCCCTCCCTCCCTCCCTCCCTCCCTCCCCTTCTCTCATTCCTTATCTCTTCCTTTCTTTGTCTTCCTCTGTTTTTTTCCTTTCTCTGTCTCCCCTTTCTTTTCCCCTGCTCCTTTTACTTCTTTCTTCCCCCCTTTGCCCTTTTCTTCCTTCCTCTCTCCCTCCCTTGTTCCTTTCCAAAGCTATTGACTCTGATTAAAAAGAGGCAGTTTTTTATCTTAAAATTGGCATAGGGAAAGGACAAAATCCTGCCATTTCTCAGTCTCTGTTCTGAAGATTCCATGATTGTCAAAAAATAGTTTCTGAAAGCAGAGAATTAGCTCTAAAGTTTGGGTCAGTACTCAGAGACAGCAGTGAAAAATCAGCTCATGATGACTAAAACTGCTCTGTGACAATAATCTCAAAGTAATATTCAAAGTATAACTCTGCTTTAAAAAAACACAGCTGAGCTCCTGGGCTGTGTTTTGGGACCTGTGTGCCTCTGGATGCTGGCAGCGTGGGCGCTGGTGGAGGGCTCAGGTCAAGCTAGCAGGAACCAGGCAGCATCTGCTACTCCTGTGGGATCTGCAACACCTCCTGGTCACTGTTTGTCCTCAGGCCAGTGATGGACTTCACTAAAAATACAAAAGAAGGAGCTTGTATGGGATCAGCATTAATGCAGGGTGAAGCACTTGAGGAAAGCCCTCGAGCTTGAGGCTGCTGAGCCCCTGGCACCCATGGGGGAAAAACCTTCCTGTCAATAAGGTTTGAGTCCAAACTAAGTCCTGATAAGAAGGAAGGTACTGGAAGGTTGTGCTGAGCTTTGGTGGCTGGGAGAACTCTGGCTGCAGAGAGAGAGAGGAGTATGGTAGGATCAGTGCCAGCCTATATAGCTGGGCATATTTAGTGCCTGTGCCAAGCCTGTGCTGACCAGTGTCTGGCAAGCTGGGAGTCAGTAATCCCCATAGGTGCCTTTAAAATCCTCTTTGCCTGGTGAATAAGCTGCACTGGCACTAACTCACACCCAGTTGTCCCCCATATGCTGCTCTTATCACTGAGCTTTGCAGGTCACAGCCACAGACCAGGCATCCTGCCTCCTCAGGCCCTTCATGCCATGCTGGGGAAGGCAAAGGTTTCCTTGCACCACTCTGGGCTTGTGGGTGTCAGCCCCTCACCTCAGAGTTCCTACTGCCAGTCAGATCATCATCTTGCATCTCAGGGGATCTCTCCCTGCAGCAGGGCACACTGAGAGCCTCAAGTAACCAATGGCCCTGGTGTGGTGAGCTGGTGGGTGCAGAGGAGTGTGGGCTGAATTCGTGAAGTTTTCCTCCTGCATTTCATAGACAACTCATGGGAATTACTGCACTTCAGCAGACAGCAGCTGTGTTGCAGCAGCACCAATGAGCTACATGATTTAAATTCTGGTAGGATAAACACTTGTCAGATAGCTCACACTAATCAATAAATGTCATCTAATAACAAAAGAATCTGTCATCAGCGGTGAACTCCATCCATGAGACATTCATCTTGGATCTACAAAAAACCTTGTGGGACCAGCAGTTGGGCTTGTTACATTTCTTGTGAACTACAGCTCTGAAATTCTTGTCTTACCTCTCTCTGCATGTCAAGGCAATTATTTTTTTTAAAATTTCAGAGTAGGTCAGTCCACATATACCTAGCAACAAAAATAATTCCAATAGAGTTACATAGCAGGAAATGTAATATTAACTTGATCCTGACTCTGCTTTTTATCCCAAACAAGAGAAAATCAGGAAATAAAAGAGTGTTGGATTTAATTTGGAATTTCCTGGCCCCTTACTGTTTGTTGTCTTGAAGATAACACCATCTAAACATCCACAATCTTAAAAAGTTAATTTCCTTTTTCTATTTCCTGGTTTGTATTGATCAGGTTTTCAGGTTTCTATTGTGGCTCCTCTTGAATAGGAGAATTTTATAATTCTGAGTGTGTTTTCACACTGCATTTACATTCCTCTTGTTCTTTCCCGCTTCTCTCCCAAGTGAAAGCTCTCTGTTCCTGCACACCTAGTCAGCCTATGGTACTAGATGATAGGCACAGAAAGGAGAATTACTGCCAGATCTTTTTTATTTTCCTTTTCACTCTTCAATCCGTGTCACCAAAGTCAACTGCTGCCTAACAGGGCATGTCAGCAGACCTTACATGGGGTGTTTTTGACCTCAGTATCTGATATGCTCTGCAAGAGCAAGAAATTCTCCTTCTAGAGGCCAAAAATGAACCCCATCTTGTCATTACATCTAGAGACCAATAGGCAGAGCACAGATGCTTTCCTGTGATGTGACTGAGCTCACTTGTGTGAGCTGCTGCTGCCTCAGTGGAGAAAGGACATCTATCAGGATTTTGGCCACAGTTGTGTCCTTGCTGTCTGAGGGCTGGTGGTCACATGTGGGCCAGGGAGTTCACTTCCCATCTCACAGAGAATCCTCTGCAAAGAGAGATTATCAAATTCAGAGGCATTTCCCCATCCAGACCTCTTTGAAGGTTTGGAGGTTACCCTTGATGAGTTAAAATACAGAGTCCACAGACAGACATTCTTTTTATTGATGCTAAAAGGCCATCACATTCTTTTAGAGTGGTCTGGCAAGTGCCACTCTTTCAGAGAAGGAAATAAAACCATGTTTTCATAACAGAATCTTTCACTAGTTCTAGCCAGGAACACTGCTTCGTACTTAAAAACTAAAACAAATTAAAGTAAATTACTTAGTATATATGGAAATTATTTTTTAATAATGGATAGGTATTCTTGTTTATTATTTATGTGCATATAGTTCTGGTAGCAATTAACATCTTAATGAAATCTTTGTATAGAATAATTTTTGTAATGAAAACAAGGATGTGAATATGATTTACCGCTCCAAGCAAGCCAAGCATAATCAGATCCAGATTAATAATGTGAAAACTATTAACATATGAAGAATGTGCTCTGAAAACATTCATGTGATGACACAGGTTCATCAGAAGAAGCTGAACTTACTTTTCCCAAGGTCCTGCATCACAGATGAGGCTGAGATGCTGTTGCAGTTACATCACACTGATCCCACCGGTGAGGTTCTCAGGCGTTTATTTGCAGAAAGCCTGTGCACTGTGAACCTTTATTTACCTTTTCTCACCAGAGGATTTTACCCCTTGAGCAAGGGATGAAGCCTCTTTCAACACCAGATTTCATGAAACTCAAAACTCAATGAGAAATTGAAGTCTTGTTTGGTTTGGGGATTTTGCCTTATTATATCCATTGGTGACAGCCACTGATGGGGCTTTGTCAGCATGGTCCCCAAGTGCACACAACAAAGCTGCTATTTGCATTGGTGGAGATTAGCTGGCCACCAACAGCAGTAAATTGCACAAATGCAAATCAGATCTTCCTGTGTCTTGCTGACATATGTCCCTGCCCATGGCAGGGGGGTTGGACTAGATGATCTTTAAGGCCCCTTCCAAACTAAACCATTCTATGATTCTGTGACTTGCATAAAGGGTTTCATCGGTGTCAATACATTGACTCTGCAAGTGAAGCATTTCTGCAGGGCAACTAAAGGCTAGTGGCTAGCACATACTTGGGTGTGACATATCACACCTAAAGCAAAGCAGTGGAGAGAACAGTCAAGCTGTGAAATGTGCTTCAGGGTGGCTTGACTCATGCACAGACTTTTGTTTGATTTTTTTTTTTTCATTAAATAATCATTCTGTTCTGCTCAAACTCACACTGGGCAGACCAGGAAAGAACAGAGATGGGAATCCTCTCTGGATTCCCTAGGAGCTTAGAAGCCATTAGCAGCACTTTAGCAGGCTTTGGCCAAGGTTAAATCCATATGGGCTTTCTCTTATTGAGATCCATTTTGCCATGGCCTCACAATTATTTATACATCAGGACTCACATTTTCCAGTGTGGCTGTGTGATACCATTTTTACACACCTAATTAAGCCCAGAAACACATGTTTAGTGTTCTAGTGATGACAGAAGCACCCAATAATCTTTAGCACTTATGTACATATGAAATGATGCATACAACATCAAAGCTGTGTACACACATTAAATAATTCATCCTTATAATAACCACTGGAGGCAGGGGGGAGAGACATTAGCTAAATAGCTCACCCCTGTTGTTGCAGCAAGTCAGTGGCAGAGTCAGGGTTAAGCACTGCAAGGGTTTGGTGCCAAGCTTTGTGCTTCATCTATTAGCTCTCACTTCTCTGCAGTGAATGTACATAGCAGCTCATGTTATATTTGGAACATTTCCTACTCCAAGACATTCTCCTGTGGGAAGCAGCTACAAGTCCATATAAACAGAATATTCCATAAAAATAAACTAACTATCCCCAGGTTGGAGCAACCAGTGCTGTCAAGGAGAGGCAACGCTACACAGATAAGTGATGCTGCTTGCGTTGCTCATGACACTAACACCCACGAACGTGTTGTGATGCTGGAAGACCACGCACCCACATGCTCCAGCCGTGGGTGGGGGCCTCCAAGTGCCAGAGCATTGAGGAGTGTGGTGCAGGGGAGGGCTGGGTGATGGACGATGGAGAAAAACCCAAAAGAAGATGAGCATGGCAGCCATGTCAGTGGCTTTCTGCTCATGGCCAAAGAGTACAGCCCTACCTTGGTCACCTTCCTACTCACTATCATGATCAAATTCAATCCGTCATTACCAGAAGTTACATAAAAAATGACCCCAAAATCCCTTGCAAAACATGACAGTTTTGAGACTAGTGGGGGCCCTCTTCCCCCTCCCTCAGCCTTCAGCCAAAGTGAGAAAAGGGAGCACTATGGGAAAACTGAATTTCTCTGCAGACATCCTGTCGGTTTATGATCAGGATGCATCCCCTTGCATGATATTTGCATGGTTCAGCTGTGTGTCACATGCGTTGGCTTTTGTTTGTCTCTTCCCATGAGTGGTGAGGTGTACAGCACCTCTGAAAAGCCCATCTGCAGAAGGCAGCTTTCCGAGGCTGGTAGAGACAGTATCCAATGCTCTGGGAAAGAGCCAGCTCGGATGCAATAATAATTTGATGTTTCACTGGCCAAGAATGGTAACTCTTGCTATTCTGCTGGCAATTTGCAGGCTCTCCACATTGTGCGCTTCTGACAGACACAGCTATTTTCCTGAGCAGCTTTTGGATTTCAGACATTATAAATGTTTTGTTGTCTTGCTTTAATCTAGGTTGCCGTTTGGTGTAGTTATCTTTCTGCTCAATACAAGTTTACTTGTGAAGTTCCCCCTTTGGGATGATAGCACTGAGTCCACCTATTCTTCTAAAAGCCACTTTATCTTCAAAGAAAACACCCTAAAATTCCTGTGCCTATTCCGGACTCTTGCACAATATATGAGAGATTCTGGAGGGATCTAAGTAAAAGGGACCATTTTCTATCTAGATATGTTTGGACATTCCTTTATAGAGCATGTGGAAATGTATTCCAATTTCAAATAGATACACCCTCCCTCTTTAACATGAGTCAAGAGGAGAAAGCCCACACAGTTGTTTTGGTTACTTAGGAACTTCCATGCCTGATTAATCAGTTTCTCTCCTCTGCTTCGAGGAACCTAATTGAACTTGTCATTTTATTCCTCTGAAATGTACTCAAAGATTCAAAAAATTCTGGCATTTCTAATATTTATTTTCCACACTGCAGTTGCCAAATGTAACTCCCTTGGGGATAACACAAATTGGCTTCCATATTAGCTGAAATCATCCTGCACATTTTCTGGTCTTTGCCTACAGGGAATGGAGCATCTTCTGCTCTTTTGGTGCAGTTTGGCAGGAACTGAGCCCATTTTTGTACCAAGGTGCCTTCTATACCAGCAGTGCACCTCCTTCTCCTGCTCCCACAACATCTTTTCCCTCCAGCATCTTCCAATTACAGTATTCCTTCCATTACCATTAAATTTAATATAATCCATCAAATAGTCCCACAGGGGATATCTTTCACTTTGGATTTATCTGTTAATAGACACACGGTAGCAGATGATCTCTCTCTTTTTTTTTTTTTTTCCATGAGATTATTAATTACTAATGCAATTTTATTGCAGAAACCTGACGGTCTCCAAACATAGTCTCGTATCTTTCTGTTTCATTTGAATGTCTCCAGCGTAAATTACTGCCCAGCTACAGTCCTGGTTTCTATAGGTGCTCATTGCATTCCAGCACAATTCCTTAAAAAACAGAAATAAATTATGTTATGGGTGTGTTTCTTCATCCTTTGCTCCCCATTCATTGTTTGATTCTATTCTCTTTGGTGCATTTATACACTCATTTTTCACAGGTTTATAAATGTTGCAGTCAGAGCCTTGGATCAAATTCTCAGCTATAGGCACAAGGCTCCCATTTAGATGAATAGCTTCTTGGGTTTAAGGCCAGAAAGAAACATTAAAGCATCTGTTCCTATTTCCTGTATATCACAGACCATTACATCTCACACAATTACCCATGTATTGAACCTAATAGCTTCTTTGGCTAAAGTACATCTTCTAGAAAAGCATCCAGCCATGATTTGAAACTCTCCAGAGATAAGAATCCACAGCCTCCCTGGGGATTTGTTCCAGTGGTTAATTAATCCCACTCTTAAAAATATATGCCTTATTTCCCATTTTAATTTGTCTGGCTTCAGCTTCCAGCCACTGGATCTTGTTATGCAATTTTTTGCTGGTTAAAGAGCCTTTTAGTAGCTGGTATTTCCAGCTACCAAATACTTCGCATACTATAGGACAGTCATCTTTTGGTCTTCTCTCTGATAAGAACCCAAACATTACAAGCTAGGTCTCTATATAAAAAATGGATCCTCAAACCATTAAATAAGTTCTATGGCTCTTTTGGAACCTTTTTCAATTTTCCCTCACAAGAAATAACATTCATGTTTCTGGCCATGATCTGCAGCAGGAAATGCTCCTGTCTTCACCTCAGTCCATTTAGAATACAGTCTGGGGGCCATCAACACATAGCCATGCATAAACATAAACTTGGGTCCAGTGCTGGGACATAATGAGCTTTCTCAGTTGGCCCAGCACCGCCTGAAAACTAAGTCTTGTTCTTCCTTGGACAAGGAAGCAGAGGACAGTAACACAATCTTTACCCAGATGCACATTCCTCCCTCCTGCCCTCCCAGCTCTTCATGAGATTGGCAAGAACAGCCATGCTGTTGTGTGTTCCCTTGGCTGAGCTGGCAGCTGTTAGTGTGCATCTCCATGGACCAGGGATGCACCAAGGGACTTACACTCTCTGCTGCAAGCAAGCCTCCTCTAATGGGGTACAAAGCGTGGGGTGATGGATAAGCAAACAGACTGTGGTGTGGTGGATGCGCTTCCTGGGCATGGTCCATCAGGCATCCATCACGGAGAGCCTCTTGTTTTTTTGCATTGCATTTTTCTCTCCCAAGAACTGGAAATTTTTCTGAAGATAGTGGTACTTCCAGAGAAGGAGCTTTGGAGTGGCCATTCCCAGCTGGTGCTTGGGCAAGGTAGAAGCAGCTGCTGAACAAGTGCACTGATGTACGTAGTCTGTCTGGGACTAATGTTCATTTTTATTAACAATAAGTATTCATGATTGTCTCTGAATGTTTCTTCTAGATAATGAAAGCTTTGCTTCAAAAAGCAAACACCAAATAGCTTTAAGGAAGTTTTATGACCAAGCTGGGAAGTACCGTTGGTTTTGCAGCTTGTGGATCCCAAGGAGAACTGAGTACTGGAAGCACTTTGCATGAGGTTCAGGCTGCCTCAGTTCCATCTGTGTTCAATTAAATCCTGGCCAGCTAGTGATACCCATCATCGTGCCTGCTGCCAAACACAGCACAGTTGCAACAAGAGGTTAGAGCTGCCTGTAGTCTAAGATGAGGGGGAGATAACTGAGGCAGCCATCCCTTGTCCACATATTCAGCTCAGGACCAGGGTGCCTCCTCAGAGCTCCTATTTAGGTGCAAATAATGGCTTTAGACTCCATAATGGAGGTACTAATGGTGGTTGCTAAAGATTTTAAGTGCCTTTAGAAATTAGGTGCTGCCAAACCATACTGAATTAATGAGGCTTAGGGTGCCTGGCACATGGTGGGATTTAGATCTGCTTATGGCAGTACAGGACAAGGAAAGCATCAGGCAAAGTTGCCTACGTAGGGATGCACAGACCCAGTCCTGTGTCTGTCCTTGCTATGCAGTGTTTCAGGGCATTATATTCTAGCATGCATGCAGAGATGGTGACAGGTGCTGGGCAGCTTCCTTCCACCTGTGCCAGCCAGCACTGAGAAAGTGCTTTGACTCTGCTCTTAAAGCTTTGTTAGCAGGCTTCAGCCAGGAAATCAAAGGCAGTAAATATGTTCAGACTCTCAAAATGAAGTTAGATACCGTGAGGAGGACTGGAAAAGGTTGTGTTTGTAGGCTACTGAAGACAATAAGGAAGGAAGAGGCCATGCTGAGTGCTCTGCAAGACCTGACCCTGACTGACAAGCCATCAGCCTCAAGGTTTGTTTTTAATCTTGTAGTCATACCAGAGGGGTTGAGATTCTGTTGTCATGACCAAGTCTCCCTTGGATTCCTGAGATCAAAGATCTATTAGAAATATCTGTGCTAAGTGATAGCCTTTGGATCTTGTTCTTCTGCATATCTTCTGGCCATGCTTTAAGGTCCTCCCTTTGGGCATGTGGAGAGGGAAAGATGAGGCAGGAAAGAAGCTTTCTTTAATGTTGAAACATTTTGTTTTTCAGGGAGGGGGCATAGCTATTTATTTACTTTTGATAGAGCCAGGACAAACCATTTCTTTGATGGATTAGCCAGTTAGTTTTAATTTGTCAGGTTGCCTAGGGTACAGAACAGGCAGGTTAGCTGGAGCAATTGTCTCTATACAAATGGAAAGAATAATGTCCTGCAAAGGCAGCATCACAGTTCTGCTCTCTCCTCTGCAGACTGTTCCACAATACTTACCCTTTAAACCCCAGTCAAGTCTCTTGAGGAGATCTGAGCAGTGAGAAGTAAAGGCTTGTGTGGCCTTTTCTCTGCAGACTAAATACTGCTTTAATAATACAGTCTTTGACATATGCAATGTTGTGTTTTTTCCCTCATAGGAATGGTTTGATATAGGCTGGTGTTTTTTTTTTTTTTGTGTGTGTGTGTTGTTGCTAATACCTCAAGCCTCTATTATCTCTATTATCATGAGTTGTGAGGTGTAACTGCAATATATGTAAAAACAGACCATTAACTCAGTGACTTGTGAAGGACAGTATTATGAGACTAATCCTCTTTGGCCAGAGAGCATACACATTACTGGCAATGTCTGACTCATTTGGTTCCCAGTTTAGGCTAAGATGGCTCAAGGGTACACAAGGTACACACGTATGTCAGTGTGAGCAGTGGTACGGTCTGGACTGCCAGGGGTGATGATGACTACCAGCTTCCCATATGAGTCTTTGCATCCCAGGGAACATATGGGGTACTTTGGTCTCCCCTGAAAGGATACAGTTGCAGTTACTTTTCCAAAGTAAACACATCCACAACTCAGCAATGTGACTGAGTGATGCATAATTGGCGTCTATTTCTCTGCTTGCGAATGTAGTAGAGGTCTTCTAATTTACAGCAGCTTCTCCTCCTGATTTATTTACCGACCCAGTCTCTAGAGAAGATCGACTTTTTTGATACAGAACTAGGCAGTTTCTTATTTTAACAACACAGGCCTGTATAATCACAATTTGACCTGTTTTTTCCTAACAGTAAACATTTCCCAAGTGTTTGCATTGTCATTGATAGGGATTCGATTAAATTTGAGAAGAAAAAAGGCACCAAGTGCTCATGCTGCTGAAAAGGTTGTGGTGGTTGTTGTGCCTGAGTGCTGCAGACACATCTGAAATGTAGTTTGCTTCCACAACTGCCCAACTGGTCAGCAGGTCCTGCAAAGCATCTCTATGTCTCTCTGCAGTGATGAGAAACTAACTGCTTCAATTCCCAGTAATTGACTACTTTGATTCCCAGTAGCAGCAGCACAGAAACAGACACAACAGTACAGAGAGGGGCCACACGAAGCAGGCAGTGAGAGGAGTTTGCTGCAGAAGTGATGGGCTCTGGTGCCAAGAGGTGCTCACACTGCTGCACCAAGCTCTCCCTGCCTGCCCCTGGACGTGTGCACTGACGGGAGAGGCATTCAGCATGGCATGCCAGACCAAGGTGTGCCTGCGTCGAGTCAGGCTTGTGGCTGGTAGCCGCGGGGATGACTTGCATGTTCTGCCCATTCCTCTAGTGGAAACTTTGCCCTTGAAAAACATGGATGCAGTCCCTACAGTTTTGGTGCTTCAATGGGCTCTGAAACTCAAGTTTCCCTCAGAGCTCCTGTTCAGAAGTGCAGAATGCTTTTAGATTGCTCTGATAATGAACAAGACCCTGAAAGTCCCAATACACACTTGGCACAGCAGGAACCAGGTTTGATGGAGCTCTTGAATTGCCTGTGTGACAAATTCTGCACCAGCTCCCAGTTCTGAAACCCAGGTCATGCAGTCTGGAAATGATTTGGCAGGCATAACATGTCCAGAACAACGAAAAAATAGTTGGGTGGTTTTGTTTTTTTTTTCCCTTTTTTTTTTTTGTTTTGTTGTTGTTGTTGTTGTTGTTGTTGTTGTTGTTTTGTGTTTTTTTTTCTGGATCAGTTCAGCTGGATCTGACTCACCAGACAGGCATGCAAGCCCTTGTGTTGGCACTAATGGAGGAGGCAGCATAGAGAGAAGGAACAAACTGCCAGAGGGCATGGGACCACAGAAAAAGTACATCAGCACGTCTCATGCTTTGCCATTGTTCACTTTCCTACCAAAGCACTTTCCTGTTCGTTCCCACCTCCACACTGCTCTCTAGAAGGCAAGTGACACGTTCCTTTTTGAGATTTCAGTCTACACTTTCATTGTCAAGAGAAGGATTTAAGCCTCGGCAGTGGCCAGCTGACACAGCAGCTAAGATTAGATCCCAAACAACTACCTAAAAACCTCGTGTAATCAGCAAGAAAGGGCAAAGAGCTAAAGTGTAAGAATAGAGCAGCACTGAGTTCAAACACTCCCCTGTTCTTTCTTATGATAGCCTGTACTTTCATCATGTCTGCAATAATAAAATAAAGCATCTGCAGGATGCAGTGGTATTTTGAATGGGATTAAAAAGAAACGAAATTATGGACATTTATTTCAAACCAGGGCTGAATATCTTAGATGAGAGAACCCAACAGTTCTCAGATTATTTAGGAGGTCAGATGTTGGTCACTATAGTAGTGGTCCTTCCCAGCACCAGATACAACCACGGTCTGCTTTGCCATTGAGGCAATTAAGCCTTTTAACAAAGCTAAACTAGATACTCAGCTTTCCCAGGGGAAAATGAGTTAAATGATTTACCTGTATTTATCACTGGTAGTGAAAATTACTTGGGATAAATACTTCATTTATTGGTGGATAATTTGGCCTTTTTTGAGTCTTTTGGGTATTTTGCTGTTAAGATACTCTTCCTGCAATCTATCTGAAAGAACAGTAGATGTGTCTGCTTTTTTATCATATGCACATAGCCACATTTTGGTCAGCTTCACGATCCTCAGTGAGGAACTCCAAAGCTGAAAGTGGAAGCTTTTCTTCAAGCACAATTTGGTGTAAAAAAGCAGACATTGAAGTTATGCACAATTCACACTCAGTACAGGCAGGAAGTACCCTGGACCCTTTGCAAGTGCCTCATCATGGGAACTAAACCTTGGGTACAATTCTGGCCATGTCCCTGCTAAGAAGCCCAGCAACAACTGCCAAGAAGGGAGTAAAGGAGGGGTTTGAATGCAAAGCTTTGCTGCTGCTGTGACAGCGTCCACCCAGCACTCACAAAGCTGTAAGGAGCTGCACTCTGGAAGGCTTTGCTCTTTATTAATATCCTCCTAGGCTCGCTATGAAGTAGCAAATACTCTCCCTTTGCCTCCTTGTCCAGATCAGTGTTTTGCAGTCCTTGGGTGCCCTGACCTTGCTGCTGCAGGCAGCTCAGCAACGCGAGCGGCCACATGTGAAGAGATAGTCCCTCCTTCTGCCAGATCTATCAGGTTTTGCAGGGGCTGTATTAAGAATAAATAAAACTCCTCAAATGAATAGGAAAAGATGAGGAGGCAGATAATTCTAATTCTCATGACTGATAGTATTACTCAATTTAGACATTAACATTCTAGTTAAAGATTTAAACCTTGGATTTACTGAGCATGCTTGTTATTAATTTTGCCTACTCAGACTGCACTGGTAGCAGGTAGGTGTATAATTTTAAAAAGATTTTGAATTATATTGCAAGTTAAGTATTGCAGAGACAATATTTTTTTTTCCCAGGCAGCTGATGAAAGGCCTCACAGGATTTATTATTATCCTTCTGAAGGTTTGGGAGGAGTGTTTACTGGATGGATCCATAGCTTGTATAATTCCCCACATTCCTCTATTAAAATGATACCCCTAATCCTTGTTCCGTAACTCAGAAATGATGCATAGCAGGTTCTCACCTCTGTATCATTACCCTGCTACATCTTAAATCCTTTCTTTTCAGAGTTTCAGCCAGAGAAGATTATTCTTCACTCCTCTTGATGTCATTTCTGCTCTCAGCCAGGTTACAGCAATCACTTCTTGGGAGGACACGGGCACCGTGAGGGTCTTCCCCAGAGACCCTCACAGCATTGCACACAAACAGCAGCTCCAGGAACAGCCTGGCACAAACAAGAACCAGGCAGTTTCCAGCTGCCTTCCCTTCTCCCTCTCTTCAGTTTGATGGAAAGGGAGGTATTCCTGTTGTGCTGAGCCACAGGGAAGAAAAAGAAGTGGTTCAGATAACAATGTTAGGGCTTGATCCATCCAGATGGATTGGTTACTAATGGCAGAAGAGGTTTCCCTTTCATGAAATCAGTGGCTGTGACATTGCTTCACATAATACTAATAACTACAACAGTAACAATTATTATTATTATTAAAAGAAAAAAAATAATATAGATAAAGACAATTCTTTATTTGGGGAAAAGATTTTGAATGTGTGTGTCCTGTTCTCACCATGCATACACATATAAGCATATGTGAGAAGGAAAGAAAGCAGTGTCAAAACAGCACCAGTGCAAGCGGTCAGAAAGCGACTCTGTCAGCAATACTGAGAGCAGTTCTGTTCATGATGTTCTCTACCCCACCTGCAAACACATGGATAAATAAAATGTTACACTCTCCTGATAAGTCCACTGACTCCTGCCAGACTTTACGACTCTCCATTGACTCGCTAAAACTCAAAATAGATTTTCTTGGAGGTAAAAACACCCAATGAATATAGAGGCTGTTATTTATTCTGTCCCATCTTTCTTTTAATGTCAGTGAAAATGCAAATACATTGGAATATAAAATGGCACTTTCCAAACGTAAGCTCATAGTTCAAAAACATGGGCTAGGACATAATTTCTGCTGAAGTCAATAAAAAATTCTGAGGGACTTTATTGAGACAGGATTCAATAACTTAAAATGCTTTAAAACATTAAACTGAATGATGCTCTAAATACGAAAGATGATTTATTGGAAAGCAATACCAGGGCATGTCATACCTCATCATTAAGATTACCCTGGACTCATTATCACTCTTTCTCCTAACTGAATTTCAAAGATTTTATTAGATCACTGTTCATATTAAGGAGTCCTGTTAAAGGCAATCATGTGCTTCATACACTGTGCTGCTATTTAAAGAAAAGTCTTTATATCGATTACCTAAAAAGACCAATGGACAAAAACAGAATGGAGGCAGACACATATTCTAAAGGGTCAAATAAAAGTCCCCACCCTATGCTTTCTTAAACGCAGGCAAAATTACTTTTTTCTCTTCTATCATAAGCTATTCCCTGATGATGATTTTTCAATTAAGCCAAAGCTGGACTTTCACTGAAGACAAAACATGAAAAAAAAAAAAAAAGTTTTATTGATGATGTGTGTGCATGATGAAATTGTAGCTTCTTAAAACAGCTGACAGAGGAGTGGAAACAATAATGAATGTTAATATGAAAGACTGAAATGACAACTGTATATTTGCCCAATGCTTCCTGAGCTGGTATAGTATGGGAAAGCAGTTGCTTGGGAAGCTGTCATTTCCTCTTGTGTTGTTTAGAATAGACTTATAAATGCAGTCAGGTGTCACCATCAAGAGGAGTCATCACTTTGCAACAATATAACCCTTGTTTTCAAGTGAGCACGGAAATACAGTGTGAATTGTCTCCTGGCTGCTTTGAATGTGACAGCTTTCAGCAGAAATATTCAGACTTCTTAAATGTACGATACAGTTAAAGACTAAGAGCTAATCTTTTATTTCCAGTTGCATTTGCTTTGCCAAGACTTTCTCAATTCACCAGTGACCTAATTTTTAAAAATAAAAATATTGTGACACAACTATGATCGAAAGCCTTGGCAGTGTGAGGTTCATGTTTGAACCTGATGATCCTAAAGGTCTTTTCCAACCCAAATGATTGTATGATTCTATGACATGCTCACTTCATCCCCTAAGGATGTTTTCAAATCACAGATGTGAAGAAGGAAAATTGCCCATGTAACATGAATCTAAGATTATGTCATATGGAAAATTGATCCTCTGAAATAGGCAGGGACCTTTCTACAGCATTTAGCGGGCTTGGACAAGCAACAGTGAGGGTAGTTCAGTGTGACCCATAGGCAGTGGCAAGGCTGAGCTTGCTCTCTTTGCACAGATTCTGTGTATCCCTACTGGACCACTTCATCTTCCTCTCCCTACACCCATAACTCTGCCCCCACTGGCACTGGCCAAAACCACAATAACTCTTTGTCTCAAGTCTTTGATTACATTCACAAACCCCAATAACTAATTTAGGTCATCATTGGTGTTGGCAGCACTATTTTAGTTTTCGTTACTTTCTTTTGCTCTTTTGTGTTGTTTTTCTGAAGTATATGGGTTTGTCTTAATGTGACATCTCTGTGCAAACATATGCATCTAAGGAAGGCAAAAGAAATTCATTGCATTCTGACTAATACAGAGGAAAGGGGAAATTGCCTAAATAATGAAACAGGAGATGCAGTTTTAACTATGTCATTTCTCTCTTGTCTCCATAGTACTGAATACACAAATATAAAATCTACCTTCTCCTTCAAACTTATCAACGTACAATTAAACCCCACAAAGCTTGACAACCTGTTGTCAAGTTGTTTAAGCAGTTGTTTCAGAATCTGACAGACAAACTTATAAACAAAACGTAGAGCAGCAGATTGCGGGATGAGGCAGCATCATCACATGGCTTCCCCAGTTACATCAAAATTTGGAAAACAAAAAAGCAGAGGAATACTTTTTCTCCTTGAATAAATAACAGTTTAATTACATTGTAGAAATAAAATATGATATGGTAGGAATACACTGGAAATCTTACAGAAATACTATTCTGCTACTGGTAGGTAAATGGTCAAAGCTACTTTTCATGACAATCTGAACAGTACTTGTGTACAAACTATTATACAGGTTGCTAATGAAAAATATTGGAACAGTTGCAAGGATGTTACCAGCTCAAACAAACATCTAATGATACAATATTCTTCTAAGAGGAAGTAATAATGTTAGATTTACAGACAATAAAGAGTTATGTTCTCCACTTTGAAACACTGGAAATAAAAACTCAGGTAATCTGATTTCTTTACCTCACATTATCACAAGGAAAGATTTTCCTTTCACTATGAAACAGCATCCCAAGAGACCCTGTAAACAGTTTATTTAAAGGTAGTATTTGAGATGTCACAGCAACTTCAATGATTTTCCTAGTCTACAATTACAGACTTTTTAGGCCACTGCTTGTACAGATGACTTTTTTTTTTTCCCACTTATTTACATACATTCAGCCCAATAACAGCAGGTAAAATGCGCTGTCTATCTCACAATAGACACACTAAAATTTTCATCAAAAGGCCAGTGCAAGAAGATGTGGATAGTGATTGCACAGCATCGAGGAGATTATATTATACAAATATACAATCAGACTGTTGAAAAATCTAACTCTGCACACATGTGACACAGATGGTCTTCTAGGTAGGTACGTGACACTTGGAGTTGGTATAGATACATAACTGCAACTAGTGTTGGTTAGTTGGTTGATGATGGTGGGCATGGCCGTGGAACACAATATCATTTGGCTATGCCATCACTAAGTGAAGGTAGGCAACTGCAAATTAGGAATACCTAAAGCTGAAGTTTAAGTACAGCTTATCTTGGAACGGCAGCAGATTTTTCTAATGAAAGAAGACTTCTACTTAGTGTGCAACATATAAGAAAATTGTTGCCGACTCTTAATAAATGGTTCTAAGTGAACCGATGCAGTTCCCAGAGCTTTCAAAAAACTCATTATGCAAATAAAGACAGTGATGATAGACAATAACGTTTCACAGGATGCTATTTCTTATTATATCAGTAAGCACCAAGTTAAGTGCCAAGACAGCCCCATTGTCCCATGATTTATCATGTAAAATTTAGAACTTGAATGCACAACGAAAGTCCACAAAGTTTGCATTTAATTCACAAGAAGACAGTTTCAAAAATGGCTCTTAAAATACCTTTACATTTCAAATGGGCTTTCCTCTGCCTCCTCCAAGAGGACTGCTTTAGGATGGATTAGACCTAGATATAAGAAAGATCATTCAGGAGGACTTGTACATCCTCTGGGAGTCCTCTGCAATCCCCTGGTTTTCGCTGACTGTGATGGATCCCTCAAGAGCGTGGTGCCCTGTTGTGTCATGCAGGTAAGCTGCAGGGGAGATGGGTGAAGTTGCTCAGCACCTTGCCTGATCTGATCTGATCTTTAAAACACATCACCACTCATCAAGCCTGAACTTGGAGCCACTTGTGCCTCCACAGAACCCCTGGCTGAAATGGGTTGGGCTGCTCTAGCCTGAACTGAGGCATCAGAAACATCCTGGGAATGTCATGGCAGCCAAAGACCCTGGGCTGCCCCCTCCCCTCCCCCCCTCTATGTAAGACCAAGGATAGGTGGAAGGGCAGCATGGATTTTGCTCCACTCGCCCTGTGCCATGGAGGAAGTCACCCCGGTTATGGCAAGTGTCAGGCCGCTAAAAGGGCAAAGCCATGTTTGCAGCTATTTTGGCAGAATTCAGCCAAATGGGTAAGGAAACAGTCCAAAAAAGCAAGGCAGCAGAGAAGAGGACCCCAGACCTGACTCAGAACCAAATTACAGAATATCCATGCCTCAAAGACTATCTGGTAATATGTTCTTTGCGACAGTCCCAGGCTGCAGAAACTATCCCACCATGGGACAGAGTCACTATTTTCCTTCAATAGCTTCTTGCTTGAAGCAGGTAGTGTGTCAAACCTTGTCAGTGGTTTCTCATTTCAAGCTATCAGATTTGACTACTGACAGCCTTAAAACAAATTATCATTTACTTCTGGCTTTCTCAGTTTTCAGGAACACCATTGACAGCTAAAGCAGTTGTCAGTGTGGGCTCAATCAATGCTCTGCCTCATTTCCCCTTATCCTCAAGCGCAACTCTAACACATGGATATACATCTCAGAGTGGATTGAGATGTTCTTAATACGGTACTTTCATCAGTAATCAGTTGGAAGAACTCAATTTTAGAAACAGAATTCGTGTGCAAAGCGTGCAACAAGAAATACAGTTACATTTGGTCAGTGTCCTATCTTAGTTACGCTACCATGACTCACACTGATTAGTATACTTACACGCACACACACACACACGCAAACACACGTACACACACAGATGTTTATTTATATACACGCTCACACAATAAGAAAATGTCTAAGTCTGACAATATTTCCTCCTCTTTTAGTGAAGACGGCAGTTTGGCATCTCAGGCTCTGAATCTGCTTAAACCTGGGATACAGGAATGTGAAACACTTCAAGTATACATCGACTGCACAGTGATAACATTGTACATTGAGTCTGACACATGCTGTCTTCAGTGGTCCAGCACCAGCACGTGGCTTAAAACCAGTTGCCCATCAAAGGAGCCAATATTCGGGACATTTGCTTTTCAGTGTTTGTATTCACGCAAAGCCCAAGAGCAGGGCAATAGTCTGTGCAACCATAAACATCCTCCTGCGTAAACGCAGTGGTATTTAAAAGTCTGAACCAGTGCACTCCTCTATCACATTCCTTCGCTATTCCTCTGTTGCTGTTACTCTCATATGAAAGTAAAAGGTAGTGGGGAAATAATTTTAGTAGAAGAACACAAAGCCTCTCCTCTAAGTCCACAGAAGACCACTAAAAGTGTAAAATTTCCAAAATATCTCATAGGAATTCTTCATAGGAATACAGTGTTTCCAATGGGGTTTACAGATCACGTTTCACATTATTTCCACAGATGTCTACCTTATCACTTTGTTTAATTAGACAAATATCAGTAACACATAATAAAACAGCATACAATTCACAGGACACGACACGTTTTACAAAACCTCTAAAACTCAGTACGGCTGCTTTTGGAAAAAATCAGGAACTCCTATTACAGACAGGAAATACACTTCACATTGAAATGAACAGCATGATTACAAGGCTTTTTTTCTTATTTGATGGTATTGGTTTAGAATGCGTTACTTTTCCATTAGGTTTCACAATTTTTCTTCACACCCACAAAAGGAACCATTGCTAAGCTGGTATTTTCTCTGTGCTCTTTCAGGAAACATTATTATTCAGTAAACACCTTTTGAGAAAAAACTTGTGAAAATTTAGCTTGAACACCTAATTGTAAAACCTGAAGATCTGGCTGATGGTAATGCTCTTAACACAATCATTGCTCAGCTTACAATGACAAACTAAAACATTTTACAGGAGGGTACAAACACATTAAGCCATGGGTTTGGTTTTCTGTTGCTGTTTTTTTCATTTATTTTTTTTTTTAACTAACTCCTTTTCTCCCCACGCTGAGAAGTCTCTGACTTACAATGCTTCAGCAGTTGTGTCTGTGGAGACAGACATGGTAACTTTGGCAATCTTAACTGTGCTCTTAATGCAGCTCTCGGCAGCCCTGTGCACGTTCCCCGCGTTGTTGGCATGTTTGTGCTGGCAGTCAGACTCCATGCTGTTATCAAGGGGCTGCGCCGTTCCTTCACAGGTGGGGAACATGCTGCGGAAGGCATGTCGCAAGTCCTTGCTCCTCAGAGCATAGATGATGGGATTCACTGTTGAATTCAGCAAACAGAGCATGCTACAGAAGGCAAAGACAGTCTTGATGAGCTTGTTCATTTTCCCAAAGACATCATACACCATGATGGCGAGGAGAGGGCCCCAGCATATGATTAAAACGACTAGGATAAGGACCAAGGTTTTGGCTAACCTGATGTCCATACGAGTTTGATCAGGCCTAGTGATCTGTACCTTACCATCCTCCGTTGACTGAATGATTATGCTTTTCTGTGTGCCCCGCTGAAGCATGCGAACAGCGTGGCTGTGAGCCTTCCACAATATGTACATGTAGGCATAGACAATGAACAACAAGAGGACGCTGGTGACCCCGATCCAGAACATCAGGTACGTCTCATCGATGAGAGGGAATATGTCTGAACAAACAGAATTGAGCTTTTTGCAGTTCCAGCCGAGCAGAGGAAGAACAGCTATTACAATAGCGATGGTCCACATCACACAAAATGCTACGACAGCCTTTGGTCGGGTGACAATCCTTTTGTAAGCTAGTGGCCTGTGTATAGATATGTATCGGTCTATTGCCGTGAGGAAAAGGCTACCTACAGAGGCGGTGAAGGAGGCTGTAACTCCACCCAGTTTGAACAAGAAGACGTTGGGGCTATCCTTCCGGTGGAAAACATGGAAATCCACAAAACTGTAGACAAAAATGACGCTGCCCAGGAGGTCGGCCACGGCCAGGCTGCCAATGAAATGGTAGGAGGGTCTACACCGCAGGCTTCTGGAGTGGATGATAACACACAGGACGAGGAGGTTCTCTAGGACCGTGAAGGTGCCCAGGGTGAGCGACAGCACAGCGATGGCCAGCTGCTGGCTGGGGTTGAGGATCATAAAGCACTCCATATCCATAAAGTTCTCCCCACACTGTATATTCTCCTCATTATCCTTAAATGTGGACAGGGACTTGTTGTAAAACTCTGTGATGTTGACTGGATCTGAGGGAATAATGCTCAGCAGGGGATCCTCTCCCACAGTCATTTTTTCTTGGAAAGGATCACCCCTGAAGGAAGAAAGAGGGAACTTCTGGGGGTAGTACCCCAGCTTGGATGCCATGTCGCCTTTCATGTCTTCGTACTGGATATCGTTGGAGCCCACGTAAAGGAGATCTGTCGTGATTGTTCGGAAAGTTGTATCTGCGAGGCCATCTAGGATTGACTTCATAACCCCAGTTTTGTTGGTTTCAGAGAGACTTGGGAGACAGAAAAATGCATCGGAGGAATCCTATATGGGGAAAAGATCAGACTGCGTTACCATAAACAGGGAGACAAACTCCACAAAAAATTTAGTTGAACTGCATCAAACAAAATCAACCCTTCTCTTGTATTCAGTGTAAGCCTAGACTTCGCCACTGTGGGAGTCAGGGTGGGTTGAGCACTTAGAAAGAAATCACCTGGACTTCACCAAAACTGAATTACATTAAGAAATGACGTGAAAAACAGAGGCACGGGGAATCGAGCGCTTCACAGGAAAGCAATTTTAATTTCTCATCAAAACCTTCTGAGCTGCTCCACCACAAAGATATTTTGCTCTACATCTGAACTTGGCTTCTGATTGCAAAGTACCTTGCAGACCAATATTCCTTGGGATTGCTTCACTTAGATAATACCAAATGTCACTGCAGGAGCAGCAGTAAACTGAATCATCACCTTCATTGCTTTTCTTTCAAAAGGCACCGAGGGTTTTGAAAACCTGAAAACAGAGAGGTAACAGGGACAGAGCCATATACTCTAAATTTCACAGTTCACCCAGTACGCCTCTATATTCACATTAGCCTGTTATAGCAATCGGAGGTCTACTAACATCTTGAATTTGCTATTGCAAATTTATTATCAAGGGATTTAATCTGCAAATATATAGCTTCACTACATCCATACATAAAGATTACTCTATTCTTCCCTTCTGCTAAGCAAACTAAGGTAACTGGGACGTTTGGGCTGTGCGAGGGAGATGGGTTGTTATTCTGCTCTGTTCGCAGTTTCAGGAAGGGTGACCAGCACTGCTAAGTCAGTGAGAGAATCAGTGACCCTCTCTATACAGACCAGAAGTCTCAGTGAGGGCAGTTCACGGCGCCCTAGATAAACACGGCGCAAAGTTTGGGTCAGAGTGCAGCTTGGGACGAAACTCTAGACAACAGGGACCAGGAGCCACTGCTCCTGTGAGAAGCATGGTAACGTAACTTGTCCTGATGTGGACACTGTCAAAAACATTCTGTCCTCTCGGAAACTAAGGGGACCCAGCAGAAGGCCCCCAGGCAGCCACTGGTCTCTGAGTCCTGTCACGTCCTGCTCATGGATTGTGGAGGCTGGAACTCCTGGTCAGGGTACCCTTGGGAGCACCTGACAAGTCTTACATCTCTTCTTATGCTGTATTCCTTTATATTACTTTGCCCATAGAAAATTCCATGAATATGGATTGAACATCTGCTTTAGGGCCCCCTTCCACTGCCTGAGTGGATGAGAGTGGTCTGAATGTAAATAAGAGCCAGAATCACCTCTTTAGTGTGCAACAACTATTCTGCATCTGCTATGGGACATCTTGATGATTATATCAGCAACAGGAGCAAATTCGAACTACTTCTTGCTTTTGGAACCGAGATAATTGTGACACTCAAGAAATCCCAGATGCCATATATAGGCTTTTACTGACTTAGCCTGTTCACTTTACACAACTGACAATAAGTGGCCAGAAAGGCCATGAGAGATTATCTGCCAAAACTCAGAGTACTGATCACCTCAGCTCCTAAAGAGAAGACTTACACAGTAGGTACCACAGTTCTGTTTTCCCATGAAAACTATAGAAAAGAAGAAAAGGATTCCTCTCTGAAACAATACCAATAACTTACTAAGCAATAACTGAAAAACCAAAGAAATAATGAGCATTTCTAAAAGCAGAGATCATTAGGCTGATGATCTACTTATTCACTGCCCTTGCTTATAGCATCTGAACACTCAAGACTTTTTCCATAGTTGTTTAAAGTTTTGCCTTTGATTAAGCAGGCCTGGACACTGACGATTAAAGGGAATGTATGAACTTAGATCCGCAGAAGACACTGCAACTCCAGTGCTGCACACAAGGATGAGTAAAAACAACCCTTACCAGCATACTCTTAGCACACAAAATATGCTGGCTGAATCACCTTTTGCATAGTTTGCTCAGCAAGTAACAATATAATTATTAGACAGACAGACAATATTAAGGAATTTAATTTTGAGGGCGTGAGCAAGTGAGGGAGGGAAAAGTCACTGAAGCATACATTAAAAATGAACAGCAATCATCTAAGACTTAAGGTGCTTTTCTTCCAGAAGGTGCTTTACAGCTGTTCCTAGAGAATCTGCAGATGTTACATGTTGCAAAAATGACTCTGCTAACAAACCTGCTTCGGGTGAAGTCTGGCAACTTTACACTTGGCATTAAAACACTAGCTTGAAATCAAAAGTAAAAAATGTGTTATTAATTTGAAAACCACCCAAAAATATTAAATAAAACAAGTAAATAAACATGTAAATAAATAAACATGTAAAGATGGCTGGAGTATCCTCTGTTATTCCAGCTTATTTTTGACAGAAGAAAGACAACCATTTTAATGATTAAAGCCACAGCCCCATGTCGAGCAGATTATGTTTGAGGAAAGCTTCAAAAATTGTATGCAACTGAGCACTTCTGCTAGACAGACAAACAAATTGTTATGAGGTAGCTGGTCCCTGCTGGAGTCATGTCAAGTATAGACTTCTCAGAATTAGGTGCCGTGCCTTTGTTTGAAATACAAATGAAAAAACATGAATTCCTGCGTGCTCTTTTGAAGGTGGCAGTGAGTTATGTGACAGTATCACTATGCATGCATATGCTATGCTAACAACATGGTTAATGGGATCAGAAGAGGCAAGTCTTACTTTGAATGTCAATGATTTTTTTTTCTCTGTATTTTTACATTGAGATTATTACAGTAATTTCTACCTTATTGTATCTGCAAAGAGAGTTTTCTTTGGGAGTAGTTGGGAGTTCATTAGTGGTGTAGTTTAGACTTTGGGGGATGCTGCTGACATTAATTTTGGTTTTGTTTGCTCCTGGGAATATCATAATTGGAAATTTCTAGCTGTATATGTGCATGCACCTATTCAAGCAGCAGTTGATTTTTATTAAAGTTGCAGTAAAACAACCGCTTGCCTGTTCTGGAATTGCACTTTACAAGAAATTCGTTTATTTTAATTTAGATACTAGCTTATCCTGGTGTAAGTTCACTACTGAAATGCACTGAGGAGATCAGAGAGGTTTTCCATGGCTGTTTAGTGAAAACAAGACTGGACTTTTGGCACTGTGGTTATCAGGTCACAGTCTGAGGTGCTGCACGATTTGACGTATGGCAGAAGCAGTGGTCTTGCTCTTGGTCTTTTCATTGGTCAGGTGCACATGCCAGTGGCTACAAATTTTGTCTGTGAGCTCTGCTGTCTGAGGCTGGAGTGGTGAGCAGGTACTGCGCATGAAAACAGACAGCCCATGCCATTTTAGCCACACTGCTCACTGCAGTTGGCTCCAACGCAACCCAAACCCATACAAGCCCAAGAACACAAACACATACTGCTTAACACCCATGATCACCTCTACATGAAATACTCCAGGAGCCCCTGTGGCTTCTCATAGCTTCCCTCGAGAACAAGCATTCCCCACACAGATCTGTCCTCTCTAGATGGGGCTGAAGTGACAGGTGTGTGTCCCCTCACAGGCAAGGATGGCAGTGAGGGAGAGCCTCCCTGCCCTGCCAGAATTCACTCTTCCAACAGAGCCTTTGAGTTTTCAAAGCTTTCAACTTCATCCCTTCCTTAAATGAGCTCTCATACCTCACTCATTTTAAAACAGCTTTTAAAAGACTGAAACATTGATTAAAAATGAAGGAAAGCCTGCAGTGACATTGGCACTCAAAATTTTTTATGTATTTCCATGACTGCATGCAGCAATTCAGAACAAGCACTGAATTATGAGTACAGATAAGAATTAAACAACAGAAAAATATTTCAAGCATCTTTTATTTTGAAGAGCAGACCAGAAAAGGCAAAGCTGAACACCACTTTAGACCTTTCTCCCATCATCCAGCAGCTCTTGAAGGGCACTGCCAGACCAGCTGTGCGAAGTGACTGCCGCTAGATGGAGTGGCTTTGACAAACTGCCTGCTTAGCTGTCTGCAGAGACCTGCATTCAACTTCCTCCAGCCCTTTTTCCCAGCCTGCTTTACCGGGGATCAAAGATATGAGGTGATAAACATCACCTGAAGGTTGAAGACACAAGTTTTTAAGGCTCTGCCTTCAAAGTGAAAGAATTAGTAAAGAGCTGAGGGGGCAAGTCTTACTACTGCCCTCCACTGTGTGGTTACATATAGCCCTAAAAGATGCTTGGATGATATTAGAATATAAATAGACTTTAGGTAAAACAAAAAATACATAGTACATAAAAGGCTGATAACTCACCAGCAAGAACAGGGAGAATTATACCCCTCCTAGACTTCTTATTGTTCCACAAGACCAGTTCACTTGGGGAACAAGAACGTGACTTCATTAAAATGCTATTACCTATCTTCTCCTGCTGTTCTGGGGTAGAGGAAGGGCCGGGAAGTTTTTATCGTTGTCTATAAAAAGGACTGAATTTACTATTATTTGCAAACCAGGATGATTGATAGAGCAATTTTAATAGCCTGAATAGAAACAGTGCGTATTTGTGTTCTTCCTCGGAAAGTAATTATGAGCAATACAATGATGTTACTGATAACTGCAAAAATGTTGACATGGCAAGAAAAGGAATCAAAACAAGAAAGGGAAATCCACAATCAAATTTTTCTAGCTTCTATTTTAGAAAATATTTTGATCTCTATGTCTATGCATTTCTCCTATGATAACCACAGTTAATTAAAAACAGGCTAAAGGACAAGTAGGTAAAATTGAAACAATTTCTGAACACACAAAAATAGGTAAATGCACTCTCATTGCTCACATGTTGTAAGGATGTAAGCTGTTCAGAGATGGCCTTTATCTTCTGATAAGCTCACATAATGCCCATTACACTGGGACTCCTACCAAACTGGGTACCACCACAGGAGAAACAGCAGTAATTTATACTCGTATGCAGTCAGCTGGAAAAGTGTGAGAGAAATGAGGTATACCATGGTAACTATTGGCCTTTAGGAATTAGAACTGTCCTATAAAATGAAACTTTATATGGTTAATAATTACCTTACCCCATATGGCGATGAACAATACTGCTTCGAGGACAGAACAAGGTTTTCAAGCCTTGGAAAAAGAAATGTGCAGACTGAGAAATGGTACTCTCAGACTCAGTAACACTGAGCAAGGAAAAAACACATGTTGACAAGAATGTGAAAGCAATGTTACTCCTATCCTGTTTACTGGTTTACTACTCTATCTCCAACACTGTGCTACTCCTAGGCTATAAATGGCAAAAACATTGTCACTCCTAATTCAGGAAAAATTGCATTCACTTCAGTCAGAATTCTCTCTGTGAGAAGGACTGTGAAGGAGCACAGATGCTAGGAGAGGAGCAAATGAGGAATGTTATCTTCTAGATACAGCAAGGCACTACCAGCTATGGGGTAAACTAGAGCAAGCAATTACTAAACCAAATTTCGTTCTTATGTAACATGATTGCATCTTTGGCAAGTTGAACCTTAATTAGCAAGAAGCCACAGCTATATGGTTATTTATGTAAATTAACATACCCTTTGCACACTAGTAGGGTAAGGGCTGGACTGTTCCAACTTGTGGGCAAACAGCCCCTATGTGACACCCCCCAGCATCCAGCAGCTGACATTCAGAACAAAAACAAAACAAGGAGGGAAACAGAGCCTTAATCAGTGATGGACAATGTTTTTAAAAGAAATAACACTACTTCCTCCCTCCAAAGTTTTGTTGGTAAGATGTGTGCACCAGTTTTAGCACAGGTGACTTGCACGTACAGAGAAAAGGAGGCTGTGCCTTACCTCCCAAACAGCCAGGGCATACACATGTCTAAGATCAGAGAGGTTTAAAGGCAAGGCTGAAGTCCTGCCCCATTTGGTGCAGGCAAAGGACCCAAACTTTGCTCTCCTGCAAGGCAGGTGAGCGTGCTGGCAGCCTCCACATTCTGCTGCCTTCTCTAAACTGCTTGACTTGCTCTAAGAGCATGCTGGATCAAGAGTTAAACACCCAGAAATAAAGGCACCAACTGATATTCCAGGAGGCAGGGTGCACGCCTGGAAAGCAATAGCCTTAGACTGAAGTCCTTTCTCTGTATTAAGCAAACCAAGGATGGGTTTCCCGCATCCCACCCAGGCACAGGGGAGGAAGAACAGGGACAGCTGTCCCATCTGCCTGTGAAAAAGCCCCAAAACTCCTGATTTCGCTCAAAACCCCTTAGCTTGTAAAATACAACCCCTTACACACACATTGCCTACCATGTTGGAGACAAGACAAAGTAATGAAGTCACAAACCAGCAAGGGGACCATCAGGGTCACATTAATGGAAAACTACAGCTACCTGCTCTGCCAATCATTTGGGACAAAGAAGGGAAGGCTAAGGTAGCTATCCTAAAACTGTGGGATTTTAAGATCTTTCACAGTTTATATATCTTGATTTCATCGAAAGATAGAATTTTGGAAGAGGATGAAGAGGCTTGCCGAAGTACGTAAGACTCAGACAAAAGGAAACAATGAAGCAATTGTGATCTGGCTGTTTGCTTAAAATCAGCTCCAGTTTAGGGACTGCAGTCCCAATAAAGGACTTTCCCTTCTTCTTTCCAAATAAAGCAGAATGAGCAGCTAATACAAAAAGCTTGATAAAATGCTATGGTATTTACATTTTAAAGAAAATTGAAGAGGAGTCATTAAGATGGTCCATTTTGAACTCTCAAACTTTTCCTTTTTCACAAAAGGGTTTATCTTGGATTTCAACATTCCAACAGAAATTGTGTCATTTCCAGCCTCTTTTCTAGCCACTCTTTAATGCCAAAAGGTGCAGGCACTTATCACTGCTGAGTAGGATTGACATAAATGTTAAATGGGGGCAGAGAAGCCCAGCCAGGTGCAAAAGAGGTGGAGGCTGAACACTCATTCTCCTGAAAGTACGTAGAAGAAACTGCAGTTTAGTATGTAAGGTGTAGTTTAAGGGAGACAAGTCATTTGAAGCAACAGAGCAGGACATAAAGGGACCAGGCTCCACTGGATGCTAAACATTAAAGGTCTCCAGAGAAATGAAAAGTCCAGAGGATGAAACTGGGGGAAAACCACATTTATTAGGGAGCAGAGAAAAAGGGAGAGAGAACCACTCCAAGAAAATAGCTTCCATGTAATGGCCAGAGCAGAACAGAGAAAGTCAAGAATTTGTTGCAGCAGAAAATATTAGTGAACTTTATTAAAAGCGTAAGGATTAGAGACAGAAAGATAGCAAAACATCAGGCTCCAGGGAGAAGTCTCATAAAATGCACAGAATGTATGGCTGCCTTCTCATCCTCCTGCAACAAACTGGCTGTAACAAGTTTTAATTAAAGACTTTGTGAGATAACAAGGAGATGCTGAGAGCAAAGGTAACACAGGTTAAACCATTGCTGTGATAAGGATGGGTAGGAGAGAGGAAAGGTAACTACTGTCCTCATACTGGGAATAAGATATCTCCAGGTGAGACAGAAGCAAATTGGGGAAAGGTAAGAGAGGAAGACCCAAGTGAAGAAGACCCTGTGAGGCAGAGAGTCAGGGAAAGAGAAGAATTGCCTTTGTCATAGGTTGGAGGAAAGCAGATCAGGTGAAGGAGAATACTCACGAGAGAAAACCCTCTCTCCTCTTCCGAGCTATGCAAACTTCAGACACCTCTGTAAGCTGAAGAACATAGCTAGTGGGATTTTTCAGATCTCACCATAAAGAACAGATCCACTGCTCTGCAGGCAGTGACTTGCTCTTTTGAAAGTCCATTTCTGATCTGCATTCAAAAAACGAGGGAATACGCAAAGGGCTTTGAGAAGGCATGTTTGGTAAGGTCAGGGAAAAGGACAGTGCTGTATGCACTGACAGTTGGGACCAAGCCGGGGACTCTCGGGAGAGATCAGCTGAGCAAATTTGGGCAGGGACATTAATAAAAATCAAACTGCTTAAGGAAAATGAAGTACAGCATATGGACCTCAGAGGTGGAAAGGAAGAGAGCACTCAAATGGAGCCACTGAGTGACCCATACAGCAGATAAGCACACCAAAAGTGAAAAGGGGGTTTACAGGCAATGACAAAAAGTTAGTGCACAGAAGGTCAGGAATACATTGCAAAGCAACATCCCTTCTACCTCAGTCTTCAAAAGTCTACTTCTCTCAAAAATTATTATTAGACCATCAAGTACTGGCAATGCTCAGAAGCTAGGATAGAAAGGCTTTTGGCAAATGCAATGTCTCACGCCATCAGCATTAGTGAAGGACAAAAATATGCACTCCAATTAAAAAAATGTAAAACATTCTTTCATTTCTGGAGCTGTCTAGACTTTCATAAGATTTAAATAAGCTCAGATAACTGTCTTCATAGTTACATTCAAAATATAATTATATTAAAATATACTGCCTTCACACACACAAACAACTTGTGAAATTATTTGCCAGCATATTAAGCCACTACACCAGATTGCTTGGCAATGGTGTATGTCTTCAAAATATGCAGATGCTTTTCTTTTTTTAAAAAAGGAGAGAGGCAGATAAGAGGAGAAGTGACAAAGAATTACAGCAGAATCTGATATCCAAGTAGCCAGAACAAAAAATTGTAGAGAGACTCCAATGAACATTACATCAGATTTGGAGAAATAGTTAAAATATACCAAGGGATCACAGAATATTCTGAGTTGTAAGGGACCCACAAGAATCATTGAGTCTTAACGTTTTAAGTGAGAGGCCCATACAGTGATCAAACCCACAACCTTGGCATTATTAGCACTAGGCTCTAAACAACTGAGCTAATCTCAGGGTCACAGTTGTTACTTTTTTTGTGTGTGTGTATATATATATATTTCTATGTATAAACTTACAAATAGACATACACAAATGAAAAACCACATGCCTAGAGGAAGAAACGCTGTGTTTTTCATGCACAGACTCAAATTTCAAATGCTAGAGAACAAGCAGACGAGCTAGAAGTGTAGGTACAAAAAATACAGGCAAGATGACTGCTGAATATCCTTTTGAATTCCCTTATACACAGCCTTCTGGGGAAAAGCAAGAATCTAAAACTAGAATATCTATTACTGAGCTATTTTGCATGTATATATACATATGCCAGCTACTTTTCCAGGCATATGCATAGTCTGGACTTCAGTGTTGCATTCCGTAAAACAGAGGTACAACTGACGACACCCAGGGATTTCTGAGGGCATGCTTCACATATTAAGCACAACAGAAAGGTGGGAGCCCCTCAAGCCCCTAAACAGAAACTTTGAAACATTTTCTAAAACGAGAAAGATGAAAACGACTTCAGCGAGGGCTGAAAGGGAACTGACAGATCAGAACTGCTCCAACTCAGTACTTTGTAGTGAGTTAACACATCTTTCTAAAGACTATACAATTGCCATAAAACAGGTTAACACAGGATAAGGCACTATTTGATGCCATCTAACCTCAATCTACACAAATAATACAACATCTGAATTATATGAAACATGCAGTTTCAACAAACAGTCCAATCACAGTATAAGGAGAGACCATTATACTAACATATACAGTAGTGAAATATCTATTTTGTCAGTAATTTCGATGCCGCTAGCTTGATCAATAAAGGATATTGCCACAGAAGAGAGGCAGAAGTGGGCTTGGGGTATGCATCACCATAATGCCCCTGCATGAGGCACAAATGGCAGAATAAAATGTGTTCCAACCTTATGTTGCAAACCCAATCATTCTTCATGGGCAACAATGGCACCTTTGGGAAAAGAGAGAAAATAAAAAAGTTCTCTCTAACGAGAAATTGATTTATAAGTCATTATAACCATTTCAAAAGGACTGGTCATAGCTGGTTTCAGTGATCATTAAAAAAGCCATGCACTTTCAAAGGGCCTGAGTTCTGGGGGGGAGGAAATTCTTATCCCACCAGCAGCAATGGGATGTGCACTTTTGGCAGCAGTACAGTGTCACTCTAGAAGGAGACATAAACATCAGTACTGAGAAGACAGGTTGTCACATTTTTAACTTTGCATCAATAACAAATACTCTTGCTGTCTATTCTGGCACATTTGCAAGCTTGCTTTTAGGTACAAGGGGCCGGGATTCATTTCCACTATAGATAAGAAAACAAGAGCAGCCTTGTTATGATGAAAAGGGTCGATTTCCCTCTGTCTTCTGTGTCCATCTGCATAGCTGCTTTGAACTTGGCCAAATCCCAGTGTTAGGGTGGCCCACAGTATGTATTTTAAATCATCACCAGACTTGTGAATTTGCTGCTAGAAAAAAATCTCCAAATTCTCACCTAAATAGTGGATGAGTGGTTTTGTAGAACATTCACATCATTTTACATAGCCTACATTATTTGGGAAATTGCAGAAAAAAAAACGGCAGCAAAGTAATTTACTGTTCCTTGAGGAGAGTCAGACAAAGACAATATAGGCACCTAGAAAGAAATGAAGAGCAATCACTGTCAAGAAAAATTAATTCTGTGTATGCCTAGGTAGATGGCTGCATGACTAGAGAGGTCATAAAGTCTGCTTTTGTGAAGTTACAGTAATTTCTCTCTACAGGTGAAGAATTAGAGAAACTAGGTGAGTGGAAGACAGTGCATGAGACCTGCAGAACTGTGAATAGCAATGCATTTGCAAAAATCTTGGACAATACTAAATTAACATCTGAGTTTGGATTCTCTGTGGCCTCTTAATCTCCTCACCTACCTCTAGGCAAGAGAAACGAGTATGCCAGCTCTCATGCTAGCTCTCCCTCTCTACTGTGTAACACTTTCACTAGCAAAATTGACAGTCTGCAAGCATTGTGAGACGGCCACATTAAAGGCTGAAAGTCAGAAATGGCTTAAAAAAGAAAAGAAAAAAAAAGTTATTTCTTTCCAAACTTCCACTGCCCAATCAGAAACTTGTGAGCGGGCGAAGGGAAAGAAAAGCTTTAACTGGCTAAGACCTGCCATTCCTTAAACAGAGCATGAAAGCCTTTAATGGGGTCCTTTATGCAACTGAGCTAACATCATTCACCAAAGAACAACAGCCAGGATCAAAGGTGTCTACCGGCTCATCCTCAGAATACTGTACCCTGCTTTCACCTTCACCTTTAGTTTGATAGGTATTTTGATTTGATTCCTGTGGATTTAGGTGCCATAGAATGGTCTACAAACTAAATTCACAGCATATAAGTCAATTCCTTTACCTAGTCAACTTTTTTCCCCCTCCTGGCAATAGATGCCTGCCGCCTCAGTCAAACAATTATTGCTTTTATCAATTCTGCTTTAAAATGTCTTTACTCAAATGGTTCTGCCTCTTATTCAAAAGACCAAGACATAATAAAGAAAAGCTAGTACTGGTTGCTACAAAACTAATTTTAACCTCGAGCAAATCAGGAATTACACATTCATCTTCTGAACTGTTTAAAGATGTTACGTTCATTTCTTTTACAACTGATTTAATAAACTCTAAGCCTACATAATAAATATTCTTACCATAGTCACAGAGTTTTTTCCTTTCTTGAGAAGGGAAAACCCATGCTGGTGGTTGATATGAGGTGTAATTCGAAAAGAATTAAGCACACACAAGTAATTTTTGCAGTGTTGCACATTGTGTTATTGAATATCATATTCAGCATCACTCTGATTCTTCGAGTGATCTTGGTACATGTTAACAGCAATGCCACCCCCAGCAGAGAATGCTATATTCCTTTAAGAAACGGTGAACAATAACAATAAAAACAAAATGATACATCTGAGGAAAAAAATAATAAAAAAAGAAACATTACCACACCTTTAACAGGTTACAAAAGCCACACTATGTGGGTTTTTTTTAAACTTGTAGATACGCAAGGAGTATTTTGCTATCTGGTTCTATGCTATATATGTCCTTTTATCTTCTGAAAGAAGAAAACATGTGCTGAAACTGTTAATCTCATCATTTGCTGCCATACGGAAAATAACACTGGTAATAATTTTAGAGAAAGAAGGAAAACTGTGGACTTCATCTTCTGACACCATTTTACTTAATCAAACTGCAATCACAGTAATGAGCCCTCTCCTACCAAAGACTTGGTACATACCTCATCCAGGGGTGTTCTCAATGGAGATTTGCAGACGTCTTTGAGACAAAAAGATGCCCATTTAAAATAAGCCCATCTGGTTTATTCAAAATTATTTCTCAACAGCTGAAGATTTCACATGACAAACGCTGCGTGAAGTTTAAAAGGCTCACTCTTTTTCGGCTCTTCCCCCCCCATACCTCCGAATTTCAGACAAAAACAAACCAACCAACCAAAAACCCTACCGGGATATTCTGAGGATGCTGGACTCCTAAGTGACATCTTTTAAGCGAACATCATTGCGCACAAAATTACGAACCGCCCTTTATTTCGGTTACAGCCTCAAAGGCAGAGTTTTGGGAGGAAAAGTGCACAGGAAAGCCGGACTGAATACCACCCGCTGCAAATCACCCCTGGGTCAGGACGCGAGGAGAAACCTCCGATGTCAGATAAGGTCCTGTGGGAGTGCGGGAGGCTGCCGGCTCCGCGCACAGAAGAATGGACGCGTGTTATCCACAACGCCACCAGCCCCCCGCACCCCCGCCCGCTGACGGGCTCCCCTCGCCCGCCGGCTGCCCCCTCCTCCGGCCGGCATCGCGAATCCAGACCGCGCTCCTCCGGACCACCAGCTTTCCCCAGGTGCCCCGGGGCACCCTCCAACTCGTCCCAGCCGCCCGAGGAGGCGGCGTGGGGCCGTGCCCGGGGCCGGGGGCGAGACCCTTGCCCCGCCCGGCGCTCGCCGCAGCGATGGTCGCGATGGCTGCGGGACGCGGGCGGGATGCTCCGCGGCGGGATGCTCCGCGGGATGGATGCTCCGCGGGAGAGACGCTCTGCGGGATGGATCCTCCGCGGGAGGGATGCTCCGCGGGCGGCTGCCTCCCCTCCGCCCGCTCCGCCGTCGAGGCGGGAGGTGTCATCCCCTGGACCCCACTCCTACCCACGCCGCCAACAAACTTTGAGGGGGACAGCGGGTGCCTGGGCCTCGGCCGGGGGGCACCCGCGGCCCCGTTCCGCCCCCGCCGCCCCGCGCCGTCCTTACCCTCCGCACGGCACCGGCCGCGTTCCCCGCCTGCTCCGGCCGCGCCGACCCCCGGCAGGGAGCGGGAGCGCCGCCCCGCCCGGGCACCCCGGCACGGGGGAGCGCCGAGGAGGCGGTGCCGGTGAGGGAAAGGAGGAGGTGGGAGACTTCTCCCCCTTCGGCTACCTCCCCTTCTTCTCTTCCCTTCCCTCCCCGCGGCGCCTCCTTTCCGACCACCGCCGCCCTCGCTCGCCCGGATCAGGCGGCACGCCGGGCTCCGCCGCCCTGCCGCCGCCGCCGCTCCATGTGCCGCCCGCCCTCTCTTCCTCCTCCTCTTCCACCTCCTCCTCCTCCTCCTCCACCTCCGCCGCCGCCGCCGCCGCCACCGCCTGGGCGCGGGCAGGCAGCGCGGGAGCCGCGGGGCGCCCGGCGCGGCTCCGGCACACGCCGCCGCTGCGGCCCCCGCCTTCCGCCCCGCTCGGGTCCCATTTATGAAGCCCGGCGCCCATCACGTGTCAGTGTGTGCCTTTTGTCCCGGCCCTGGCAGCGGCGGAGGCGCCGCACGCGCGGGCAGCGCCGGGGCGGACGGGCGGCGGCGGCCAAACTTGGCCCCGGGGGAGGGACGAGCGGGGACACCGCGGGGGACACCGCGGGGACAGCGGGCGGGGGACACCGCGGGGACAGCGGGCCCCGGCCGGCCGTGGGGGATGCCCGGCCGGGAGCGCCGTCGTGCCGGGCGAGGGGACAGCGGGCCGGGGGAGGCGGCGCGCCGGGCCCCAGACAGCGCGGACGGAGCGCCTCCCCCGGCCCGCGGGGGCGGACCGCGCCTCCCGCAGCGGGGCACGGCTCGGCATTAGCACGGCCCGGCAAGGCACGGCACGGCACGGCTCGGCAGTAGCACGGCCAGGCAAGGCACGGCACGGCTCGGCAGTAGCACGGCCAGGCAAGGCACGGCACGGCTCGGGGAGAGCCGCGACCGGCCCCGCGCTCGGCCCGCGGCAGCGGGGCTGGCGCACCCTGCGGGCGGCCGTGCCTACCCCTGGGGCGTCGCTTCCCCGTCCCAGTGTTCCCTGTGGAACGCTAGTTTTGCCATCGCTTATTTCCCTTTTTTCCTCACTATCCCTGGGTGTTCATGGCGGCAGTGCCCAGAGGTGCCGAGGGGCGAGATGGCTCCAAAGGCAGGCTGGCAATGGGCACGACCCTTGGAGAGCTGGGCTTTATTCAACAGCCAGTTCCTAAAGAGTGTAATATCCAGCTGGCTCTGCTCCGTGTGCTTCTGTCTCTGCAGTGTCATAAATATGTATTTGTCTTCGCACGAATTAATACAGAAAGATGATAAATATTTATCATTTGACAGTGTCTAAAGACATTAACTGGTCCATCTACCACATCCACCCGTGGAGAAGAAATATGCCATATTCCTTGTTTCTCAAGGGGGAAAAAGCACTCAGCTCTTCCCAAGTGAGGGTTAAAGGTTTCGGGTGGCTATATGTTTTAGAGATGTCCAACTTGAGATGTTCCTGCCATATGGTAGTGACTCTTCCTCTTGAAGGCTTCTCAAGCTGGGCCCCCAAGGTCTGAGGCAACCAAAATCTCAGGACTCCATCCACTGAAGTGCATCTGCTGAGGAGCACAGTCTCATTCTCACAATCCAGTGTTTTCCCTGCACTGAGTCCCACAGCGAGTCTGCAAGATCATAATTACTGCCTATAATTTTTCCACCGCTGGCTCTTTCTGATGGTAATCGTTAAATTAACAAGAAAGGAGATAATTTCAAATGGCACACCCTGTGAGAAAAGTGGAGGGGAAAAAAAGGCTAACTCATTTGTGCCCAGCTTGAGTTTCTGGTATTAGTCAGTCCGTCTGTTTGGTCACTCGGAAGTGGTGGTGTGTGAAAAGAACTTTATTTAAGACTGCATTAAATCGGATCAGATTTCTCTTTAGCTGTGCATTTCAGAAAGCAGACTTCTCCACCTCAGAGGACTAAGACTTTTTTTTAAATTCTTTAAAAAAGTTGGGTACTTTTGCTTTTAATGAGAACCTACCAAGTTAAACGTCTCTTCCACGTTCATGGAGGGACACATCCCCTCTGCAAAGGCAAGTCATATCAAGTGGGCACTGCCAGACTAAAATCAGCCCTCAGAGAGAATTTAAGGGCATGTGTTACTGCTCATTCCACCTCCACGTTCATGGCTTGCTAATAATCCCCATCCTGAACTGGCAGTTACTCCAATCTCAGGATAATCCTTCTTTCCATCACTTCTAAACTTGTGTGGTAGAGAGGGAAATTGCTGGGTTGAATATGTCACTGTGCTCACACACGGAGGTTTTTTTTTTCCCTGAAATTCCCCTACAGTTGCTACTGCCAGTTCAGCCCACAAGTGTAGAAGTTCCATTCCACAAGAGACATAATGTATGGGTAGCCAGAGGTGATTTGAGCACTGAGTTCTCAACCTTCTTCACCATTGGGCATCCTGTGAGTCTTCATGCCTTGCACACCCCAGCCCTTCTTCCAGGATCCTGCTTGCAGTTTAGTAATTTGGCAAAGAGAAGGTTGTTGCAATCCTGTGACACCTGTTCCTAGAGGAGCTAGTTGTAAAACCACTGAAAGAACAGCTTTCCACTGGAAAATGCAACCCTGTCAAAATTGAAATGCTTTTCAAACTTGTGTCGATTGCAATAAAAATGTAATTTAAAAGAGAGTAAGTGGCAGAGGGATGTTCCAACAGTGTGGGAACATCTCATTGTGACATTTCCAAGCTAAACGTTTCAATTTCTTCCTTCAAAGTGAGTTTGGGTTTCAAAATATTTCCTTTTATATTATATATTACGAAGTAATACCAAATTTGAAAAGCTGCCACTTATTACCATCAATTTGAATTTAATGTTCTCCACAAACTTCTCAAGGTAAGGAATTCTTCTATCCTGATTTGGAGCAAAATTTTAAACCACAAACACCTAGTGAAACTAGAATATCTGCATTTTTCTGTGTTCTCAACCACATGATAGAACTCCAGAACACATCACGGCTGCCTTTTTAAAGTGCACAATTATAAAATGCTTAAAATAGTGGAGGGCTACTTGCAGTATTTTCTTGCTTTTCAAGGTTTGCTGTCAGTTGAGAGAAAATCATTCTATAACACAAATCAGGTCTGTTTTAAAAGATGTGGGTAGACATAAACCCTGAGAGCAGAAGTTTGCCCTTTCTTTTCAGGTGCTCCCATTTAACATATTTCAAAGCAGTGCATCTGTCAGGTATCTGCTGACCACCCCAAGTACTACAGTTTGGGCTGGGATAAAGCAAATTTTCTTCCTAGTAGCTGGTGCACTGCTGTGTTTTGGATTTAGTCTGAGAGCCATGTTGATAACACACTAATGTTTTAGTTGTTGCTAAGCAGTGCTTGCACTAAATCAAGGGCTTCTCACACCACCCTGCCAGCGAGTAGGTTGAGGGGCACAAGAAGTTGGGAGGAGACAAAGCCAGGACAGCTGACCTGAACTGACCAAAGGGATATTTCATACTGTGTGGCGTCATGCTCAGTTCATAAACTGGAGGGAAAGCTGCCTGGAGGTCACTGCTCAGGGACTGGATGGGCATCAGTCAGCAGGTGGTGAGTAATTGCATTGTGTATCACTTGTTTTGTATATTCTAATTACATTAATATTAGTACTATTATTATGCATCACTTGCTTCATATATTCTAATTTTTCCGCCTTCGTTTCTGTCCTATTAAACTGTCTTTATCTCAACCCATGAATTTTGCTTTTTCCCCCCCCAGTTCTCTTCCCCATCCCTCTGGGGGCAGGGAGTGAGTGAGCAGCTGTGTGGTGCTTAGTTGCTGGCTGGGGTTAAACCACGACATATTGCAACTGGGTTTTCCTTCAGTTCTTATTTCAGGAAGAAGAGACAAGGGGGTAACAGATGAGATAATCCAGCTGATCCTATGCTCTTTCTAAATCACAAATTCTTGCCTTCTCAGTATTTTTCCAAATACTTTTATTTTACATTTTTGTGAAAAATTGACTTTGCCACTTTATGAACGTTATCTTCCATCCATTAAGCATCTTATTTATTGATTCAGGTTGATCAGAGGTGCCTAATGAGTGACCTTGATGATTACTTAGGAAAGATCTGTACAATAATCAGGTTATGCTTTGGTTATCTCAGAAATGTCATTTGTTTTCTAGTTTTACAGACCCTGGAGCACCATGGCTGCTTTCAGGATTCTCCCATCACTTCTTTCCAAGAGTGTTTCCTGCTGCTGCTTCATGTAAACTTAGAGATTTTGCTCACTTTTATCCTTTCATCCATAGGCAGAGCCAACTATCAAACAAGACATAAATTATGCACTTGGAAGTGCACTGGCTTCTAGCACTTATCCAGTGCCCTGCCCACAGGCAAATGGATTTTCACAAGGTTTATGTGGCAGTTTCTTAAATAATTTTCAAATGAGAGAGAAGATTTGGTCTTATGTCCAGTCCCTAATTTAGAAGACTCTCTGCTTGTCCCGGGGGCTCATCTTTATCTGACCAGTTTAGGAGACTTTTCTGCTAGGATAGCAATGAGCTCCATGGGTGCACACAAACCCTTCCACCATTTCACAGGCATATAGTGTCTGGAGAAAGCTGAGAAGGGTCTACACCATCAGTATAGTTATGTCTCTGCATACCTTGGGGTCCATGATAGAAATTCTTTTGGATCAGCAGAACAAAGGATTGAAAAACAAGACCTTAAACCTTGACCATTTCCTGTGGTAGCCTTCTTTTCCTAAACCATAGAGCCTCAGAACCTGAAATGTTCAGGTGCTGCTGCAGCATAGACAACTACTCTTAAGGCAACAAGATTTTTCAGCTTTTCTACATTTTCTCTGCAAGCTGTCAAATAAGCAAGGTTGGGTTGGGCCCCACAAAGTCCCGATTCTGTTCCTTACTTGTTATGTGATGTTGGCCCCTGTTTTTCAGTGGTGTTGAACACCTGCAATTTTTACTGAGTTCAGAAAGAGCACCATGAGTTCAGCCCCTTGAGATGTGCTGCTGTTTGTCTTTCTGTGCTGGTGCTTCCACACTGTAAAATGAGTATAATAATACCTTCTTTCTTCCATCACTCTCAGGCTTTTCTGTTTAAACTATAAGGTCATCAAAGTGAGAACTGTCTCTTACAAGTGGTTTGTGAACACCTATCACAACAAAGTCATAATCCTGTCTGTGACCTGCAGGCACTAACACATTGCATATAATAACAATAAAAATCCAATCAGAAATGCCATTGTCCAGGAGTGGCTTTACTGCCATCCAGCAAGTGAAAAAGTCAGTCCAGGGAATGACAGAACCCATGAAAGTGAGTGAGTTACCCGGGGCCTTTGCTAATTATCCAATTCCATGTTTAGTCAAATGTTGGTCTCTTCTGAAATGGTTGAGCTGCTAGGGACAGTCACTGCTTGTGTCACTAATGAGAGACAACAGTGTCCTTGTTATGGGCTGTTCCCACCGCACACTTCAGCCTGTTGCTCAGGTAGTACAGTAGCCCTGCTCCTTCTACAATTCTGACCTTGGCTCTTTGACTCTGCCAGCTGCTGAGAGTGGGAGGTGTACTGCTGGGTTTTGTAAAGCAGGTGTTCACCAGCTGGGAATAGGCTGAGACCACCACCTCATCTCACACAGGAAAATGAACAGCTCTCATACTGTAATGACTCTGAGCCACTACTGCCCTGAACCAAATTAAAACCAGTGATGCAGGCATTCAAATCTCTCCATCCCATTATTAACTATCCCCTGAAGCTATCCACCTCCCCAAATATTATTCTTTTCAGCTTCTTGCTCTGTCCTTTTAAATTAGAGTTGAGCAACAATGAACCAATTTAGCTGCTGTTCTATGTAATTTAGGTTATGAACTCAATGAATTAAGGAGAGAAACATGTAACACAGTTATGAATGCCTTTTTTTTTAAAAGATCTCAGTTTACTGCTGACAGGTGTTGGTAGCCATACCATACGGAATGCCATTGAGCTTAATCTTCTGCTCTATTGATTTTTTGTGATGTTTTGCCTATTCTGTTGTGGGTGGCACCGCAGGGTACTAACAATGTTTTTCTTTTGCACTGATGGCAATGATACTGTGCTGTGTCATGTTACTTCCACCAACTCCTGACAAATACGACAAAAACAAAGAGTCAGAAGACTGGTGACCACTTGCTATGGAGAAACCTCTGTTTTAAAATACAGGTTTTCCCAGATTCGGAAGGGGGAATTGCTCATCTGGCATCTGTTGCCTGTCACACTTTTGCTGATGCCTGGGGAAGGAGACTTAGAAATGTTCCTTTGGGCTGAAGTCCACTGTCCCCTCCTCCTTCCTTTTTGTCTCTCTCCGATGCTCCAGTCTCAGCTCCGGCACACTGGACAGAAGCTGCTGTGTTCAATATGAAGCCATGACACGGTGCTCCCATTTGGAGCAGCACCTTCTGGCTTCAGCAGCTCTAATTGGCTCTGTGCTTTGAACCATTCGGCACTGTGTGCTTTGCTCACTGTGGCTTGGTATTGACTCACTCTTCATCATAAGTCTCCAGAGCAAATGGCAGTAATCTCAGGAGCGTTTTAAAGATCATGATTTTGGAGTCTCTTTTTCTGCAGTTAGAATCTGTGGCTGCAGCTCTAGGTAAAGTTTCATGATCTGCTCCACTAATGGTGCATACAGCTTCAAGCACCTGCTGTGGCATTTTTGCATGTTCCGTCAGAGCTAAAAGCTGGCTGAGACATGAATTTATTTTCTCTCTACCATCTGAAAGTTACAAAATGCTGATACAGGTAGAAGAAGGAGGTTGTTGGGGAGGAGGGTGAGTATACTATGTTAGAGGGGATAGGCTTCTTTGACCTTGGCTATGCTGCTTTTGAACCTTACGCGTTGTATTTTTCCAACACAAAGAAAATCACTGCTCTGCTCCTAAGTGATCTTTCAATGCACAGAAACACTCTCATTAGTGGGTTTTTTTAAAATCTTCTCACCTTCTTTCATTAAATCATTCTCTTTACAGTTCCAGTTGAACCGCATAGAACATTATGAGCTGATTGAAAATAGTTTTCCTTTGTTAACGTGTTTTTTCATCATTGAGCAATAGAGCAGTAATGAGGACGCAGATCATCTTTTCATTATAAATAGTGTCATAGCAAAGTATAAAAAAAAAGGTGGATTCCTAAAATAAATATATAAACAAAACTGTGTGGTGAAGGGAAAGAATTGAGAAAAACAAGATGACAAAGCTTTTTGCTGATGCTCTACCTTTGATAGTGTAGAGAGGCATCAAAGTCAGAAAAGTCTCCAAGTGATGTTGGGTGCTCTGAGTGCTAGGCTTGTTGGAAATAGACCTAGGATTGTATCTGCAACTTCTGTGCAATGCAAATCAATATTGTTCATCAGTATGGCAAAAGAAACCAACAAATAAACAAACAAAACCCCACTAAAAACACAGCCTAAGATGACTCTAAAATAGATTGGTTCTTTCATGGAAATATACAGATTTGTTTTCTCTCTTGACTTTTGTTCACATTTTCCTTGTTCCTGCTAGATATAAAAACAACCCATCATGTCAGTTTTTAAATAGGGACAGTATATATCAGTCTGTATGGCATACATGTTCAATTCCAGAGAAGAGAAACAATTACGCATTTGGATGGGAACAGCACATTTTCTAGCTCAAGTTTGTTTGGAGACGTAACTGTGCGGAGGAGGCACTGTTTCTGTGTATGTGTTTGTATGGCACTTAATAAAATGAGGCCATTATTGGAGGGTGAAGGAAAGAGCTCAGTTGCTATCATAATGACTGTAAACCCCAGCTAGGATAAAACACACTGACTGCAGCAGTGTCTAAGTGCTGTCCCAGGAAAAGGTGCCCCACTGTTACTGCTGCAGAAGGAAAAGGGACTTAGCTCATCATCTACTTCCTCATCCCTCCGCACAGGTTGCAGAGGACTGCAGCAGAACTTTTCCCTGTTGTAGCACACTCTGCTCAGTGCACAGGTGCAGTTGTACTTAAAGGTTCCCCTTCCCTCCCCAGGCTGGGTCTTCCCATCAGTTTTTCCTGCACGGGAAAGCGCAGTGAGTTTGGAGAACCTACTTACCCCTGTATTTCAGCAGAAACATGCAGTCACTTCAAAAGAGAAAGACGTACAAGCTTCTCTCTCTTCTTCCAATGCCAGTTCTCAGGCTCTATCACAGTCTGGTCCTCAAGAGACAGTCTGGCTATTTCTTTTGCCTCTGCCAGATATTCTATGCCTTTTCCACAATTACTACAATTATTGTGGCTACTTTTGTTCATATGGTCAAAGATGGCTAATGCTATACCTTCCTGCCTCACAAATTATTCATTATGTCATCATATAATACTCAGCATAAAATGTACAGTTGTGTGCTGGTTTTTACTTAATAAAACACTTCGGTCACAGAACAAATGCCAGCTCAGATCTTGTTACTTCAGATTATTCACCTTAAATCTTGTTGCACTTGTGTGACAGAGAGGTCACCTAGCATTTTGAACTCTGCAAAGCAGAGAGGGTGCATTCATGTGCTTTACAACAGCTTGCTTAAACAACAAACCCCAAATCACAACACTTAAGCCCATTCAACATTATCTCTACTAGGGCAAGGGAGAACTGAATGTCGTTAACCGTTTACAGCCCCACACTCTCTCTGGATCCACTGGAAAATAATTTCACATTAATGACAGTGAGATTCTGGACACAGATCAGCCTGAGATCAATCCATGCAGCTTAGGTTGCAGCACTAACTCAAGGAAGAAAATGGGGCCAACAGCTGGTGGGACAGGGTTTCTTCCAAGGAAATCTTTCTGTAATTGTCTTTTACACAACCCCATCTTGCAGCCCTGTTGAGAAGAGTTAGATTGTCTTTCCTAATTTTGTGGTTGGGAAGGGTGGGTTGGCTTCCAGAATAAAATCGCTTTACGAAGAAATACTAAAAAAATTAAGGAACACAATATGTATTCCTTCACAAGCAAAATCATCAACATGATGTGTTGAGAGATAGCACTGACTTGGAAGTGTCCTTGGAAGGCTAGGGAAAGCTGACATCTGAACTCCAACCTGGGGAGGACATTAGAAATTAAATGTGTTTTTTTCATAGCTACTGAATATTTAGATTCACAGTTCATATTACAAAATATTAAAAAACAACAAAGTCATTCAAGGACTAGGATATGGACTAGACTGTTTTATTATATATGATCCGATTCTCTTTTCCTGTTTCTGAGACATGACCTTATCTTCTGCTTCTCTGTATTGGCTCCAGCTCAGAGTTGTATAACCGGCTGAGTCAATAACAGAGCTTTTAGCACCAGCACCAGGAGCCATCTTGGATAAATGGAATCATGGATAAATTCTTCAATTTCCCCACCTGCCTCAGCCATTTATAAAAGCTATTTTTATTAAAACCTTCTTGGGTACTTCTGCTGCAGCTGGGAGACCATGTGATGATCATTTTCTATTAAACCATAGAAAAAAGAGGCAGAAGTGCTTTGTTTACATCAGGGTTGGCTTTCTTTTGTTCCTGCAATGTTTGTTTCCTTTAGATGACCAAGAATACTAGAACGCGACAGAACAGCCCTGAGAGGTGCTTCAGCAGCAGAATTTCTCTGTTCAGATGATATTTTTAGATGAAAAGGTGTAAGACACCTTTAGCATATTTGTCAGGAAATTGTTATTTGGTTACCTCTTTTTAAGAGCAACAGAGAGAGACCATCTGTTTTAGCCCATTGGGTTTTTTAGGAGGCTAGCCTGTGGACCACGCTTGTCTATTGAACAGAGAAAGAAATGAAACAGTATGATGAGGCGTATTACTCTGTCACCACAGACTAGGCATGTATTCTCTCATTAGCTGTGGTGCACTTGCGGTTAAGTTGTTCAAGACCGAAGAGTGACAAAAGACATAGAGCTTTCTCACCTATTGTAATTGTCTAAAATGTAAAAGAGTCTTAGCCTGCACACTTGCTAAGTCAGTTTTCTGCCCGTTTCAGTGTGGTCAGATGACCTTATAAAAGGAATTTCTGTAGCAAGGATCAAAGAATCAAATTCTGTTCTGCCTGATTTTTGTCCTTTATGCAAGTCTGTGTAACTGTGCCTCCCATTTGCTTTGTACTGTCCCCCCCCAACACACACACCTTCACCCCTTTGGAATGGGTATTACTATGGAAACAATTGTGTCCTTGCTATTGTTAAGGGCAGCTGAGTGACATCCAGAAACCCCATATACCCACAGAAATTGTAATAGTAAATCATCTGACCAGCTATTCTTAGCCATTCTTTTCCTCATGCAAGAGGAGGGTGATATATAAAGGGAGATTATATGAAGGATGTTTTTTTGCTTGTAGGAATTTATGACTGCTCAGCTGAAGCATAAGAGTAAAGGTAAAAAACCCAAGGCATTTCATGAGTAGCAGAAATAATGAAGCCTAGTTCCCTATGGATTTGTAGCCTGTGGTTGGATTCTCTGATGACTAATACAATGATAGCTGTTTGAACATATCTTTTCTTTTAGCAGGGACATTCAGAATGCCTTTGTTCCATGTGGATCCTCAGGTATTTAATAACAATTGACTTAAAATTGCAGCTTTTTGTCAGTGAGGGTACTGACAATGGTCTCTCTCATCTGCCCACACAATGGTTTTCATCAAACTTGTAGAAATCTGTTTGAAATTGCTATACTCCATCATACTTGCTTGAAACAAACTATCAGGTTCAGAAAATATCAGTGGGGAAGAGATAGACATAAAGACATTGAGTATGTGATCTTGGGAACCTCTTTTCTTTGGGAAATCAGCCCAAAATTTTGCCAGGTTCCTTCAGGCTAGCAGAAAGGTAATCCTTATCTGCTTCACAAGAGATGGCATAACGATTTTTCAGTCTATTTTTTTAACAAATGGTTTAAAAAGACAAAGTTACAGCAAGAGGAGTTCACATGAAATATTAGGATTTTTTTTTTTCCCACAGTGAGGATGGTGAAACTGTGAAACAGGCTTTCCAGAGAGCATGAAGATACTCAAAAGTTGCCTAAGGAAAACCCAGAGCTACCTTCTGTAACCTCTGCTTTGAATGGGGACTGGACCAGATTCCTTTCAATGTAGAGTTTCTATGCTTGTGTATCATTTATTATGTTAGATTTCATTTCTGTAGGCCTCTGTTACCCAGGAAGAACCACAGTCAAGGTCAGGTTCTTCAGGGTCATGATGTTCTGATAAACGTGTGTGTGCTGGCATGAGCAAACTGTCCATGGAAAGGTTCAGATTTTTGTTGTCTGAAACAAACTAGAACTTTTCTGTTGAGTCTTTGGTATTTTCTGAATATCAGTTTCCTCATTGTTTTATTTAATCTGTGTCTAAAATCACTGTGAAGCTTTGTGTTACATAAAAAAAACAACTTCCACAGTTTTGACACCTTCCTCTCTGATAAACTGGAGAATACAATGCAGGCAGCAAGACCACTTCTGCAGTAAACAGGTACTGCTTTTATTCCATGATTTTGGGTAGCATGCTCTGGAAAACTTGGCTGAAGTGGGAGAAAAAATGTGAAGTCTTACTTTTATGAAACACAGCATTTTATAATGTGATTGCCTGTCCCAAGTGTGATCAGTCTGTCCATTGGGTTGGCAGTGTTTAAAAGCACGTGAAAATTTCTACAGATTTAATGATTCCAAATCTCCGTATTAGGAATATATGGATACACAAATTAAAAAAAACACAAAACCTAAAAACCACCCAAAACCAAAACCAAAAAACAACAACACCCCCCCCAAAAAACCAAACAAAACCCCAAACCAAAACAAAGCCCAAAAAACAAAAACCAAAAACCCTCCAAAACTGCAAATGAACAAAGAAACAAAAAAATCACAACCCCCCCCAAAAAAAAACCCAAAAAAAACCCCAAAACCAAAACCCCACATCATAAATTCATTTTTTCTCCTTACTTTTTTTTTCAATCCATTGACATTAGTGCAGTGAGAGATGGTGAAATAGTGTATTAGTGATGAGCCACAGGCCCAAAAAAAAATACGTCCACTGACAAATCTTTCCAAGAGAAATGCAACTTTACTTAGCTTAAACCTTTTCACCAGCTCATGCAGCACTGTTCTTAAAATAATTAGGTGCTTCATTTTTGCTCACCCTGTGATAGCACACGGGGGGCTGTGTCAGGGCTGGAGAGAGCACATTGAAAAGCCACAGCTCTTGTAATACAGGGTTTAGGATCTCAGACCAAAGGCAACAGGTGGATACAACAAGCAGCCAGAAGCAGCTCAAGGTATCAATGGGGCGATTATAAACAGCATGACAAGCAGCTGTCACAGCACACCAGCTGCCTTGCCACCAGACATCTCACACTGAAGAAAGGCAAGACAGAAAACAAGCCATCAGTAACTGACCCTCCTCCCTGAGCCTCACTGGCAAAGGCAGTCTAATTTGAGGTGTTGCATCATTATTTTTTGGTGACTCATGTCCTTTTTCACCCCTACCCACTTCCTGGTGGTTGTTTTACCCTCATGTGCCTGTCATCGCTTCTATTTAGCGCTTACGCTGTTACACATGAAGGACATAAAGCAAAACTTTCCTGACCTCATCAGGAAGGAAGAAGAGATTTTAGATATTGGGAGGTGGGGGAAAGGACACAACACACTAAGGGCAGGAATAGGGGAGTAATTTTTTTGTGTAGTACAGCCTGAATCTACATGAGCATTTGCGGAGGTGAGGTTGGTAAATATCTTGGAGGCTTAAGGGGGAAGAATGGAGTACCTTTATTTGTATAGAGACCTTGGTGTGGAGCAGAATGGGAAATTACTATGGTCTGGTCCCTCAATACAGGCTGAAGTGTCCATCTATCCTTTAGGGTCATCACAGCAGCAAATTTACTCATCACTGTGATGTACTTCATAATCACATACCGGGTGTAGTGGCCACCTCCATATTAAGACACCTAAATGTAACTTACTGCTTGTAGGTACTGCATGTGGGGCGTCTGACCTCCCATGGTAGTTTGTGAAGACCCACTCAGTACAGCCAAGAGATTGTGGCAAGTGACTCAGATGACACACTACTGAACATAAATAACAACAAACTTCAGGTGAAATCCAGTATATAAATCATTAGCATATCCCAGTTGCCTACAGTCACTTTTTCAGAAGTGCATGGATCTTCTGAAGGTCCTGATGCACCAGGGTGGACATCTGAGATATCCAGGCACTTCAGACGCACCTAGTTTTGTAAGTTGGAGCTAATTGAAATAATTTTCATGTTCCACTGTCTGCACTACCTCTCTGCTGAGTTACTCTAGGGCTTGGACACTTACGGTTAACACCTAAACACCTGCATGTACTTACCAAAACATAGGTGTATTAATCTGCAATTGATTCCACTTTGGCCTTTTTTGTAGTGACACTCTAGAAAACAACAGATAGAAGTCATAGCAATTGCTGCAAGGACACAGCTGTTAGCTGAGAAGCAACTTGAATTAGTAGATGTAGAGCTCAGTGCTTCTGTAATAAATCAACTTGCAGTACCTGAGCTAAATGTGCTTAAACCTGTGTAATATCCTCAGGCTGCATTGCTGCCTGCAATGGAAGTGCACTTGAAGGCTGGTGGTTCTGAGGCCAATGTTGCTGTTGAACCACCTTCTGCAGAGTCATGAGGTTACTGCACTTTACAGAAGAGAAGGTTAACTTGGTGATATAATCTTGTGAGTTTTCAGCTGGTGCTGAAACTATCAAATGTGTAAGGCAGGATTCAACCCAAATTGTCTTGTATTTCTCCTGCAGTTTTTCTTAGCAAGATGGAAGGAAAATAAAATAAAAAAAATAAATTAAAAAGAAAAGTGTCGAATTAGTAACATTGGCAATCATTGACCAGCACTGCTACTGGCATGGAAGGTGTCCCCATCCAGAGGCAGCTGAGGAACACCAGGTTTAAGATTAACTTCAAGCTCAAAAAGCAGATGCAAAAGGACAGAAGATGAGCATTTGATGATGCTGGGGGAGAGGTTAGCTCAGAGCTGGAGAGATGGGGGAAGGCAGAAACTTAGGTTTTAAATGTTGGGGTTTTTTTCCAAAGACTTATGTGGCAGAAATAAGGTAACAAATCCTCCCACACTGCCTCTAGATTAATGATGGACAAACCTACCCCTGCACAGAAGTGTGGTATGATTTGCCCATATGAATAGTTACGCTGGATCAAAAAGCAATTCAATAAAGCATGGAACCAGAATAGTTCATGGGCTTTATTAGACACATGGACTTTATTAGACACTGAGGTGCATAGGGTGGCTATTTCATGTTTTTGACCAAAGCTAGTGTTTTTGCTGTGTAGGAAGAACTTCTTCAGGTATCTTCATCATTGATTTTGAAGGAGCCTGTGCTGTGGGCTCCAATGTAGCCATAGCCAAAACTCTTACAGGTGAATAATATCTAACATGTGGTACGCATGTTGACTAGCTGCTATATATCATGCTTTCTTGATGTATCTCGAAGTATATACCCAACACACAATCAATCACACAGAGACATGCATAAATGTGGTTTCAGAGGAGGCAAGACTAGAGATTGCAGGCTTGTAAGGGCATTTGCAATGTCAGCCAGGCTTTATTTGCATTAACTAATTTTCAAATCAGAAATAAATGGGTTTTGTTTGGCTAAAATAAGACTTAGGAAAAGAATATGAGAAAGAAGAAGCATTTGAAAAATGTAATTGCACCCTATAAAATCCATGAACATTACATAAGGATTCACAAATCAGCCTTGAATTACTGGTTAGTGGAGACAAGCATTTTGAATTGTTTTGCTGAAACCCTCATAGAGTTTGAAAATAATTTAAGAAGGATAATGATGGTATCAAAAATGATATTAGAAATTCACCCTCATATTTCAGTTTGTAAGAAGCCTCTTAAAAATAATTCCCTGTCCTTATTATTATTTGAAGTGGAGGAGATAGAAAGAAATCTTTCTTGGAATCCACATAGGTGGAACTACAAGCAGAACTTTACAGTTTGAAGGTCAGACCCTTAAAATGTCAGTCTTAACAACTGAACTCTCATCAAAAGTCCTGCTACCAGCTAAAGGACCTTTGGCTGATGGAAAAACTCACCCAACTCTGAGGACTTTCTGTCTTGTAGTTAAAGGTCCAGATTACCTTCTGATTCTCGGAAAGAGATGCAGTCTCAAAAATTATACTCTCTTATTAAGTGGTGGGTCTTTTACTTTGAAACACAGGCTCTTTGTAATCAGTTCATAGCTTTCTTTTGGCTGCTTCCTCTGTTTTCCTTTTGTACATATCACATTGAAATCTCCCTTCTTAATCCCAGTCCCAGTTCATAATAATGGTGGTCACTGGTGGTGATCAGTTTTCCAGGGGAATCCATTATCTGAGTAATTTTTAACTGGGCTGAATAAAACGGTCAAAAGTGTATAGGAGGGAGAGGGAACAATTCCACAGTGCCAAGGGTTGGGTTGGATGACCAAAAGGGTATTTTCTGTCTTGAATTTCTATGCTGATCATGGAAGCACACAGTCTAATGAGCCAGATATTCAAACATCTTTGGGCAAAGCATTTTGGAGAGGAAGAATGTGCATTGGATGCTCAACTTGATGCATCTGAAAGAAAATCAATAGTTTTCCAAAGGCCATAATAGCACAGAAATAGTGCTGGCAGTTCTGGATATTTTTTCTGTGAATATTTGTACCATCCGTTATATAAGCAACCAAGATGGGTTTTTTGGGGGTTTTTTTTGTTGTTTTTTTTTTTTTTCATCAAAGGCTGTAGTGAGCAATTTTAGTTACTCTTTCCTTTAGATCTTAGTCTTGCTGTCTTTATATGGATGACATTAGCATAGAAGCACTACAAAGTCCTTTTTTTTAAGAAGTCACATGGTTTCCCTCCCAGTGGATTGCACTATGAATTCCCTGTATTTCAGAATGAAAAACAAAGGACCTCCAGTATTGGAATCGATCATCACATCTACATGGGAAATTAGGAATGATCTGTTTGATGACCAAGGTGCTTTTACCATATCTGACTGCATACACTATTACATATCCTGGTTGAAGACCAGTCTTGGGGAAAGTTCTGCCATATCTCCAGGGTGATGTTCACAGGGGGGTGTTTTGAAGCAGGATAACAAGGAAATTTTCCTTCAGGAACCGTATCCAGGGTATATGAATTGGGTACTGTTGGGGCTGGGTTTGAGCAGGACCAGGTAAGCCATGGGGCTGATCCCCTGCTTGGTAGTCACACATGCCAAGACACCTTAATAAGAGAAGACCCATTGCCCCTGTAAACTTGGTTCAGCAAAACTTAGGGCTTTCTTCAGAGACAGCTGTGCTGATTTCATAAGCTTGTGAGTGATCTAAGGGGCTACAAAATTGCGATGCTTCACCATGCTGTGTTACCCCACAAGGGTGGCAAGCAGGCAGCAGCCCAGCTCTGTAGCAGGTTTGGATGTTGATGCCACATAATGGTAGAGTTAAGGCAATCAAAACTTCTCCAGAAGAATACTTATTTAATGAAAACTAACTATTTGCTGAAATTGAAATATTGAAAGGACCCTATTGATGTCCATAAATTTCAATTTTAAAAATAAGTTCTTAAAATTAGGCATTTTTCTTAAACATTTTAGTAAGGGGTTTTTTGTTTGAAATCATTTGGTTATTAGCTTTGTAAACTAACTTTCATTTCAAAATGTTGCATATTTTACATTATTAATAAATCAGTGTGTTTTGATCACTTGTTTTATACTCTCTGCAATGCCAATTGCTAAATCAATTACCAAACCAATTATCTATTACAAATGACCACTTTGCTCTGTTACCAATGAGAAAACCAAATATGAATTACCAAACCAATTAGAATACCAATTAAAAATTTCTATTGTAATTACCAGTCACTAGTAAGAATTACCCCAATGGCCATTTGGAACAGCAATTGCCAATTAAAATACCAATTACCAAAGCAAATACCTGTTACTGTAACACTTAATTAGAATACTAATGAATTATTGCATTACCATATCTGATATTGTTTACAATTAAAATAATTATTATGCTCTATTCATATATAAAAATTACGAAATTTTAAAAGCTCGCCTAATCAAAACAGAAGAAAAACCTTTTGGTTGATGGCAATTATATTTCCTCACAGATATATGCAGTATGGGAGGTTTAAACCTGAGGGCCATTTGTGCTAATGATGAATGAAAAAGGTTGGAATTCCCCCTAGACTGGATATATGAGGTTACCATTTGTAGCAGCAAACTCGAGATCTGTTGAAAAGCCCACCTGCTCCAAGTGCTAAGGCATCAGACCTTGGCCTTCCTAGTCCTGAATCCCAGGAGTGGGAGCCAGGGCTACTTACCATGGGCAGATCCAGGCGGTTGGGTCACAGCTGTCACAGCTGTCACTTTGCCCATGCGTGACACAGAGGTGTGTGTCTTGTCCTCAGCACAAGCAACCCACAGAGAAACACTCCCCCTTCTAGGAAAACAGCTGCTGAAGACACTGCTGTTCACTGCCCCTGCTTTCCTGTGTCAAGGTGGGGCCGCAGACCTGGGGTTAGGCCAGATTTAGCTGTTTAGTGCTGTGTTTGTTTGAGCTCAGAAGTCCCCAGCTACAGGATAATGTGGCCGCTGGGATGTTAGCAGGGTGAGGGAGTGCTGGTGGAGCAGCCTGACGCAGGGCAGTGTTGCTCAGTGGGCAAGCACGGGTGGGGATGGAGGAGCAACAGGGCTGAACAGAGCTGATGCGCCTATGCTTCGGTCATAGCGTGTAGAATGCCAGGTGCATAACTCAGAGTAATGAAATTCTTTGCCCTCACAGTGACCAGCCATGAGAGTAGTCTGACCTCTGGCAGTCCCTGACCCTGGCCACAGTCTGGAAGAGCACATTCGATCCACGTCAAAACCTTTTCAGGCCTGTACTAACTCTCTGACAATGCCAAGAAAAGCATGAAACTCCTTGTGCCTGTGCCCTGGGCCTGTTTTGCTAGAGGAGATGTAACCTATGCCAGTTTTTGGTTAGGCACCCTGTGGAGCCATGTTTTATCACTGCTGTTTCTGGAATGGGCTCAGGGACTTAACGCACAAACACCTAAAGCTGGTTGTTTATTTCAGTTGTCCATTTCTGACAAGCCTCATGTCCAGGAGTATCATTGCAGGGCTGCAGCAGCTCCTGTGGTTTTGTGGAGCCATATAAGCTAAGGGATTGCCACATCCCACTATATGAATATATAACCTACTCCCCAAGCTATATGAGATCCCAGCAATACACAGACTATTGCTCATTACATAGAATCTGCGAGTCCATATGTTCAAATGATGATGTGTGATACATTTTTCACCCTTGCAGTTACTTTATAATTACATGGATTCAGCTTGCTGGGACACATAACTGTTCCTAGGTACCAGTCAGTGTATTGGAGGCTTCTCTGAGAAATCCATCTTTATTGGGGTTTTATGTAGCTGAGCCACTCCATTGGGATATTTGGTACAAAACCTAAGCCTTGACAGAAGTTTATTGGTACCCCTGTCTCATGGGGCTTCTTGGCAGAAGCCAATTACTGACAATTATAACCATCCATGGTAGAGATTAGGAAATGTCTCAGACAAGTCTGTGTCAGACTCAGGGACTCAGGTATTAAAGAAGTGTCTGAGCGTAATGTCACTTTGCATGAACGTAAACCACAGCACATTGTGTGTAGGAGTCAAGGAGTGGTGTGGGAGGGAAGGGACCAATATGGTTATAGATTACACTTGTGCCCTCTGGGTCCTTGGCTGCTCTGGAGAGTGTTAAGGTCCTTGGCAGCATTTTAGCACACCTGGGGGGCAACATGGCATCTCCTCCAGGCTCTGCTGTGGCTTCAGCCCTGCTTTGAATGTCCACGGCACCTCAGGAGAGGCCTTTAATACTTGGTACAGGCACCTTCTGGTGGTCTCTGTAGTGCTTGAACTGGGGGATTGCTCCAAGAGAAGGGTAAGGGACTTCTAAAGCCCTTTAGCACCTCTGTGAAAAATAGTGGGAAAGGGCAGGAACAGAACAGTCACCTTCTCTCTTAGTCTCACAATGTTTTGTAACTCCTGAGAGAAAAGTATTTAAGAAGAGAAAGATTTATTGGATTGGAAGTGAATGTGTGCCAAAAAAAAAAAAAAAAAAAAAATTATCAATGTTCTACTGCCGTCTGGCTTCACAACAAGTACTTAATCTCTTTCCCAGAGTTTAATGAACCTTTGTCTCTTTCCAAAAAAGAAGGTGTTATTCTCTTTTTTTTTTTTCTCGTTTCCTCTTTCAAAATCTGAATGTTAATAGTAAATGCTGGGACTCATGAAGTTCAGCAGAACTTTGCTTTTCCCTGTGCAAGTTCTATTTGTGACCAGCAAGTCAGCAAAGCATTTTCTTGCAAGCATTCGACAGGAAGAAATACATCATTACCTTCTGCTGTCATAGTAACTTTCATCCAACATCAATGATGTACAGTAGTAAGCTGCTTCGTCATTAAAGACAGAGATTAATTGTCTGGTCCAATCTCTCTTTAAACATTAAAATGTATCCTTATGCGGTATCTCTTCGGCAGAGCTAAACCAGAACAGACTTTCTCTGGACTCCTTAAACTGAGGGATGAATGACTATATTTTATCTCTGCAACATCAGAGCATGGTGACTAAAAAGAAGCATTTGCAGTGCTCTGTTATTTCCTCTGCAGTTTATGAAAAGGTGGATTTGGAAACTACAGAGCAGCTGGCCAGGTCAACTAAGTGATTCTACAGGATTTTTGGTGTCTAATGGTCTGCTTTCTCTCTGCTTTTAAATATTTCTTTTAGAAATACTTAAGGAAGTGTAATGGATTCATGCTGCTAATGGATCCATTCTGATCTGCTCGTTATTGCATCTCTGAAAAATTGGCCTTCTTTGTCATATTTGCAACTGCAGTGCTGCCTGGCTTCTTTCTGTGGTCTGTATTTGAGCATCTTTTTTCATCAGAGAACCAAAAAAATACCTGTTGCCCATTTCTTGTTTGGCGAAATATGGGATTGCCCTCTAGGTTTATATACTTTCAGGCGAGTTGTCAGACTGAAAAGAAAATATTTTGTCCTTGGAAGGACCATACACTCTGGGCTTACCAGTTTACAACATAAGCGTTCATTATACCATAGTGACTTTGAGGGCAAAATTTAATTCAACAACTTCATGAGACTTAATAAAACTGGTGGTGGAATCCTATTACTGTGCTATGAATAGGGCAAGGCAAGGCTCCAGTCCAGAGAAGGATTCAGGCAAATTTGGGTAACCCAGTACAGGAGTGAGAACCTGTAAAAGCCGCAGTCTTTAGCTACATTTCTTACAGCTATGTTCTCTGGAATCTTCAAGTACCTGAGTACCTTACCACAGTTTAGCAACTCACCCCTTACCCTGCTTAAGCCCAGTGGCATTCACAAACCATGTATTTTCCAGGTGGTCCAGACTAGAAAATGGATTCTTAGCACCAAGTTGGGATAAAAAAAACAGAGTTATACTGTTTCCCTCCTAGCCATTTGGTGAAGGCACTTACTCTAGCTGTGGCAAATACAGGTTCAGTTTCCTCTCCTGCCTGCAGAAGTTCAAACCCACATTTCCCCACATTCCTAGGGATTACCCTGCTCTTGAATCTTGTCTACAAAATGAGCCTCTTGAAGCAAGGACTTACACCCACATGTCCCCAAGCTAGGAGAAAGTAAAATTCAATAAATTTCATATCTGGTTTTGAAGAGTGACCAATTTTAAGAGGAAGGAGGGGCAATTCAGAGAAAAGGAATTTTTGCTTGGGATCTTCACCATCCCAGGTGCTTTTCATGAGGATACAGGGCAAGAGGGGAGAAGGTAGGAAGAAGGGAAGACCCCAAATGGATTTTATTCAGAGGTGTGGGGAACTCAGCACCTCGTCTCTGGCTCTGAACACCACCCCAAGAGCCAAGCACCTCAAAATCCAGCATCGGGATTCATTAATCATCACCAACCCTAAGCCTTCACCTATCTTTAGCAGAACACACAGTCTTTAGATCAGTGCCCAGGTTCATGCCTGAGAGGGACTCTGGCTTGCAAAAGTCATAGCAGAAGATAAACCACACATGGGGTTCAGGCCCGGCACCACCAGGAATGGGGCTGTCCCTTACATTCACCTTCCCTGCTCCTCATGGCTGGTTCTCCTCCTGAGTAACTAATTCTGCTTCCCCAGCTACCCAGGGAGGATTTAATAAGCTGAACCTGGAGCAGCTGCCAACAGGGCTTGAACCTGTGCTAAGAATATGGGTCAGCAGACAAGCATGATTACACGAATGCTATTTAAGGCTTTTCACTAAAATACAAAGGCCACGGAAGAAAGAAAACGAATCTGCTGGGTCAAGTCAAGAGCTGTCTGTCCATCCACAAAATAAAAAAAAAGTCTGTTAGTTAGAAGCTGGTGTCAGTAGCTGACAGGTGAAATGCCGTGTGTGAGTGGTGTGTGTGGCTGGTCCTGTGTGGGTCTGAGCACTTCCCAGGAGGTGACAAGAGCTGTCAGCACCTGTGAGCTCCTGCAGTGCTTTGCAGGTTTGGGTGTGGGGTGCCTGGTGCTATAAACACCCACTGATGGCAGCTGCAATTGAGGAACTGTGAAGTGTAGGACTGACTGTGCCACACATCCACCCCCTCATTTCACCACTACCCACCAAGCACCCTGCAGCCAAATCTGCAGAGAGCAGCGAGATCACAGGCAGGATCTCCAGGATCAGGCCCTGCATCAGCAGGCTGCTTCTCCCTCTGCCTGCCTTTGCCTTTGTGGCTGATGGCCTTTCAGAACAAGAAATGGCACTAATTTTGTAGTAATTTCTTACAGGGACGCTGCCAAGGTCAACAGGGCTAAAATTTCATACACATGTGCTACCCTAAAAACAATTCATTTGGCATTTGTTCCTTTTTTCACATCTCTATTATCAAGGAGGAAAAAAATACCACTTTCCAAAAGGAGGGATGCAGCCGTATTAAAATCCCAGCTGGGTGAACTGCTCACAACAGATTCAGCAGATGCGGGCGTGCTGATGGCAGGGTTTTGCATGCCAGCTGTGCCCTCTCTTGCCTCTCCATGTCAGCTCTGTCAGTGATAGCTGGCAAGGGATGCAGGCCATCAGGATGCTGTGTGCAGAGTTCGAGAGGCTCATCTCCAGGCAAGTTTCTGCTGGCTCACATTCGGTACCAGGAAGGAGAGGACGGCCGTACCATTGAGGCTTGTCAGCAGCATAACTGTGCTAACAGAAAACCCAGTCTGCTGAGTTAACTCTTCAGCACCAAGCTGATGAGCTGGAGTTTTTTATCCTCCTGCAGCCTCAATCTCACTACATCCTTCAGCTCAAAAGGGGATTCTTTCTCCTGCTGCCTCAGCACACACTTAGAAAAACCCAGCAGGTTGAAGGAGGATCAAATTTTGCTCTTGTCAACCTTGAAAATGTTCCTTTAGCTTCTCACCACCCACATGTGCTGCATGCATTCATACACATATGCAAATAAGCAAATGTGGCCATATGCAAGCGCATACACACAGAAGGACATATACTTGCACCTACATGGGTTTTGTATAGTAAGCATAACATTAAAGTACAAAGGACTTGTATAAAACAACAAAGTCTTTCAGATCACTGCAGGAAATTTAAGCCCACCAGCCTGCTTTTTGTCTTCTTAATTCTCCAAATCTTGTCAGAAACTGTGCTGCCATCTTCATTCTCCACACACCCCCCCTCCCCCCGAAGTCCTGCAGTTACTTGTGGGGTGGATAGATAATTACAATTATTGACTGACTTTAAGGTAGAGAGCAATAAAACATTGCCTAGGGGATAAAACCCCTTGCTCCTCAAGTTGTCATATCTTGCCTGAAGGCAAGGAGCCAGCAGAAAATACACAATCAAAAGGAACTATTTTTATCCAAAGACAATTTCATTTCCCGCTCTTATCCTCAGAGACAGTCACTATTTGTAGTTATTACCTGTAGGTCTGATGTGCCCAAAAGCCCAGTCACATCAGGGATACACTGTGAAAGGGACTGTACAAAATACAGTAATGCTGTTGATTTTCCTTTCTCTGAAGATTACCTCCTAAAGCAGACTCCACAGATGAGGGCAAGCCAAGCCACAAGGTCTTATCCACTGCCAGGAACATCCTGTGAGGAGAAGAGGCTGCATTTGTCTAATACTGCCCTCTCACTCCTCTCCCATGTGGATGAAGAGTCTCTGTAGCTGCAAGAGGGGAGGAAGAGAGGATCAGGTATTTGGATCCATCTCAGAAGGGGCAACCCAATCACTCCTACGGCCATGGTCCTGTGCTCCAACTGCAGGTTGAAGAGTGAAAAGGTACCTGCAGAGATGGCAAAGAAATTGTGTTTTCAGTCACCAGTGGCTCTTTCTGTTTCCAGTTCTAGTCTCCCCAGACAGCTGATACTTTGCAGTTCCACAGAGCTGCTATTTCTTAGCAGCATCTTCTTGCTGCTGGCACCTGCACTTTATGTTCTGAGTCAGACATCCATGCTATGTTGGCACACACACTACCATTCTCTATGGCCAATAAAAATGTGTTTGTGCCTGTGTTCTTGGAAATGAGTCCCCATGTCGCCTCAACAGCATTTAGCTTCTGAGTTAGTGTTCAGATGGGAGGTAATTAGGTCCTACCGGGGGTCTGCATTTACCCCTAGCTCTGAAACCAAACAAATGCGTGACACATAACTCATGTTCTCCATTCCTGAAAGCTGTCTCCAGCATTTACCTCTTCTCCCTGCGGAGCAGGTACCACCAGCCTCTGTGTCTCAGCTGTAGTTAAGGCACCTGGGAGAGAGAGTGAGGAGGATGTTGGCATAGATCTAACATATGTTGTTAGCACAACACACAAGCATATCCCTCAGGCTACTTCACTGCCATCTCTAATGCAAGCAGTGAAGTCTCTTATAACAGAAACATCGTGCTTGTTCCCTTAGCCAGGCAGAGGGAGTGTGGGTGCATTAGCAAGATTTTCTCTTTCATCTTCCTGTACAGGTTAAACAGAGACCCCACAATATGCCTGTGATCCCACAGCATGGTCTTTAGGATCAGAGAAGTATGGCAAACGTTCACAGACTGTAAACCATACTACTGAGATATCATTGAAGGCCCACTGGGAGTTCCCAGATACCTCAGTGGTGAGTTTAAGTAGTCTAAGTGCTTGATAGAGATCACGGTCAAGGCAGCTAAACAATTAAAAGCAAATGCAGAGTTATTACTGTGTGCATGTGAGAACACTGTCAGGAGTACTGGATACAAAAGAGCGCTCTCATGTACTTTAATTCCTCTTGCACTCATGGTATAAGCATATCTGAACTCCCACAATAAATTCTCATCAGCTGATGCTCAATAGGTCGTGCTGCCCTAATGACACACATTAACATTTTTTAACCTTTCTGATTCTGCTTTTGTAATCAACGCAAGATTTTGAAGCCTCACTTGCCAATTCTGTCTGATACGTTGATGAATTAAGGCTAAGGGCTTCCAATATGAATCCATAGAATGTGGCAGCCAGAACAAAACATTATTGCAGCGCCATATACAGTTATTCTCTTTGATTATCATAATGTATAACTGAATATCCACATGTATATTTGTGCACATTTGTGCACACATAGAGATTTACACATGCATGTGTACATTTCTTAGACCAGATGCTGAGGGATAGAGAGGCAGATATTTGGCATATACAGAACCTACTATCCCAAGAAACCCAACAGGCATGTTAAATTCCTTGCTGGGGGAGACAGCTTAATCAAGACCTACATTTTTTGAAGTCAGAAGCTACTGGCCAGCCAATAAGCCCATAATCTCCCTCTTTCTCCACCAAAAGAGAAACGCTGAAGCTCTGACATAAATACACAAAAGCAGAAATATTTGAAGTTAAAGCTTCCATTCTCTGAATGTGTGCGATATATCATACTTTAAGCTAAAGATTGCTGTGGTATCTAGACATGACTAACAGAATTAAGGTCACAACAGACAATGAATCTCAGAGGATTTTTGTACCGGGCTTAAGACAAAGAATATTACTGACTTTTCAAAAGCAGAACTAGTGGGGACAAATATTTCTATGTAGATATCAAAGAAAAAGAGATGCCCTGCTTCTTGCCCCATGAATCTGTGCAGATACATGCACTCACACACACACAGGCACAGACACAGACATGTGTGCTTACACACTGGTAACAGAGACCGTGTATCTGTATTTTTAGTCCACTGTATTTAAATCTGGCTTTTAGTACTACTGTGCATGAGTTGAAAATTTGTTAGCTTATTTTTTAGCCTATTGTATTTGTAACTGCAGATTTTAGTGCTATTGTGCATGCATTGAAAATGTCTTCTTAAGGGCCATTCATAGACTTTTTTCCCCAATCCTACCATTCACCTACTTCTGAAATTTTTCCTATGAGAATACAAGCTTCTGCCACTAAATTATTACTTGGATGGTATATCCCAGCATTCTGCTTTAGTGTCCAGTTTGATGTCAGAATATTTAAGAAGCAGGCAGGCATGATGATAAAGGATTGACTCTCCATACCCTAAATCTATCAGGGAGTTCTCATGGGAGCAATACAGCCCCATACATTTTGAAATGTAGCATTTCTTATTCATTTCAATCATTTCACCTTTCACCAGTTGCTAATGATGCTTAACTTCACGTTCAAGCCATCTACCAGCTAACCAAGAATGAAAATGAACATCTTGGGCGCTTTGTTTGAATTTGGGACACTGGCCACATTTCAAGAATTAAGAGAATCTCATTTGACTGACTGTTCAGCTCGTACAGTGTTGACAAATTGCATGACTAGTGCTGAAAGAAACAATCCTCTACAATCTCCATCTTGCTAAAAATGCAAATATCTTGATGCTTTTTTAATACTGCAATGAAGCAGAAAGTTTCCCCTGGAAAGTGTTGATTGAGAAATATTAAAGGTTAACTTTCCCCATGCTGCAGAAGGTCAAATGTACCCCCTTCCTGGGGATTAGCTCTCTGGTAATTCAAGCTACAAAAAAACATATGCCTTTGCCTTGCTTCTCCCCCAACCCTGGCTCTTCTTAGGGTTTCCTGCAGGACTCCCATCTGTTAGACCAGTAATTTTCCTGGTGTGTATACAGCAAGATCTATAATTATCTATAGATATGTAAAAGATAGATGATACATATAAATGATACAGATACGTATATTCATTCACACATATCTCCACATTCGTAATTCTGACTGTTTGAAGCCTCTGACAGAATCATCACTGATTTCAACAGAGCCCAGATGTGTGACTTTATTTGCAGGTGCAACTGAGCAGTGTGTTAACTGTAGCATCAATCTGAAATTTTCTAACAGAGTATTTTCCTGTTAGAAAATGCCAGTTTGTCCAAAGGGAAATATTTCATGAAAATGTACTAATTACAATGACATTTCTCTTGCAGACAGAAATTTAAAAAAGCATACTGATTGTGTCAAATGTCACCCATTTTGGAAATACTTGGAATGGAACATACCAATTTTTCCTCCAAACTATTTTGCATTTAGAAAAATTAGTGTAGCTTTTGATACATTTTTTTAATTAATAGAAGGGAATATTGTCAGCTTATAAAAATAAAACTCCTTAGTAATTTTTTTTCTTGTGGAGAAATTTGGGACAGTTTTTTTTTAAATATATTTTACTGCAGCTTAAGAGATTTTTCTCTTTTTTAAAATGGTGCAGTTCTGAGTGAAACTCAGTTTCAAAGAAGCTAGTTCAATCACAACAACATCTTTTATGGATTTTCCATGAGATCAGGCTTGAAACGTCTGATATAAAATTGAAAGATGAAGAGAAAACCGTGGTTGTGTAATCATTAGTCCCACCCAAGGCACTGTAGAGATGTCTTGGCTTTAGGCTCTATGCAGCCTTTGGATGCTCTGGGAGCAATCTCCTGAGGAGCCCTGACACCAAAGGGAGCTGCCTTAGGGTTTCCGCCTTGGCTCAGAGTTCCTCTCTACCTGGACCTTATAAAACCTTCAGCGTATTTTCAGTGCTTAGCCAACATCAATATCATAAGAACAAGGGAGAAAAAAGCTGCTTGCAGTGCTTTTTTAAAAATGGTATAATAAAGCAATGGTCATCTTTTCTGAGACAACTGCCAGTAAAAGGCTATTATATTTTTCTCTCTATCCTTTAGAAACCATGTGAATAGGTTGCTTAAATCTCATTTGCTGTGAAATGTGCTACATGGCCCTTTGGAAGTGGGTTGCATTCAGTGCTGAATAAAAGAACAATATGTCATGAACCTCTCATTATTTTAATTTTGAAACCTATAGTTGGTATTTCAAGTTGATGAAAGACATGAACTATTCAAAACAAGATGGTATTGTTTTACTTCATTTTGAAACATTTTTGCAGTGAAAAACATGACCATATTGGAGCCCTCAATTTTCCATTACAGATAGACAACTTTATTGTCAGGCTGATAGTTATGGGATTATGTCTTTCCTGGAAATGTTGAAAAACCTGCCACATTGTAGATAAATTTCAATCTTGCTGGCAGCAGAAATTCCAAAATAAACTTCAGGTGATGCTGTTATGAATAGCAGAATCAATCCAGTAGTTCAGAAGGAGGCAAGATTAGGAAAAAAAGTTCAAAAATAAAAGAGCACTGCTCACATATGGAAATTAAAACAGTCACTGATGACTCCACAAAGAGACAGCTCAAATTATCCTCACAATTATCAGGTAGAAGACTGCAAATTATACTCCCAGTTCACAAAGAAAAAGCAATCTAGGGGAGAAGTGCTGATTTACATAATCAATATCATCCAAATTCAGGGAGGCCGCCTTTCAGCACACACAAAAAAAGAAAGCAGAATAGGAGACAGGATTTGCACTAGGCAGATAATGGAAGAAGAACCCTGCTGAGAGAAAACTGAGATAAAAGAAAAAGGACTTTAGAGAGAGGAGGCAGGACAGCACCACCTTGCCTGTGTGCCAGTCCAAGTGCCAGCTCTAAGAACAATGAAGTGAGAGGGATGATTTAAGACAACTTTTAAGTTTCTTAATGTCATGTAAAACAGAGAGTAAACCCTTGGGCTGGCTTCTTCCAGTCTAAAATGTGACTTCAATGCTGGAAGTCACAAGCATCTGAAGGTTTCCAGGAGTTATAAGCAGATCCTGAACACAGCTTTTAATTGCCGTATGGAAATTCTAAATTATATGTTCAGTTGGAAATATAATGTTCCATTAAAATATTCCAAAAGCCTTTGAACTGTGATGATAAAATGAATCAAACCTCTTTGTTTCCCAGCCACCTGTTTTTATGGTGTAAAGGCTCCAGGAGATGGGTTAACAGCTCAAAAAATTGAGAAGTGTGCCGTGAACTCGTTCACACTGAGAATCCTTCCCCTGAGCATCAGAGCATCCCCTGAGCAAACATCTCACAGTTATTCTCATATGGATATTTCAACCTGCAGCATCTTGCTGCTGGGGAGAAGCTGAGTGTTCCCAGACATCACTGCGGCCAACACCCGTTTTGCAGATGTGACCTAAAAGTTGATGAAAGCATTCATTTGGGCTTGTAGCTGTAACTGCCAGACCTGTAGATGGAATGAACTCAATTATATGGGTCCTGATTACCCTTGGCTTGATCCAAAGGTGATTACCATGGGATTGTGAGCATTGATTAGCAGGGAGCTGGTCAGGCAAGATAGACTTTGGACTGTATCTACTTTCTAAAGAGGGCTTGGATACATTTGTACCTTTAAACGCATTTCCGTGGCTTGGTGGAGTCACTGGGTCCTGGTGAGCTCAACGTTGGGACCAAACCAGAGGAACTTCTATAAAGCAGTAGTGATGGGAAAGGGTGTGTCAGAGCAGAGTACCAGCGCAAGGGCTCATTGCTTTACTGTTGTGTGTGGCTGCACAGACTGCAGCCCTTGCAGGATCCTCCCACAGAACATGTCACAGAACACAAGCTGCAGCAAATGCAAGTGTGTGCGTGTGTAAATGGATTGCTGCAGTCACAGCGGAAAACACACATGGCTGAGTGTGGGTCATCTGCTCCTGCACAGCCGCAAAGACATCATTCTCGACAGGCTTCTTCCTTCACTCAAAATTTTGCAGCTGAAATGGAGTGCTGGAGTCAATAGACTGGGCTGTGAAAACATATTGCAGTGCAGAAACTCCCTTCTGCTTCTATTGGCCAAAGTTCCTCTGACTCCCATCAGGGGGGTCCCAGCCCAGGTGTGCCACACCGCATCCTCTGGATTGCTGAAGCAGAACGGAGGCAGGCTGCCAGCCGCCAGAAAGCTGACCACAGCTCTCTGCTGCTCCAGGTCACGGTGAATAATGCACCACAGCCTTGGAAGAAAACTAAAAATAAATTTACAGGGAAATAATACATTCTTTCTAATCTGAGGCAAACCTAAAAATTAAACAGCTATAATTATCAAACTTAATTTAATTAAAACTAGCTACTCACCATCTGGTGTTATTTGTATAAATTTGGAAATCTACTATTTCATATTAAATTCCTTCATTTAACAAATTATGTTAGAGAATATATCTCTTCACTGTAATAATTATGTAATTGATCATTCTGCAAATTATATTTCCTTCCACTTGATAGAAATATATTTGATATAATAACAGGGCAGAAGGGCAGCTACGTTTTTATCAAAACTGAATTTAAAATTAAGACTTGCAATATCAATAAAAAGTAATTCACTGAAGTAGAAAGATGTAGGATGAGGGAAGATTTTTTTATTTCTCAGTTTGGTCATTGAGAGCATAAATGAGAACCTCATGGGACTTTTTCTGCCGATGCAAGCGCATATGAAGACATATAATACTATATGTCTATTATGTGTATGCATACATTCTGTAATAGCTAGTGAAGAACAACTCTGATGTGAAGAGCACTGTGTACTTTCCTCAGTTAGTGTGGAAATGTACATTTGTAGACATTTAAAAACATATTGTCAAACCTATATTTATCTTTCTCTCCAAAGACATGTAATGATCCTTTATACAGTGATATGTATATTGCTCTAGAGACTGATGCTAAAATAATGATGAGAACACCATGAGAAGAGCACAAATTGATTAGCAACTAAACACAAATGTTCGACACAGCTAGCATGGGAGTCATGGGTTTCTCCACAACTTCTTAAAAAATTCCCATAATTTTTGACATGTAGGTATTTCTGTAACAAAACAGAGCGATGTATCATTAAAAATAATAAGTTGAAATGGGCTCAGCTGGATGCATTCACAGAGTGATACACACAGTGAACATCCACAGGAGGCCACAGGATGGAGAGGAATCAAAGCAAAGTGTTGAGACAGCAGAATGGAGACGTGGAGTTTATTCCAGTTTATTCCAGTTTGCCTGGTGATCTGCTGTATGAATTAGCTGTGTGAGATAGTCCATTCACACTGCTGCAGACTGTAAGCAGGTCTGGGCAGTGGGTGGTTCTTCAGTTGCACTTGGGTCAAGAGCCAGAAGCTCTTTGTGGCAGCCTCAAGACAGCACTGTAAAAATAAGTAACAACAAAACACAAAAGACCAAATGAATTGTTCAGACTGGATGGCGAAAGAAAGGAAGGAAGCAATGGAGAAAAAGTGAGGGGAAAAAGTCCTCCCTAAATCTTAAAAAGACACATTTTTCAAAAGTATGTTTCCACCCACAGTTTTGGCATAACATCACCTGTGACTGCAAAAACATGAGTTAGTCTGTAAATCACCTATTTGCAATTCCCTAAAAATAAATATAGGGAAATCCCTAAAAGTAAATGCAGGGACACTCCTAAGCCATCCAGAGTGACCAGAGACCATTTTCAGAGTGAAGCATTTGTTAGTAACACCAGCATTTAAAGAACTATAAGGGAAATAGTGCTCATATTTACCTTGTTTGATATGCAGTTATCTTCCAGATAAAATTCTTGGCTGGTGTAAGTTTCCTGGGTCTTACCAGCAAGCTTTCACCCAGATGCTTTCACCCATCTTTCCCTTAAGCAACTCCCAGGCTTTTCCCTTGCCTGGCTTCACCTGGGCTCTGCCCTGGAGCTCCCTCATTGCAGTGGGCCACTCCATTGTACAATAACTCTTTTTCACTGAGAAACCACTTGCAAAGCTTCACCCCCTCTTGACTCATCACTATTTATAGATTAGCACGGAGTAGCATCAATTCCATCACATTTGGTACTTTGCTTTTAACAAGCAAATGAATCCAGGATGGCTGAATTTTCAGCTGCTGTTGGACTCTACTCTGACGGGACCTTAAACCCACTGATGCTCTTTGGGCAACGAGCTGCTTGGCAGCAGAAGGGGATGAGCAGAGGAGCACGAAGTAGCCCAAATGCAAGATGCTCAGATGTATGCAGAGGATGCAACATGACAAACTGCTAGGTTTGGTTAAATCAGGACTGTTAATTATAGCAGTTTAAATTGGGTTCTGACTCAGATTTTGAATTTGTAGTGGCAAGATGACAGCCTGGAGAAGGTGTTTGCAAATGGCTGACTCAGAGGATGATGATCATCACGACGGTGCCTTCTGCCTGTGCTAGTACTATGTGTTTATGGGAGCGATGTTATAAGGTGACAGTTGCCAGTTCAGCTCCACCCCTTGATCTGTTCACCAGAGATTATGGAGACTGTAAAGAGAAAATGAGCAAGTGGAGGAAGGAGCATATTAATTGGGTGAGTACAAAATGGCAATCCGCCATCTCTTTTTGTGCTCTCTTCTCTTCTTTCCACATGTAATACTGGTTTTCCAGATTTTTCTGCAGGCATCCAGTTGCTTCTGACTTGAGTTGATGAAATAGTTTCTAAGGGAAGAATGACTGGGAATCTGGTGTCTCCCTGCAGGGACTGCCAAGGGGATGGACACTTGGGAGAAAAGCTCTCTGATAGGAGGGTTAGAAAACCTGTATTAATTTCTGACTGAATGATGCAAAAATTGAACACTTGTCCTGTAAATACCAGGTGCTGACAGATCTCCACTGTTGTCTCTCCTCTCCCAAAAATGCTTTTGCTTTTTTTCTACAATTTGTTCTTGAAGTCCTTCCATTCATGCTTTTATGCAAAATAAAAATGTCCAAGATTCCTTTCCCTGCATGCTCATGCTACAGATTATCTTAACTGTTCTATCGGTTGTTGAAATTCATTTGCAAGTGTTGTAGGTGACCAAGTTTTATAACTGTAATTTGTGAGTTACAAACAGGGGTCAAAAATCTAATACCACATGAATAACACATAAATAAATAAAAGATAACCCATGCTTTGATCTTAGAAATCCTTATACCTGTGCTTGGCTGAGTGCACTGTCAGCCAGCCTTCAAACGGCGAGTGGGGAGGATTTGTTATGAACTACTTGTGACTGAGCCAGAAGCCAAGAAGTACATGCACTAACATCACTTATCAGTTGCTTGTAGAAATTATATACAGCTCCTGAAATTATTGTCTTCAGATCTCTAATTCTAGTCCAATAATTGCTAGAGCTGAGAGACTGATATATTCAATGAATTACTTTTTTCACCCATTGAATAGCTGAGAACAGATTGTGATTCCCCAGTCTATTTGTTATTCAAATGAATTCAACAGATACCTTTTCTAATCTTTAACTCGGTGGACTGAGAGCAAATATGCACGGAATGTAGTTGCTGGTGCCCTGATAAATTATATGCATTGTTGATGTTTCCTGACAAGAACACTGTGCAGATACCTAGGCTGAATCCTTGTTTATGCAAACATACAACTGGGTTTTGAGAAGAACTTCCTTATGTGGCCTTAAAAGCTGTTTCCTTGTGCCCTTTTTGTTGTTGTTGTTGTTGTTGTTGTTCTCTTGCCAAAGGTCTATTTCCCAAACTGTCACTGAACACAAAAGGAATTTAAATGGGGCCAAAACAAGCTTATTTACTTTTTTTTCTATCAAGTATCTATTAACAGACTGTGATTGAGGCCCTGATGCAGAAAGGTGATTTATGATAGGCATAAATGGTGCTCCCATTAAATTCAGTGTGACGGTGCAAGCAAAAAATGAAGTATGAGCATTGGGAAGATCAGGACCTAAGCAAAGATTATCTGAAAACTTTCTGAATTCTTTAGCTCCAATAATCACTCTTTGAATACTATTCCTGAAAGGACTAAACCTTCCATCACAGTTTTACTGTCCTCTAGATAACCCGAACATGGGAATATTGACACTGTTTCCCTGTGCAAACAAAACAACAAAGATAACAGTGAGCATCCACAAATATACGCACTCTGTAAGGAAAAATGCCTGAGAGACACAAGCCCTGGACAAAGGAACAGTCATTGTGGCCAATAGTATTTTTACAATATAAATTAAAAAAAATAACTTATTTCACCAACAAATTCTTCTTTTGGTTTGTTTCAGAATAGAGTTTATATTTTTTTTTTAAATAAGCAAGAACATTTCTCAGGGGCTTCCAGAAGGATTTCAGAGAGTTTGAACTGCAGGTAGCTGAGAGGAGGAGGATGGACAGAGACCTGTCTGTCTGAGATCATGTCATCCTATTTATTAATCCACTGCAGAATTCCTGCTGGCATCATCAGGAAGCCTGACTGCTGGCAAAGAGGAGACACTGATCTTCACGTGTTAACTGAACTGTAATTGTAATTTCCACAACCATAACACAGAACTTCCTAGTAACTTTTCTTGTGTTGGATGAACTCTTCCTGGTGGTTTTTGTGCCACTGCTTTCTGGTCTGGGAGCCCACCCTTATAACCACACAATGATGTACTGCTTTCAGGTTTATGCTCTGTAGACCCTGCTCTGTAGAGAAACCATACAGATCCATCATGCAAGCTCAATCCAGTTCTCAGTCCCTTCTGTGAAATAGAATTCTGAAGATGGGGAGACACCCTCTAGCAAAGGCAGAAAATCAGACTGGAGTGTCTTTCCACAGACACAAACTTATGCTTAGCCACATGAAAAATGTTCTAACTTATATTTGTTCCTGAAACAACTTAGTTGGAGGAAGGAACAAGGCAAAGTTGGAGAAATTTACACTTTTTGATGTCCTCCAGTGTAGGGATGTAGTGATAGGTTTAGCAGTTGGAGAGAAGGCTGAGAGAGATGGAAAGACAAGGCAGGGTGTTAGCATCTTCAGCTTGCAGTCTGGGTGAGCAGCTCTGTTACTGTCTATGGGCATCTGGTGTTTGGGGGTTTTTTTGTTTGGTTGGGGGTTTTTTTTGTTTTTGTTTTGTTTGGTTTTTTGTTTGGTTGGTTGGTTGTTTTTTTTCTCCTGCCCATACTATTCATCCAGCTATGGTATATCCCACTCATGTATCGCAGTATATCACCTTTGTCTTTCTCCCCACCCCTCTGATTACTTTTGTGTCTATTTTTGCACCACAAAAGACACTCATAGGATATTTAAAGCAGGGACAGCCAAGGCCTTCCTCTGGAAAGCTACAATCAACATTGCCAAACTCCAAACTGAAGTGCTTCTACCTCAGTCAGTAATTTGAAACACCCTGGGAATAGTTCCCTATGCCTGCCACAGGCAGGGTTACTCCTGCCCAAATCCTTGCTGTGGCAGAAAGGATTCATGTGGTGGGAGGCCCTAAGAGAAATCAGTTTCTGATTACTCACTGTGGTCAAGCAGTGCAGTGGATGGAGGAGGCTGGGCGGCTCCAGAAGTGGAATGCTGCCCTGGAGAATATAAAAAGGCAGGTAGACAGAGGGTAAATAAAAAAACACCCACAAAATAAAAAGGCAGGTGGGTAAAAGGCAAGTGGGGATTGCTGCAGGAAGGGCTGGCAAGTGCTGGGGATGGTGTGAGAATGCTGGAGGGCACACTCTCAGTTCTTTGTGTTTGCTACACCTTCTCAGGGCTGATATCCTGCAGCAAAGCAGCTGTAAAAGTGGGCATTGTTTCAAAGCACTTACCCAGTCATGCTTAAAGGGTTTGTACATGTTTGTTAGAGGTTGAATGAAAAAAATGTAACTAAAAAACAGAAGGCAAGCCCTCAGGGTAGATATACTCTGTGAGACAGTGTAATCTTGTACTGCCGCTTACCAGCTTTGCACCTGATTTACTCTTGGTCAGAATGAAACTATATAGTCAGGAGTTATTGTTCGTGACCCCAGACAAGAACATAACCTTTCTATCTTTAGACTCCGTTGAAATGGCAATAGCCTGATTATGGAATATTTCTCAGCTGATTAGGAATGCAGGCTCTACAGGTCACTGGGAGTTCATACTATTCCCTTGGCATAAGCAGATGTCTTCTAGATAAACTTGTACTAAACACATCAACAGCTCAGCACTATCTGGTGTGCAGTGGAAAAAAAAAGTGGAAAAGAGAGACAGCATCTTTCCAAAGACTGAAGAGCCAGATGACTCCAGGAGCTGGATGTTAATTTATAAATATCAAGCAAATAATTACCTTTCAGGTAGTGGCTCCTGGGCTCTCCAGCACATGGTTAACAATATGTAAGCAGGACTTATTGGGAAGGTGCAAATCCGAGGCCAGGAAGATATGCTGCACAGCCTGTAAATCCTGCAGGGCCGTACTGGATTCATGCAGGGCCAACGTGGGCATCTGTAATTGTGCTCCCAGCCTGAAGGATGTGGGGAGCACAGCACACAGGCACCTGGGTAACCATCATCACAAGACCCTGTGCCAATTCGGTGCAGCAACATCCTCATGTCTGTTTCTACCTGCAGTTTTTTGGTTTTCTTTTTCTTCACTTTATTTCCCCTCCCAGACCTGCCACAGGCTTCTTGATTGCCTCTGAGCTGCTAAACAAATTCTCCATTCCCCTTTGTATCTCCTTCATCTTTCCTTGCCTACTTTAAGCAAACCCTTTCATCTTCTCTAAGCATTATTCTTTACTGTTCTGCTCTTTTTCTGATCCATTTTGTAATTTCTCATTCAGAGGTGTACCTTATTCCAGCTGTAGTTTATCCAGAATACTTTTCTACTTGTTGTTCTTGCTATAATTTTCTCTCCTGTGGCAAAGGTCTCCCTTACAAAGGCAACCAGTCATGTTTCCTGATGAAGTCACCTCCTTCCACCCTCCCATCAGTCATCTTTGTACCAACTGCTAAGATTCAGCTGGCAAGCACCACACACTCCCAGTAGCCCATTCCCCACCTCAAATACATGCTCATGGGAGGAGAGTCCTGCTGCCACTACAGTGCCAGCAGACAAGTTGAATGACCAGCTCTATTTCTTTGGGCAGCCGCTATGGCTGTACTATCCCATGGTACAGAACTACACCCTTGCTTTCCCAAACAAACAGCAAATATTTTATTTTGTTGGCCAAGCAGGAGAGCTAAATCTTTCTCATCCTCATGGCTTATAAATCTTCATGTGACAGGTCACAATGGTGAAGGCATCTGCCATGCTTTGCTCTTTTGGGAAGCAACTGGCTGAGTTTCAACTGCTATAGTACAGAATGCTGTTTAACATGAAGATAGCTGATCTCAGAGTTGCTCTCCTGGCCATTTTCTGGAAGGATAATATACTGCCTAGCTACATCTAGCCTGCACAATGGACATTTTTAGCATACCCCTTGTATGGTTTTATCCTGCAGGATACTAAAGCATTTGCAGCTGATAGAGATGCAGGATAGGATCAGCTATCCTTCAAGTGCTGAGCTGGGATTTTGTCTCCACTGCCAGACAGCCATTCTCGCATGAAAACAAGTGATAAATAACAGCCCTTTATGTACTTCTACCTGGAGATTCATGTGTGAATCCTCCCCACACATTTGTGGCATGAGCAAGACTTAGATACACATAGACTTAGATGCTACATGAGAAGTCCCTAAAATCGGTGTTAGTTGTGTATAGTGGGCACTGTGCCTGTGAAGTTGGAAAGGAGTTACCACAATGTTGGAATTACCATTCTGCTTGAGCCATAAAGAAACCAGGACTGTACGCTTGTGTGCCATAAAAATGCTGATACTCCTGGTGGGGCCAAGGGAGCTGGCAGCAGAGGGTATGTTACTGCAGGGAGCCATGCACTGCTGCCAGAGTTGGGCTTAAGCAGTTTTGTACAGGCTGGTCACTCAAGGATGGATGCATGCACTGCCCTTTCCCTTTCCCATGCATAAAAACAGGCTCCTCTGTCACCATACCTCTCCCTCAACCCAGCAGATACATCTGCACAAAGCTGGTGGGGAGGCAGGAGGGACAGCCAGGGATTTGCCGTGTTACCTGTGCTTCCCTTTTCATTAGCAGAAGCACCATCTCTGATTCCTCCTTTATCACCTTCATTTCCTTAATACCATTGCTTGTATGAATGACAACATTGTAAAACCAGCAGTATTGAGGCACCGCTGTACATAGGGGTATTTTTAACTCTGAGCCCTTTTCCTCTCTTCACTAGGACAGTTTATGTATTGTTCAAAACAGGAAAAGAAAAAACAAGGCAGGAAACCAATTTCTCATTGGCACCTGTGATGTCTGTTAAAAATTTGTGTGTTACTGAAGGGGAAACACCTTCTCATCTGCCATGTAAAAAAAAATCAGAGATATCATCCTCTAAGAAATATGACCCAGGCACTGAACAGGTCTTATTCTATATCCTCAGATATTTACAGGATACAGTGTAGTGACAGTGCTTTTTCCACTTGTCATACCTATACATGCTGTCTCTTTAAACACACACAAATACCCTTCCACAAAAGATGACTGTGCCTCTCCATCTTCCATCTTTACTGTTAACAAAGGTAGAGCTATTTTGACAGGTATAGCCGTTCAGGTGGGGTGGGACCCCAGAATTTATCATGATGGCCTCCTCACAGGTGGTAGGTGGCTGTCAGGTGCCCCCAAAGTCACCTCTTCTCCAGCTCCCTCAACACATCCTCATGAAGCAAATGTCCCCAGTCATTTTGCTGGCCCCTTGCTGAATTTGTTCCCATTTCCCAGTGCCTTCCCTATGTATCAGGGAGCTCAAAATTGAATGCAGTAACCTATGTGGTCTAATGACTAAAGATGGCTAATCCCTTGCCTCCATCATCTACCTCCCCTGCAGCAGGGAGTCACTCACTACTATTACCGGCATCACATGGAAATATATTTCCATGATACGTGCAAGCAGTAGGTAGATAGATAATGATGTCTCAGCAATTTGTTTGTTGCCCTCAATGGATTCCCACTCTTCAAGGCCTCTGCATATTTTGGGGAAAAGAATAAATGCTTTTTTCCAGTGTCATATTGGTCTTTCAAAGGCTGCCATCACCATCTGCTCTTCTCTGCCACAAAGGGAAACTGTGTATAAAATATCCCTCATTTTGTCTTTGGTGTTAATAGCCTTAAATAGCCTTTGGTATCACAGTACTAGAATAGGTTACAATCATTTACCTTTCGTAGTGGTCCTGGGAGACAAGAAACTAGTTTCATTTTGAATTTATGAATATGTAAATGAGGCATAGAGAAACTAATAGACTTGCCCACAGAAAGGCTGCCATGGAATAGGAGCCTGAACCCATACCTGCTCAGCTACCATGCTCTATGTTCTGGCTATTTTTTTTTCTCTTTTCGTGTCCTGTTGCCTTTGTGGATGAGCTGACTTGTATCAACTGCACTCTGTTGGGATGTGCTGCAAGATACAATCTGATTCCACACAGCAATGGAAGTGGGAGAGCACTTGGACTAATCCATCAGCTCATCAAAACTGAGAGCCCCAAGGGATGCTGAACTTTGGCATCTCCTTTTTTTCTTACACGGTCTCAAAATAAACTGATTTTTCATGCTATAACATGACAAAACAAAACATTGCAGAAAGTTAATTCTTCTAATGCTGTAAACACAATATTCATCTATTCTGCTTTTCTGTTTGGTTTTGGCACTGAACCTTCTCTGTCCCTCTTTGCCTTGTTTTAGTGCACAAATCATACATGGATCTCTCCAGCCTCCACTCTCCATTTCATTAAAAAAATGGAATATGAAAGGTGTGCAGAAGCCCTGGAGGGAAGTGACACAAACCCAGATGTTGTATGATCTATGTCCCAGCTGCAATGAGCCTGCATGTGGCAGCTGCTTTTGCACAGCCATCAACAACAGCAGCTGGAGGGGCTCTGCTGTTAATGGCTCATCCCCCAGGAAGAAACTAGTGTGAGGAAAACCAGCAGGCTTTATGTACAAGATATCATATCACTACACTCTGTGTTTCCTTTTGTTATAAAACAAGCAAGAATGCAGTGAAAAAGAAAGCAAAATTAGATATGAATGCATATTCTTAGTGGTTTTTTTTCTCATCACCTGAGAAAAAGACATACATTAGGAGAAATAAAACAAAATAAAGGTTTATATCCTCACTAAAGAAAAAGTGGTTTCTGCATTCATTGTCACTGTGTTTTGATATATGTTTAGTTGTATTATGTCCTAGGATCATCTAATTTCCATATAAAGTGTAGCTACTTTCAGTTTTACTATATAAGTGTTCAGGGGAGACTTTGATTTGTGTGCCCTAGGGTAGACCTGACAAATGCATTATTTTCTTTAAGTCCCTTCTGTCATGCACCATCAGTAAATTCCTGTACAGATTACAACATGGATGTTTAGTCAGAGGTCTGCACTCCCATGGAGGAGAGTGGGAAGGAATAATAAATGTGTGGACCAAAGTGGAAAAAAAATAAAAGGGTAAAAGAAAAGAGAGAGAGAAATTCCATTAAGAAAGGTTACTGAATCAAGAAGAATTTATCAAAAGTAGACTGGTGAGAGTGGCTCTTGAATTTTTATGAATTTGTGGGGCACACAAGTCAGTCTGCTTTGGACTGTAATTTCAGGTAATAGCAGAACTGGGACCACTGGGGCATACTCTGTCACTGTTTCTAATCTCCACTGCTCTGGAACACCAGTTACGCATCAATTCAATTAATCATTGGTGATAACAAAAGTTGTTTTTTTCCCACTTTAGAAATGTTCTTTTTTTTTTTTTTTTAGTACAGAACTTTATCAGACACAATTTCTTTTTCCCTTGTGAAGAAAAGCTTATGAAGTTCATTTATACAGAGAGCATAAATCCTATCTCCTACTGTTTTTTCCCTGTAACCTAACATGAAATACGGCTTATAGCTTCACTAATTTTAACATTTAGTGCGAACTGATGAAAGCAGTTCATCACTCACAGGGATGCACCAGACTTAGAGCAGCACATACAGGCCAGGAGGCATGCACGTGTCAGACCAGGAAAGGTGCACATAGCAGCGTCATGGCATGACATGTATAGTCTCAGATACACCAAATCAGCCAGGTGCCTTCATGCTGCTCGTTGGGGATACATAGCATTAAAAAACGAGTGCTTCCCATTTTACAGCAACACTGTCTCTCTTTCTTGTCACTCTTCCCCCTCTACAGATCTATCTCCTTCTCTTAATGACTCCCTTTTTTCAATTTGTATCTCTCTCTGACAGATAATACTTTGTCTCTTTGTTCTTGGTATGCCTCTTGCCTTGTTTGCTGCTCATTATTCACATTATTTATTTGCAGGATGTAGATACAAGAACTTGCCCATAATCAGTTCAATAATTCCACTTCAAATCCAGCCATTCTGGTGCCACATATAATCCTGACAACTCATTATCCACCGGCATGAGTAGGTCTGGCTCTTGCATATTAGCTGTGCTGTGACCTCAGCCTCTTTCCTTTGCCTTCTACACTTTAATTCTCTATTAAATCCCCTTTGCCAAGTCTTATGCTCAGGTGCATCGGTGCAACAGGAAGAAAAGGAGCTCAACCACGTGGCAGAGATGCCTGGCTCTTCCTGACTCCCTGAATGCCACTTTTCCTGGTGGAGCACATGAAATTGTATTTTCAACTTGTTACTTAAACTATTAGAGCCAACATTTGCAACATCTCCCATCTGAAGCCTTAAAGATAACATTAACCAGCCTGCAGGCAGGCAGGTGTGATCATCCCCATGCAATGGAAGGGTAAACTAAAGCATGGAGTGAGGACACGAACGTGGCAAAGGAAGTCAACTCTGCACCTTATATCATTATGAGCAGCTCCAGCATCCAGTGGCATTACTGTGGGATGCACCTCTGTTGGATCACAGCTTCATTCCAATGCTGCAGTCCCAGCGCCAGGCAGTGGTCCCAGCAGAGCAGGCAGTGAAGTGTTTTACACCGTCTGGGGGCTGCCCTGGAGGACTGATTAGGAGCAGAGCAGAGTAATGGCCCTGGGGACCCCAGGCACTCCCTGGGACTGAGAGGTTTCCTTGCTGCAGTACACAGGAGGATCTTATCTTGATAGATGAGACTGAGGATGGTCTCCACGGCAAACAGGAATCTCTTGCTATGTTCTTTAGCAAGAGAGAGGAAAGTCAGATGTTTAATAAGGCAAGTGAGGACCTAAACAAGTCCTTCACAGAGAGGCAGGAGCATATGCATACAGTTACTCTGTCAGTGTGAAAGGAAAAGGTTGAAAACAAAGTTTACTAGGCAGCAAATAGGTCTGTCTGGTATCTTCCCTTCTCCTTCAGTAGGGAAAGAACAAGTCTATTTCTAGTCATGGAGACACTATATATAACTAACCAGAATGTTTCTTCTTGTGCAGTAGAGGACAAGTAAAATTTCACAGCCTGATTGCTCTCAGATGGTTTGTGTAAGAGTCAAGCGTGCGTTTGAAGCTGAGTGTTCACGTATAGCTCAGGAGATGAATCAGGGTTTTGGCTCTAGTTTCTCTGCAGAGACAGCAGCCCTAGTGATGACCAAGGTGATGCCTCCTACATCAGCTCCTCAAAGTGAAAAATGTCTCTGACTCAATGTTTGTGCCAGGCCATAGAGCACCACCTGGCTCAGGCATTCAAGTACTGTCACACAATGGAAAGAGGCTCTGATCTTTGGACACTCATTTCAGCTATCACCACCCTGAGATGGCTGGGAAGGTCACAACCAGATGTGCACTCCAGCACTATAAAACATTCAAAACATCCAGCAATCTTCTTCCTTTTGTAGCACCAATATATGTCTCACCTTCACAACAGCCATTCACTATCCTGCCCTATATAAGGGACATGCTGCTTCACCAGCTCCATTCCTCTTTATCCTCAAAAGTGCAGAGGCAGCACTTTGACCATCATTTTCAGTGCATTACTTATATATGGCCCCTGCAGCAGTGTCCAGGACGACAGAAAACCTCAACACTTCTGACATGTCTGTTCTGTGCAATCCTGGGCAAGGTAAGGCAAGCTCTAGACTTGCTTCAGCCTGTCCTTCAGCACAGACAGGCTGCAACTTACATCTGGAAAGGTGGGAAACAGCTACTGCGCCAGTGAAACTCTAACCTCTGGTGAGGCACAAGTCATAAACAGTACATATATAATTAGCATGATGATTTCTACAAGACTCCGAGGCGGTCATTACATCAGCTTTTACCATTCTGCATGTACTTCTTGGTGGTTCCAAGAGCCTTTGTAGCACTGACAGCCCATACCACATGGGTCTCAACCAGTACTCTACAGAAGCTGTGAGTGCTTGCTCCAGACAATGTCCAGGCAGATGGGTCTCAGGAGATGAAAGGAAGGGGAGGGGAGGGGAGGAGAGGAGAGGAGAGGAGAGGAGAGGAGAGGA
>JAWWTY010000106.1:79429296-79593755 GCA_035222235.1 Margarornis squamiger | reverse complement strand
AGAAAAGAAAAGAAAAGAAAAGAAAAGAAAAGAAAAGAAAAGAAAAGAAAAGAAAAGAAAAGAAAAGAAAAGAAAGAAAAGAAAAAAGAGAAGGGAAAAAAGAAAAAAGACAGGAAACTGTCTGATAAACTATACTATATATAGTATATATATATATACATACTATGTTTGTGATGCTACTATATTTTGGCATTATTCTGTTCCTTCCATAAAAATGTATTTCATTGTCTTGACAGGATAAACTGTACGCGAGATCTCCCTTCCCTCCCTTGGCCAGCAAACGCTCTATTAACTAACACACACGCTGCAAGGTCAATCAATTTTCAGGCTCTTTCAGGGGCTGAAAGAGCAGGGAGAGCTTAAGCCTTCTTTTCTAGGTCAGATGGCTGTTTTCACATCTTTACATTTGATGTCCATTTTTTAAATCTCTTGCTAGTACACAAGGAGGTGAGTCCTAAAGCTACAGGAAACAGGTGTGTGGATGAAGAGTTATCTCCTGCTCACAGCATGCTCTTGTACACACTGTAGTAATTATGGTGGGCAATGCAAAAGCAGATGTGACATTGCTGAAATGCAGGAGGGAGTCAGCTGACCTGCAGCCAGACAGCATCTAATATTTGACTCCTAATGGTGACTCCTCCAATTTTCACAAAATTGCCACATCCAACAGCTCCCATACTGTATGACCAGCAGGATGAGGAGAGGCCAGAGGAGAGCTGGCAGCAGTCAAGTTGTTGAGTCTCTGAAAGCAGCTGATGGCAGGAGGAATTAAAAGACTCAAAGGTGGGATGTCCAAAGCCCATAGCTGGATCATTGCAAGCGCTTGCCTTCCTCGTCTCTTTTGGAAATCCTCTCCACCCATATGAAGAATTACCCACGTGGGCTACCCAAGCCAGCACTTTTGGGGTGGTGGGAGACTGGCCCATAGCATGTATAAAAATGAGACTCAAGTAGAAAACAGCAGCTAAACAACCAAAAAAAAAAAAATGTATTTATCATGAAATACCAATCACTTGAACTAAAATAAAAGCAGTATGTGTTATGGAGAATGTGTACCTGCCAAGAGAGCCACTGGCTGGGTCCCAAACATGAATAGACAAGGTAGTCTAAGAATACAACAAAAATAGAAATGCCAACAAACACAATGAATGGAGCAGGAGTCAGCTGTGGCTCTTAATAATGTCAAAGGAAAACTATTGCCGCCATCAGACTCAGAAGGAATGTGTACACTTCCCAGATGTATCCATGTTCAGCAATGCAACCCTATGAACCCTCTCAGCCCTGTTCTGTGGGGACACTACCCTGCTCTGACTGTGTTTTGACCACCTGTCCATCACATGCACTGGGGCTGCACTAGGGCATGGTGATAAAGAGGAAGGGCAAGGGTACCTCAGATCATATTGCAGCAAGGCCCATGGGGCTGGTTTTTCTTGCTCCCTTCCTCCCCTGTCTGCTATGTTCGGACACCATCCTCTGAGGAGATGGATGGATGGTATGTTGGGATAGGAGATGAAATGAGGAGAAAAATAATGCTCAGAAGAGGAAAATTATGAGGAAGACAAGATGACTATCTACCTACCCAACTTTCTTAATCATATAGAGGCAAGAAGCTACTTTAAAAGTCAATATTCCCTCTGTTTCCCACCTGTCTTTGAAGTGAGGTCTTGCCTGAGTTCTTTAAATTCTGAAAGGGAAGGGAATAGGAGTTGCCTTACCTCAGGAAAAACATCCATGCTGATAACTGTCTGACTTCCCTTTGATGTAGTGAAACTTGAGTATTTAAGTACCACCACAGTAAAACTGGACATGTTGGGCCCCATGTCCGTTTTAATGTCATGCTTTGCCTGCAGCTGTGGAGGGGCTGCTATGACAAAATTTGCTCCTAATAGACAGGAGGTTGGTCCTGTTCTTCCTGTCACAGCTGGGCTACAGCAGCTGATATTGCCATGGTAGTAGTGGCTTTTTGCCCTTTGGGGGTAGTGAGTCCCTACCCTCTCTTGCATGCAGGATGGAAACTCAAATAAGTGTTTAGACATTTGAAAAGCAAATGTGATTAATTTTTAATACAGCCGTGTTAAAAGTGTTGCACTTTAGAGACAGTAACTGATTGAAAGATCCCTGACCTAAGGAGATTCCTTCTATGTTTAAGCATCACAGGACAGGTAAGCATGGCAAACAAAGGAAGGGTTAGATGGAAGAGGGAGAAGGGCTACATAATTAATAATATATGCTACCGTGGTTTGTTACACATATATATTACACATGCTGAAACATTGCTGACACCAAGAAGTCTGTAAAGTTCAGGAATGGATTTGGTATTTTACTGTTATGAGGAAGTTTGAGTGATTTCTAGGGAACCTGTCTCACCCCAAAACCTTACTGAAACAACTGGAAAGAGCAACAACTTTTCATGAGGGTTAAAAGAGGTGTTGATTAAATGCCCATTTACTCAACAGCAGCTGATCAAAATTGTGGGCTCATGTAATGATCAGGGCACATAGTGTGGGGGTTTTTATGCAAATATTTGAGGGCATACTCTGGGGCAGCAAGTCAGAGGTAAAAAGATGAAATCCTTCAAGAAGCTAGAGTCTGGAATAAGCAAGTGAAGCAAACTGCTGCATGGCCTGGAGCAAAGGCTACAAGATAGGCAACCTCTTTGGGCAGTATTCTGGCTGAAGAAAGAGGTTTCAAATTTTGATAAGAAAAATGTTTTCTGTGTTCATGGCACCTAAATAAAAAAGGGTACTTCAGAGAAACAGATGATTGCATATTGATAAAAGGCACAGTGGGGGAGATCATCTGTAGCAAATACAAGTGCAGAAACTGCAGGAATTAATGGAGATACCCAACTAACAAGGTAATAAAGTCTGTCTGAAGTTACCTCTACACTGAAGCTCCACCTAGGGCTGTTAATCTTAGCTCTAAATTACCTATTATTTGCATACAAAATCCTTAGAAATCTGACTTAAGATCTTAGGCTCTCCGTGGCTGAGGATATGGCTTAAAGCAGTTGGGATGCCTCAACCTGCTGACTTTAAAGTGGGGAAACACCTCCTTTCTGTATCGCAGACTTTTTGCAACGATCAGTGGGGAAAAGCAGGTAACATTGACTGTGATCCTCAGCACTTTCAAACTCTCACCTGGGGGTGCACAAACCAGCCTCTAGAGTGGCTGATTCTTTTCTCCTCTTCATACAGACATCATCAGGTACTCAGCTCCTTGTACAACTAGCCTTTGCTGATGTGCAGACCTCTCAGTCAGGTGAGGCAAATCCCACTGGAGCCTGGCTGGCCATGACCAGGAAGATTTTGTGAATCTGCTGAGGATGTCACACACAGGGGTGCGCTCTCTGTCTCATGGGCAGCTTTCACCCCATCCTGTATATTTTATGCTCACTGTCCGTTTAGTTTTCTGAGACATAAATGAATGTCTTTTGTTTTCATAAGCACAAACAGCTTTTATTCCAAAAATAAATTTACCTTTTATTTACGTGAATCTGAATGAAATTGCACTCCATAAATGTGGTCTGAATTGCCCTCACAGACAGTACAAATGTTTATTCTTTGCTTGTTTTGTTTCATTTTGGTGGTGGGTTTATTATTTCTTTTCCATATAGCTATATTATGAGGAAATATTAAGCCTATACAATGTATGCAAACACATTTCATGGTTTGAGAAAAAGAAATCAGTTTTGTGACATACTGTAATTCATCAAAATGTCTGAGACTGTGTTATGTTTTCTGTATTTTGGAAAACCTTTCTTCCAACAAACATTCAAGTGCATTGTTTGATCAAGCAATAACAACACTGTAATCTACCTTTTGTACTCCATTCAAAATAAGAGGTCAGAGAATAAGAGTTCCTTCTGGTTTTAAAATGAATCCTTTTACAAATGCTTTTAGATGGAAAGATCTGGTGGCACGATTTTTCTTACTTGGATAATTTAACATTTTGCTGAAAAAGAAACCATCTCCTTGAAGTCCAAGATGACAGATAACCGTGTTTATTCTTTTGGTGTCACAGATATGCAACCCACACAAATGTACTGTTCCCCTGTCCTTCCGCAGATTTACTCTTGAATCAAAGTCTGATGAAGTTACTCTGAACTTCTCCACTGATATCAATCACCTCTGGATTAGGCCTTCAGAGGATAAAGGAAGAAATATCTGACCCTGACTGTTTATTTGCATCCTGTCCCCCTCCATTGACTCAATATGAGGAAAAAGAGACTTGGCACATTGTGCCAGAAACTCAGTACCTTATATAGAGGGAGTGAAACAAGTTGGGAGGTGGCAAGATACAGCTGAGGAGCAGCTGAAGCACTGCAGACTTCACCAAATTCAGCCTCACTCAAAGCTCAAGGATAACACATGGGTGTGAAAGGAGCCTTGATCAAATTGGTGCAGGATTCTGCTATTCCTCACCTACGTGTTTAGCTCCTGAAGATGATTGCCTCAAAATATTGCTGATCTCAAACACTGATTTAGAAACACCTCAAAAATCTGAATGTTTCCATCAATAGCAAACAATCATGATCCTTTGTTTCTTTTTTCATCATAAATTAAATTAGTGCTGGAATTGGTTTCTCCCAGATTTTGACACTGAAAAGTGCGAGCTGTAATCTAGTTCTTCTGGATTCCTTCTGTTGCTACCAAGCAGAAACAGATTCTTCACAGACCATTCCATCCCACCCATCTTCCATATCTCTCTCAGGACTGTAAAGTACTAGTTAAGGCTTTTAGGTAGGCAACAGTGGGTAATATAAATGTTTCCTACAGTGACTTGATCGAGATTTCATTTACTGTACACTATTCGGCTCAAAACGGCATAGCATAATTCTTTTCTCTCTTGGCTGTTCCTTTGGAAGAGATTAGATGCCTGACTGTTTTCAAATTCATTTAAAAGTCTAGAATGCAGCCAGATAGCACAACAGTCAATCATAACTGTTTTTATCAGGGCCTCATCTGTTTCAGGATGTCAGTTGAAGTTCTGCTTAACCAAGCAGGGCAGAAGTTGCTCTATACATTCCCCCCTCCCTCTTGGCTATTATGCTTCTTTGTCAGAAGTTCTTGCATTTCACCTACAGTTTTAGGAACAACTTTTGCTGGAAGCAAAAAAAGTGAAAGCAAAACCTGTAAAGTTAAATTCAATATTAAGTTTATAAGGATAATTAGGCAATCGTGTAGTAAGGCCACCATTTGTCCGAATCAAAAGCTTTGGATATGTATGGCTATGTTAGAAAAGGCAAGAGTCAAAATAATATAATAAGGAATTCTGTAAGGGTAAGGAGTCAAAGTAGAGAGCCAAGGGGATCTTTTTCTACCTGTGATTTTTAAGCATCTATAATGACACAGGATTTTTAAAGGAGAGGGGAGAAAAGGATCTTTCAAGTTTGCCACTTGGCAGACAGTAATGTAGCTGAGCTAAACAACTTGAAAATGGAGCTGACAAATGCTATTATCCTCAGTGAAAAGATTTCTTCTTTTTTATTTTTAATGAAGAGAAGGACCCAAAATTTCTCCCCACAGAAGACCACATCTGGGGATTTGCCAGAAAATTCAGGGTCACTGATTTGTTTGAGATGGAGCAAAACAGAGCTTCCTTAATTTTTAATGAGGAAGTAAGACCTGCACAGATCACACTTCCAACACCCACTGATCTGCTGCCCTGGCTGGCCGCCTTGAGGAGCTGCAGTCAGGGGTTAAACCTGTGTGTGTCTTCAGGACTCAGCAGTACAGGCTCAGTGGGACCATGAAACATCAGCCTTGGCTGATCCAAAAACTATTTTCATCCAAAAAGTTGTTTTTAAAAATGAAACCTGACTCATCAAAATTATTTTGCTCTTCATATCTTTTAATAGAGATGAGCAACTTCCCCCCCTCCCCCCCCCCAAATGGACAACCATAATCCTAGATTCTTTGCAGCATTTTAGGTAAATTTCCATCCCTTCCTTTCTATGGAATACGTATTCCTGAAAGGACCAAGTGGAGATAATCTAAATAACTACCATGAATAGTTCTATGAAGCCAAAGGTGATTAAAAAACAAGTTACAAGGCAAAATCACCAATGCAGTCAAATGTTTGTGAATCTCAGACTAATTTCCACCTCATTGATGTTGATGCTGCATATTGCTGTTCTGAGATGGCCTTGCATGTCTCTCCAGTGTGACTGGAGAAGGTGCAGAGATGAGGACCAGGCTCAGCATTTCACATTTTAAGGTCACTTTTAACAGCTGAATGCAAATCATAGAAAGCTATCCCAGAGCATCTTACCATAACAAACATAATAATAAGCATAATAAGCAAGGCCTCTTGAACGGTTTTCAGGCATGGGGCAGTTGACCTTTTTCTGTAGACTTTAAAGTGTTTGGTTGTGTAGGATGTCCATGCCTCTCTGCTAGACTATCCCAGAGGGTCTGTCTTGGCCAGCTCTGCCACCACCCCTGTTCAGAAACCTGCTTCTTCTCTTCTGTCTTGTGTTGCTGGGGGCTGCACCCACTTCCTGCTAGCTGAGCATCCCGTGGGTGTAGGAAAAGGAGAGCATCCAGCCTCCATCTGGAGCTGATCTCAGCACTCATAAAGCTTCCCCACATGTGCATGGTCTGAGTAATCACATACAACCCTGTACACAGACAGTGCAAGGCAGTAGACGTTGGAAAAGTCCAATAGCACCCAAGGAAAGCCAAGTGATTTTTTATTTAATTTTGTTTATAAGCGTACATGCATTTTTGAAAGTTCATAAATTATGAAGTAATTTGAATTTAACTCAGTTATTATATTGTGAGATTCACCAGAGCTCTTCAATTCAGGTTACAAACTGTGTTTTCCTAAACAACCAGGACAGGCTGCATGTTAGTCACCAGGCTATCTCATGAATGCCTGGAACTGGCCGGAAAAGGAGGGGGACTTGCACAATAGTCCCATTTCACAGGCTCCATCAGGCAGCTCCTTCGGAGTAGCAGAAATTACAAACACTGTCAGGTTGATGACATGGATAGAAAACTGACTGAACAACAGGGCCAGTTGCAGGGAAGTGACTAGTGGTGCACTCCAGGGGTCGGTGGTGGGGCCAGTACTGTTTTACATCTTCTTTAATAGGGTGGATGATGGGAACCAGTGCACCCTCAGGAAGTTCACAGAAAATATGAAACTAGGGGGAGTGAATGATACATCCCAGAGGTGTGCTGACATTCAGAGGGACTTGTGCAGGCTGGAAAAATGGGCTAACAGGAAGCTAATGAAATTCGGCAAGGGGAAAAGTGAAGTCCTGCACCGAGGATGAACAAACCCAGGGGAGCTGATCAACTGGAAAGAAGCTTTGCTGAGAAGGACTTGGGGGTTCTGGTAGACACCAAGCTGAGCATGAGGCAGCAAGGTGCCCCTGTGGCAAGAAAACCCAAGAGTATTCTGGGCTGCTTTACAAAAAGCATTGACAGCATGTTGAGGGAGGTAATCCTTCCTCTCTGCTCAACTCTGATGAGATGTCTGGGGTGCTGGGTCCAGGTCTGGGCACCCCAGTACACAAGATACATTGACATACTGGTTTAAGTCTGGAAATCATCTTTTTGTCTTTTTTTCTGGACTCACTCCAGTAAAGCCTGGATAAAGAAAAGTATCTTACCAGCTAGGGAATTCAGTTTCTGCTACAAGAACAGGACAACCTGGCCTGAACTTCAGTGCAGTTTTTCAGACAACATGGACCCTTGAAAGTTGTTTGGCATAGTGAACAAAATTTGCATTTTCCAGATGGACAGTAAAGAAAGAAAAGTGACTGTCACCTAAGAAATTAAATTTTTTAGAGCTAGAAGGTTGTTTCTCTTAGGAGAATAATACCCCCACACGCTCAGTTCCCAGTGAAGTCCCAGCTTAGCAAGCATTCAGCTGGGCCTTCCCAGCAAACCAGGACCTGCACCAAACATTCAGAAAAAACCTCTTGGGTGCTAGCAGAGGATAGAGTAATATCCATAAAGTGTTACAAAAATCTTACCACATAATAGTAATTCTTTCCATGGCCCATAACTACAGGTATAGTGGGATGATGGGATCACTGTCAGTTTTGGGTAGTGGTATGTAATTTGAACATGTGACAAGGTAAGTGTTGCCTTATTTGCCTTTAGCTAAAAACTATGATGATCTCCATATTTGCTGTATCATGATGGCTTTGTGTCCCAGTTTCCAATCCCACTTAAAAATACGGTCAGCTAGCAGCACTTACTGACAAATTGCCAGTCATTTTTAACTTAAGAAGAAAAGTTTCACTGCTACAATTACTAGTAACATGTCCTTTCCTCTTAGAGGTTCTGCTATTTACTTTTATTTATTTAAGATTTTGTTACTCTTATCATGGGAATTATTATAAAAATCTTAAGTGTATTTGGTATTCTCTAGTTTGGTAATATTAGATTACAGCTGTGGAACAATACATAACCTCTTGCCTATAAACTTAGAATCTGCATCTAAGCAATGTATCATCCAACAAATTTGTTTGTTTGTCTTTTCCCCAGTGATGAATCACTTTCTTCACACCACTGTACTCTAACCTCATAATGGCATTCATTATCACAGCATATTCAAAGCCTCTACTTGTGAAGGTAGTAAGGAGCTGTTGTTATAATAAAGATAAATAACATGGGAAATCTGGTGGTTAGTGCTGAGCTGAGTTACAGTTACTCCTCAGGATAAGAGTTCTGCATTCATTTGTACCCTGGAAGTTACTACAGAGTTTGGATTAAAACCAGATGTTAGCATCTGGGCTTCCCCAATTGTATTCTGAAAGACTCCATGGAATCACAGAAGGGTTTGGGTCAGAAGGAATCTTTAAAAGTCTTCTAGTCCAATCCCCCACCCCCACAACAAGAAGTGATGTCTTCAAGTAGATCAGGTTGCTCAAAGCCCTGTCCAACCTGTTCTTAAGTGTTTCCAGGGATGGGGCATCTACAGCCTCTCTGGCCAACATGTTTCAGTGTTTTGCTGCCCTCATCATAAAATACTTCTTCCTCATAACTAGTCTGAATCTACCCTCTTTTAGTTTAAAAGCATTTCTCCTTGTCCTATTGCTACAGGTTCTACTAAAGTCTTTTGCCATCTCTCTATAAGATCCTTTGAAGTATTCAAAGGCCCCAATAAGGTCTATCCAGAGCCTTTTCCAGGCTGAACTATTCTAGTTCTCTCAGCCTGTCTTCATAGGAGAGGTGTTCCATCTCTCTGGTAATTTTTGTGGTCCTTTTGCTGGGGGCACCACTTTGCATGGTGCCCCCAGCAAAGATTTTCATCCCAAACTCAAGCTTCTCTCTGTCCTGGGCTTTGAGGTTTGCCCTATCCTTCCATAAGGATGTCTGAATTTGCTATATCATGATAGCCTCATTTCAGAGGTTGACATGTCTTTCCTGCTACAGATATCAACAATACTGTGATTTATAGCAATGTAGTAATGGAAGTAAAGGCAAATCAGGCTGCTGAGAGGCCCACTTAGGAGGAGGGGAGGTTTTTTTGTATTTGCTATAAGGAATTGGCTTGTGGTGAAGATGATGCATGCAGCAATTTTTCTCTACCCAGAAAGGGCAAACAGCTTTATTTCAGCGGAGACATTCAAGCCAACTTTGTTTTAGCTGGGAAACAGATCATAAAAGATACCAATGCTTAGTAGTTTGGGCTGTGTGCAGAGTAAGTTCTGGGATCATTTTGCTTCAGGGAACTTTGGTAAGACATCTGCAATAGTAATATAGCAACACATACATACAATAATGATGATAAGGTAACCATGGCAATGATGATAAGACAGAACTGATTCCAACAAAAACACATAAGCTACAGTGGAAAGAGTCATGAAAATACACAGTTTAAGAAAATGAATATGTCAAATAAATATGCTCAAGCCTAAAAGCCACTTTTGCAAAGGCTAGTTGCTTTCCCTATTGGAATATCTTCTACCCTCTTGTTCCTTTGTTTTTTCTTGTTAAACTGGAGATATGATTGACCTGAAGGGCTTAGATATGATGGACCTGAAGGGGTTAACTCGCTGTTTCTTAGTTTTGTTATCTTAATTTTAGCAATAGTGTAAGTTAATGAGGATTTTGGCTCTTGAGGCAGCCATACAAATACCACAGTAGTAATTTCTGTGTGATTGGACAGGTAAAACAAGTACAGGACAAAACATTTGAGCATTCTACTTCTATCTGAGAGCAAACCTCAAGTCAGACCCAGAATTTCTTTGAAAATTAGGAGCATCAGTTTCTGTCTTATCTGTATTACCACCACAAGCTGACCATGAAGTGGAAGGTCTTGGAGTGGGGATGATGGTAGAGCCATGTGCTGTGTGAGCAAAGCTGAGGCACATGCACAGTCTTACTTGTGCAGTCACAAGAACCCAGCCAGGCTTTGCAGCTACACAGTTGAGTCCCAGTCTCTCTCAGTCTCTCTCAGTCATACACACAGCATGTCATCATCCAGCTAGCACAGTGATCTCATAGGAGTAAAGGAGAGAAGCAGGTAAAAAAGAGCAGCCCATCAGTGAGGCTCTTAAGGGATGAGGAAGATTAGCTCTTCAAGCAGTAACCAATCCTATAAACCTGATGAAATAAAAAATCCTATTGATTTTAGCAGGGATTTTCCTATGTTGGACTTGCACTATTCAGCCCACTGCAATGCATTTCGTAAGCTTTTGATTGCAAAAATGGTTCATATTTCCACAGGCTTGGATTAGCATTGTTAAAGGCATTGAAATTTCCACTCCTCCGTCTTTCAGCTTGCAGCTTCATGGCAGTATCAACTGTTGCCTTTTTCCTCCTTGAAACAGAAAGAAAAAATACAAATATGCAACATTACAAATCTGCTTTGCATAAGTCCTTGGGCTAAAGCCATCTCTGATGGAACTCTGTTGCCTTGAGTTGTGTATATTTTCTTCCTGTATTTCACTCCAGAAGTATCGTCACTGTAGGCAGTAAGATGATTTGAGGAGAACAATTGCAGAGATTATCACAAAGAGAACCTGATCCCAAGTCTAATCAAAATCTCTGTCTAATGCCCTTCCCAGGAAGTCCAAGCTCAAAGTACTGTGCACTAAATGATGCACTTGGCATCTCTTGGACCAGGCAGGAGAAGTAGGAGATGATTACATAAAGTAGAAAAACCATGGTGGATCATTTCCAAAATAACAAATGAGCCTGGCAGGCTGGCATGTCCTTGTGCAGTGACCTAAGTCAGGAAAGTGTTGAAGACCTTATCTGTGTGGGCTGCTTTTGGTGCTACAAGACAGGCTTAGGATGCCCTGCTAGTCTGCAGGCATAGAGCAGCTGAGTAAGTGAAAGAACAAGAGAAACTTGAGATATAAGTCAAACTTGTCACTGCAAGACATTTATAAATCATCTGAACTATGATCCCCATTGCTCAGAGCCCGCTTCTGTCCAAGAGGGATATCTATCCAGCAGGGAGGAGGGAAGAAAAGTAAAAGCTCAGATTTCAGCCGGTTCTTTTCCCTTTTTCAGCCCTCAGCTTTAAAGATTTAAAAAAAAAAAAAAAAAAAAAAAAGGATTTGGGGAGTTAGGAACATCTAGTTTGTTAGAGGTTCATGAGCCAAGATGAGCTCAGAGCCCACCAGGCCAGGCAAAACACAAACAAACCACACAAGATGCCCCCTGCTGCAGTGAGGCTGCAGCATAAAGAAGTGAAAGGGCAGAAGGGGAAACAGAGGCAAAGCAAGATGGTGGGATTTACTTTGGTTTGCCAGTGACCACAGTAGTGGGCACTGATCTCCCAGGAGGAGAATGTGAGACAACGTGATGCCCCCAGCTCATGGCTGTCCTGGTGGGCACACACTGGCTGGTAAGAGGGAACACCCCAATGTTCAGAGAGAAGAATCTGTTCTGTAAAAAACCCACCTAGTAACAAAAACACCAGGGTTTTAATGTTAAATGAGAATGATCAAATTAGTCTGTTGTAACTTGAGGTCAAGGTGAAATAGCACAAAAGATGAAGGGACCAGAAGCTCTTCTTTTGTGACACAAGAGAGCACATACAAGAGAAGCAAAAAGAGTAACAGAGAAGAGAACAGGGAATAAAGACACTTCAGAAGCTTTTCTTTACAGCTTTTGTTTAAAAGAGGACTACGTGGGTTTATGTACTTAATATTTCTTTCTTGTTTTCCAGGCAAAGAAAGGGAACAGGGAACTCAAAGAATTGGCTACTTAAGTCCCATTATATTTGCTTTCTGTTTTGAAACCTTATTAGTTTTGTTATGTGGCTCAAAAGCATTTGAAAACCCTCTTATATCAGTTGTTCTTTAGATTTCTTTCCATCATCAAGGCCTTCTGCAAATAGTTTTGTCCAAAGAAACAGTTGGGGGCTGGGAATTAAAACTTTTGATTTCTAGAATCTGATACATGAATTGATGAGCTATAGGTGGAAATGAAGATAAAAACAAGCCTCTTGCAAAAGAGGGAGTTGGAATTGCAGTCTGGAATTTGGCTGTACAAAACATATTCCTGACATCAGACAAGTTTTACTCATTCTTCTTTCTGTGCTTGTTAATGAGGCTATTACAGATAACTATGTTGACAGTTCATCTTAGGAAAAGAAACATCTCCACTCTGCAGAGAACCACCTGCAGGATGGAGTGTGTGGCAGCATAATCTGTACAAATCCTATGGCATAAAACTGCATCTGCCTAGACAGACAGGCAGAAAAATCTTCAATATTATTGTCTAGATCTTCTATTGTTCACTAGGAAACGAACCCAGGACTATCTCTGGTGGGCTGTGCTGAATTTTTGAGCATTTTTGTGTTAAGATTGAAGCTATGCAGAGACCAGAAATTCTGATTAATGCAAATTGTCAAGGTCTTCATGTAATTTTTCACCCTGGTTAGGAATGAAACCCTTATGCTTCAAAATTTTCAGCAAAAACTTTTTGAAGATTAATTTTAAGTTGCTCAAAATATATTTCTGCAATGATACTTCATTTTAATTTTATTTCTCAAAAATATTGTTGCAGTATAAAAGAGAATACCAAATTAAACAATTCAAATGAACACAATGCTTTCAAAACAAGAAAACCTGATGTTTAATTCCAAAAATGTCAAAGCAGGATAGTTTCATATCACTGATACTTTTGCTGTTCAAACTGGAATTTGGCAAAATCAGCATGCTTACATAAAAGAAAATTGTGCCACTAGTTTTCTTCCTGTCCAGTCATCAAAGAAAGCTATTAAAATGGGTACAGATTATTAACTATTTATCAGTATTAACATTTTCACTGCTGTACAACGAAGTGTGTCAAACAAGTACTGTAACTGGCTCAATGATGTACTTTTAAGAGAAAACAGCACCTTAATTTTATTTCTTGTTTAAATATACTGCTTGCAAAATAATATTTTTTTTCAAGACACTTTTTAAAAATTGCACTAAAAGCAACAAAAGATACAGGATGGGGGCAAAAATATCTGGATGGATCATATAATCAAATTATTTATTTAAACCCCACACATATTCTATAGGAGATTGCACTGCTCTATAACAGGGCCATAGCACTATTTGAACCTATGGTACAATAGTGAAGTGCTGGTCACATTGCAATACCAGCCTCTGACATGACAGCTGTGTAGATAGGGTAAACAGAAGATTTAGGAGGTAAAGAAAAACCCTTAAGAGTTAAAATAAATGTGTGCACAATCAAAAAATTGCCCTTTATTAGGTAGACCTAAGATACTGCTGCCTATGACCAATGAATTTGCAGCCCCAGAGGAAGTCTGGGAAAGAAGCTTTCTGAATTTGAGCTGGAGCTATACAAAGGTATTGAACTGCAGAATAAAACAAACACTGGAGGAAAACAGGAAATTTACTAAGATGAGCAACAGGAGGGAATCTTAGAAGTTGGGAGTCTCATCACTGTAGGAATGAGGACCAGGTCAGCCTTCCAAAGGAGTGGGTTAACTGAAGGGATAGATGAACAGAAAGAGGAAGAGGTGTGATAGCACACAATGTGAATTTATACACTTAGAAAAAGAGCTGTGAGTTGGAGTTTGCTAATTGAAAAAGACAGAGAAGAAAGAGTTGTGTGGACTCAGTTAACCATAGCTATGGTTGGCACCTGGACAAGTGATAAAAGCTGGTCATGGGCAAATTCAGTATGGAATTCTGAAGAAGGATTTTTAACTGTCCAAGCAGAATAGCTTGACAACAGCCTTCTTGTAGAAAAAGTGGGAGCAGAGAACTTAATTGATTTTACAGCTTCATCAAACTGAAACTCAATTAATATTATAAAGGGATTTCATGGCATAGCTCTCTGAAATAATAGAGATCTGGATTCAGTGATCCAGAACATTGTTTCTAATTCTATCTTACTAAAATACAGCTGTAAATAATATGCCCAGAAAACATGAAAGGCAAAAAGAAAAAAATCCTCTGAAAAAAACCCCCATAATAAGCCAAATAAAAAATAGATGCAAAGGGCAACATCATGGTCCCAGGAGAAAGGAGACTCTGAACTGGATAGCAGAAGATGCATAGGGGAGAAAGCACTAGGCAACATCACATAGTCATCTAAGAAAAAAAGAAAATATTGTTGGTGTTAGAAATGTTGTGATTTAGTGTCCTTATTAATAATCTAGAGAGAATATGAGCTGCACAAAAAGGGCTCTCACAGATGACCCTGGCTTGGAAGGAACTGAAAGGTAAGTCAGGACATGGAAATAACACAGTGTGACCTACTGTGTCTGGGGACATTACAAGAGAAAATAGCAAGATGAGCTTCCACTTGTGAGCATGAAAACATACCTGAGGCAAAATGCTCCAAAACACTTGTAGTCAGTGGCAAACTGCTAGCAGGAATACCAAAACACTTTGCAATGGGAGTGGGAGGCCAATTGAATATAAGTGCATATTACAGTTTGGCTGCAAAAATGCTGATTCAATTTTAGGGTGTAGTTCTCATGATATTAGAATCAAAGGCAATAGAAATCTATTTTCTACATCATTTTAATGCAAATGTATCTGGAATAATACACTCGGGGGAGTTGCTGTGAATGGACAAATGGGTGCAAGGAGGGTGGAAAACAGCAAAAAAATATTCAGGAATCTACACAGTCTTACAAAGCAGATTTAAAAGTTCTGTGTGTATGAACAGCAAAGGTTCTTTCAGCCCTGTTTTTCTGTGACTCCATGCTAGGCAGGCATAATGTTAGAAAACATGAATGCCAAAGGGAAGGTAACAATTTGACTGCTACACAGATACAGAAGTGCCAAATGGGGTGAGATTAGTAACACAAAACCACAGGCTGAGTAGCAGGAAAATCTTTCAAGACGTACCCAGCTGTAGAAAAGCTGCTGGGGGGATCTGATAGAAGCCTGGTCACTCAGGATTTTTACAACAAGGCTGGACAAAACACTAGAAAATGTACCATAGGGAGCAATTCTCCACTGGCAAAGATCAGTGGAGCAGATGATCTAATAGGCTTCTTGCATCTCTAACCTCTACAGTTCTGATTTCCTACTATAAAGCACAATATTTCAGGAGGAAAAAAATAAATGTAGGGTAAAATATTAGATGATATGAAAAAAACCCCACAAAACGACCAAAAAACCCAAACCACAAATCAAAAACCAGCAAATACAAAAAAGCTGGAAAATGGATGGAGTTCTGTCCTCCTGCCTTTCTGTATTTAAAGGAGTTGCTTCTAGCACATTGTTTTCTTGTCAGAGGCACTTCATTTTCTCTTTCTCGCACTTACCATTTTCTCTCTCACTACAAAAGCAGAAATAGCCACTTGGGACTGCTGATGTCTTTCTAAGGAAGAATGCTGCTCTCATGCTGTGGGACAGTATCAAGGCTTCAGTCAGTCAAAACATAAAAATCTCATTGTTTTCTTTGGACAGAGATTTCATTTTAAATCAATCTTCAAGCCAGTACATGCATCATGGTATATACCGCAGCATGGCAGCCCTGCTCCTCTCCTACATTTCTTTCTCCCCCATTCCAGTACAGACTCTCATTTTACCAGATTGTTCAGCCACTGTTTTTTGTGGAAGCTGAGCACTCACAAGTCCATATTACCTTCAGGAAGAATGTGCGAACAACAAGTCCAAAAAACAGGGAGAGTAGTTCAGGTTTTTCAGTGTGCATTCAGACTCATCCCATTCATCATTAGTGGGAATTGTGAGGCCTCTGGTGACTTTGAAATCTTGATCCATATGTACGTCATGATGACAGGCAAATGCACTTTCAAAGGGAATAATATACTGATTTTCAGAAGTCATGGCAGCTTTGACATACAAACATGTCATCTAGATAGATATGTATTACAAGACTATGCACCTCTGCCCATTACCTCAGTCTGCCCTGGGGCACTTTCACACAGCACGTGGTCCCTCTCAAACACCCGGGCACCATCAACATAAGATCAACAGAGTTAGCAAAACCTCCAGGCACTGTTTCAAAATGCTGTTTGAGCAGGGTACTTCTTTGCTGAGGTTTGGTTGCTGGGAATTTTTGGAGAGAAGAAGCAGCAGGGGTGATAATTACATGAGGGTCATTTGTAACGACGTGGCAGAAAGTGTTTCCCAACGTGGAATCTTCAGCAACACTTCCTAGAGGCAGAGTCATAATATTACCTCCTCAAAACCCACTTTTAGATAGCAATAGTGATCTAACTGCCATTTTGGTAATGACTCTACCTTTAAATTGGGTGGAGTTTTTTTATACAAGGAACTATTGCTCCTATTTCTTGTGAAAATCACGCTTTCGCTCCATATATAGACTAAAAGGACTTAATCTGTCAACAAACTGCAGCCAGCCTCATCTGAGTAGCTGTGATTTACTACAGAGCAAAGCTGCACTCACACCGTGAGAGTAGAGCTATTCAGCCTAGAGACATTATCAGGGTAGAGTTTCTGCCTTAAATTGCCAAGGACATGCTGGGATACTTAGTCTGTGAGGACCAGATGGTTCCTAGAAAAATGTCCTCCAGCACAAGGCTAGTTTTCAGAATATAAGCAAACTCAACAGAGGTGCTGTCAAGTAGCAGGAGATGTTGATTCTTTGGGTCCTAGTTTCATTCTTCTTCCCTTTGCCATGGGTCAGTCCTTCCCAACCTACTTCAGTTTTTTAACAGTTTGACATCTGGAGCTGGTGCCAGCCCCACTTCAGCTCAGAACATGATTTTTTTTAAAAAAAAAAAAAGAAAAAAAGAGAGAATTAAATTCAAACTGAACCCTGAAGAAGCCTACAAAAACCCTTAGCATAGGCTTTGGAAGAATGGAGCCTCCTCAAGCTTGTGGTCAAAGAGGTACTTGGAGTATCTGAGAGAAAGAGATCTGCCTGAAACAGCTGTCTTACAATACATGGGAGAGAAGAGATTCCTATTTAACACAGAAAACCACTGGCAGCACATACAGATTTGTCACAGTCTGTGATATTAATGATAGCAACGGGATGTGGGACTTTTTGATTTTACATCTCAGCTTCACATCAGTACCTTGCTGATAGCTCACTGCTCACAAAGCAACTGGTTCTGTTCCAGTTGGGGGGATCTTCTCATTTGTTTTCAGGTACCTGAAGATCTGTCGTGTGGCCTGAGCTTGTAATTTGCCTTCCCTTTAGAATCAGTGGAGAGGGTGATGACTGGTGAGTTATCCCATCCTGTTCTGCAGGACTCTGGGCTTGGGTGTCGATGTCACACTGGGCACAGCAACCCTCATTTGATCTACAAGCAAAGGTGCTTGAAACAGACTGTGAAAGTGTCTTTGTTTGGGCACTTTGGCACTGTATGTCAGTGAGGGAAGATGTGAACCATGTCTTTACTCTCAGGTTTGCCCAATGTCCTTAGAAATTACAATGGGCATTTTTATCTAGGCATGCCAGTGCATGAACAGCTTGTTTGCACAAAGTAATTACAGGGATATAAAAAACAACCAGGAAGATAAAAAGACTTGCAAATATCTCTTCAGTCAAAATGGAAAAGGAAATGTACTGAGCTCAGTCTGACTTTTGAAATCCTCATTTCCTCACTCCTGACAGGTGTGAACAGGACACCATCTTGTTTAGTGACCATGATTTTAAGTTAGAGAATTATATGAATCCAGACCATCTGGCTTGCGAGACAGCTCCAGCCTCTCTCTTTACAAAACTAAGGCTCAGCCTTTTTGTGTTACTCTGTGCACTACCCTTGCTCCTATTCAGACTATGTAGTCCTTGCATTCATACAGCCCCTGGGGAAAAAAAATAAATTTAAACCAAAGCAAAACAACCCAAAATTCAAATATATCATCCAGGGGATAAAAAGAAATATGTTGATGACTCGTTAGACCACGCAGAGTGCCCATTACTTTTGTTGACTTCAAGGCTGTAGTCACTCACAGAGAGCAGGACGATAGTATTTACATTGGGATTTCAAGGAAGACTGCTCTTATAAATTAGTAAAAGGCATGAGTCATCCCAGCTCTGTGCTTGATCTAAGAGATGCAGTTATCAGCCCAGCATAACACTCTAGCATCTGTCCAAAACACTGCACACCCTCATTAGCACGCTATTCCTGGGAGCTAAGCAGGCTGAAGGTTGCAAAGAGGTGCTATTGTTATACCAGGAGTAATTCTTATGTTTTATTGATACCCAATAAACTGTGTGTTAGCCTGAAAGCAGAGAGAGAGGGAGCAGAGTGGTGGAGTTGCCTGTTATATAACACTTGAACACAGGGAGTGGAACTGGCCAAATCCTTTTCAATTACTTTTTTTCAATAAATGTCAGGTTTGGGGAGGAGGACCATCTGAGCGATTTAATAATTAATAAGAATGTATTCATCCCGCTGTACAGCTGGACACATCACCTGTGAGTAAATTCCCCAGATAATATATTTGTGGGTCTTCATAATATTTTCTTCATTCCACTTTTTTTCAGCGATTTTCTATTTTATGTCAGTCTAGTCCCATTTGCCCCAGGATTTTCCTGGAAATCAACCAGAGAGATAACCACTTGGAGGAAAGGGAACAAGCTTGCCTGTTCAGGAGCAGAACTGATGTTTGCAATGAGTAGGGCTAATGGCAATGCGGGAACCTGACTAGTGAGCTGCAGAGATTAGGTAATGCTATGGGACTCGGTGAAAGACAGACAAATATGGGTGCTGTGCACAATCTGGGAATTACTGTGGGTGTCAATTAACCTAGCAGATCACAGGGTTTATTAGGCTGAATTATTTATCCCGAAGATAAAACACCGAAAGAAAGAAAGGCGTCATTAAACAGCACAGCCTTGCACAGAGTTTAGGCAGTGAACCAAGTTTCCGAACAATTTAATTTATTAGGGACCTAAATTGTACTAGATTATCAAATCAAGTGGAATAGAGGGAGGCAATGCATTTTATGTTCAGTGCCCAGAATGTAATAAGTGTGTTATTCCATTCACGACATGTCTCAGCCTGAGTTATGAAGAGAAGGGGATGTTTCCTCTGTAGGGTAATTTTCCGTTTTTTACCCATTTTTAAAAACTGTCAAACAGTTGTCATGAAGGAAAAACATTTTCAGTTTATCACTGAAGCTTGAAACCTGTTAAATGTTAAAGTGGAGCACTACATATAGTCCCAATACAATGGGAAGAAGCTTAACTGTTTGAAGTCTGTCTTTGTGGAGATTATACCCTGGCAGAAAAAGACAATAGAAGAGTTTTGCCTTGGGAAAAGGGAGATTGACAGGTCTGCATGTTTTTCTGCAATCAATATTGTAGACAGAGCTCTTCTTACACGGTGGGGTTCAATTAAAGAAAAAAACAAGAGAATTTGGGGGAATTCCCTAAAGAGTTCAAATCCTTCCCGGGAGGAGAGAATGTTTTTTTCAAGATGAGCCTGCATGAAAAATTCATGCAAGTGGATGGATACATTCATACAAAAAGAAATTTAATAAATAAATAATTGTCTTAATTCTTACTGCCTCACATAGCAATTGCACGCCCATATTGACCACTTTAGTTTGCAGAACTGGTCCTTAGTGTAAACAAGTGTAAAATTAAATCATCCAGAAAAATAAAATGAGGCAAAAGGTCATGCACGTTAACTGAAGCAAGTAGTTCATACTAAAGTCTCTGACAACATCCAGGAAATAAGAAACTGGTACATGCAGCCAAGAAGCTGGTACAGGGATGAACACAAAGAGACAGACAAAACACAGCATCAAAATGGGTGATAAGCAGAGATTTGCAGCCATCAGGAAGGAGAGAAGAGGAGGCAGCTGCAAAGACAGGAGGCCGGAAAAGATAGACGAATTGAGCTGGAAATATATACAGTTATGATAACGACTATGAAAGCAATTACATGAAGTTGCAATTAGCTAGCTGTACTCGACAGCTATTCAGTCATACTTGTATCTCTCTCCTCCTTTTCTCCCCATATTGACTGCATGGGAAGTCAGTTTTCTTTGTTGGACAAGAATTATGTACCAAACACTTGGGTTGGGCAAATGATGTGCCAGCCTGGTGTAGGGTGGCTGCATCTCCAGTCCATGGAAAATATAAGAGGACAGAACCTCAGCGAACACAGCCTGCAACTCCACTGCACTCCTTCACCACTAGGAAAACAAAATCAGAGGATTAACTGTAATGCTTTTTTTCTAGTAATTTTTGTGTCTTTGGTCCCTGTCATTTCCTCTGCCTCACCTTTTTTTCCACTTCTGCATGGTTGTTTTCTGTGTAGTCTCAACATAGTTTTCTTTCCTCCGCCAGTTCTTCCCTCACCTGCAGCTCTGTGCACAGGTCTGGTAACCTGTGTTTCCTTTCCTTTTCTGCACCTTTCCCCACCTGCCTTCTCCTCTGCCCCTGTCCCCTGCTAGAAGAACCTTTTCTTTGTGTTTCTTTCACAATCCCTCTCTTCACAGTCATTGCCTTTGATTATGTGGTTCTGTCTGCACTAAGAAAAGCCCTAGGACATAAGGTTGAAACGGCCTTTTTGTCAGTCACCAAGGTGAGCAGCTCCAGTGCTGGCACAACCCTCACAAATTACTATGAAGAGGCAGATGCAACATTGTAGGAAAAGTCTCACAATTGCTGACCCTTGTTCTCACAGGGCACTTCAACTTATCAGATGTCTGCTGGAAATATAATACTGCAGAGAGAAAGCAGTCTACGAGGTTCCTGGCACAACTGGTGAGCTAACTAGGGAAGATGATCTTGAGAAGATAGAGGTTTTGATTGCTGGAGAAGTAAGAAAGGGAGTCAGCATAACTGCTGACTTGGACTTTCTGGAGGCAGACATTGGCGTGTTTAGGACCCTGGCTGAGAGAGTCCCCTTGGAAGCCGTCCTGGGGGCAAGTTGCACATTCTTCAAGGAGGAAATCTCAGAGGTGCAGGAGCAGACTGCCCCCATGTGCCAAAAGACGAGCTGGTGGGGAAGTCTGGCCTGACTGAACAGAGAGCTTTGGCTGGAACAAAGGTAAAAACTTACCTTTGGAAGAAGGGGCAGCAATTTAAGAGGACTACAAGGATGTCATGAAGTTGTGCAGGGGGAAAATAAGAACGTCCGAAACCCAACCAGGACTTAGGGATATAGTTTTCTGGTGAACTTGGCAGTGTGGGTTAGTGGTTGAGCTCAATGATCTTGAAGATCTTTTCCCACCTAAACAATTCTATGATTCTATGATGCATCTTCTTCTCCCTTCTCCAAAGGGGGCTTCCAGAGACTTGATCTGAGAGTTTCTCTTGAACTGCTCCCAGTGACAATGAGCTTAGCTTCCTAGGCAGACTAAGTAAACATGAGGAAAAGCCATGCTTCCCCTCCTCTCCCCTGCAACAGGAATCATCTTAGGAAAGAAATTTTTGGCTGTTTTTTAAAAAACAAAACAGAATCAATACTCCTTTCCACGTATGGTGCTACAAAAGCCATGCTACGGTTCGACTCATGATTGGGTTAGTCACTCTCAAGTGAAAGAACTCCACTATGTAGTAGAAAATACTAATTTTTAAAGAGTAATCTAAAAACTAGAGGCTGATAGTTGTGTTTAGTTATAGAATACATTAAACTGCATTGCTTAATCCCAGACTGTGTCCCTTACTACACTACATGATTCATCACAAAAGAGCCCCTCTGGGAAGGAAACTGGTGAGTAGGAGACCTGCATGGTCATTGCAATGGCAAAGACAGGTTTTGGCAAATAGTGCTTAGGTAGATAGCTAGGCTTATGTGAAATAACCTGAATATCTCGTTTACAAATCTGTAAAATTCATCCTTGGCAGTAAAAGGAGAAAGCTCATGTGCTTGTACATTTTTTAAGATCTTGTCCAAAAGACCCTACTACAGAAAACCCATTTAATCTACCTTAGAGGGATAAAGAGCTGAGTCAACCCTGCTATGATTTGAACCTATCACTCCAGGGAGCCTAATTACTGCAAATGTGGCACTTAGACCACTAAACCCTTCCCTCCTGCTCTAATCACCTCTCAAAGAGTCCCTTTTGATCCTAGAAGTTTACGCAGCACCTGTGATAAAGGCAAAGTATTTAACAAAGTCTCTGTAAGCGGAGTATATCGTTATTCATATTACAGCAGGTTTAAAAGAGCTGGGCAAGGACGAGAACATTGTGTTGAAACAAAGATTATAGTAGCAGCACTGTGAATTGCTTCTTAGCTCCACTCTCTCTTTTCCTTCTGCTATGCGATGGAAAAATGGAGCAAGAGGAGAGCTGAGCTAAACTGCACTTGCTCCCACCTTGTTTGTTGCACCCCTAACCATGTGTTTACTTGAAGAAGATTTCATCTCACATAGCTCAGCCACGGGCTGGTGGGCTGCGAGGCTGAAGAGTGACAGCTGAGTGAGTCTTGTCCTCCTCTACCTGTGTCAAGTGTCTCCAGGAGCCATGCAGTTGGGAGTGTTCCTGATATGGGCTTATACTTGAACATCTGTGCTGCATGAGCACAGGAGGCTTGGTGTGTGGGCACTGGGGAGGGCATAGGTGCTGCAGGGTAGCAGCTGAAAAAATATCTGTAACAGGGACTGCTAGTGACAGCTCCTTGATTTTCTTTGCTTATCTCAGGATGTTGGTAGTATTTCTGAACAGTTTAGAAGGCAGAAGTGAAAGCTGATGAGAATCTCTTGACAAGGTTCCTGGTTGGAGGTGGAAGGAAAAGCAGGGCTGAAGAAAAAACGGAAGGCATTTTTTTCCAAACTCAGCTTTTAAAAAAATACATCCCATGCTCCTCCTTGGAGATAACATTGTAGCTAATAATTTTGCCTTTTATTCCCTGGGTGAAAAGGGAATTTTTTTCCTTCCCTTTCTTCTTCCTTTACCTGAAGGGGATGCATCCCTCTACTGACGTGCAGATAGACTAAATTTGAAATGCTAATGGACTGGCAGTGTTTGCAATGGGGTGAACAGTTTTCTGCTGGAAGGCTGGTTGGCAGGATACCGTCCTGCAGTCATTGAATCATTGCACTGAATCACAGCCATGTTGGCAGGATCCCATTCTGAGGAAGTTCACAGTACTGTCAAACACCTGCTGTTGCCATTGAATGGTATTATGCAAGATCTGAAATTCTATTTATCGAGATCCCTATTTGATTTCTTTTTTCCCCCTCCTTTTCAGTCACCAGTCTCAAATGACTGCATCAAAACCTATTCCCAAGAGCATTTTAACTCAGCCTGATGCCAGGACACCAGTTCTCATAGGGTGAAAATCTGTTCTACTTTGTGCTCATGCAGAGATGCCAAGGTAGCACAGGATACAAAGACATGCAAGCATTCCTACAGTGTGTGCTCTGTAGTGTTACTCAGGTGAGAAGACCAAACAGACTTTGACTCACAGAAGCCCAACCATCTTTTCTTTCCCTTGAAAGCCCTGTTTGTACAGCCTGGTGGGAGAGTGCACTACTGTAAATAAGTTTTATCTCCTAGTCTTCTTAGAGATAGTGATTGTTTCAAGTTTGAGCCACCATGATGGGAAGCTTGGCTTATGCACACCTAGAAAGTGAAGAATGCCAGATTATGAGAGTTAGAGAGCAAGTATATTCTTCTCTCTAACAGCTTATAAGATACAGCAATTTAAACTGGAATTTCCCTGGCTTGACTCATACCTTCATACAGTCCATTTCACCTTGATGTTTTGGGGCCCTTTCTCAAAAGCAGTAACTCCAGCCTGTCTCTTTGACTTTGCTGCCAAGCTCATCTGGCATCAAGCAGCTCTGTCATATCTGTGCCCCAGGGCAGCCTCAGCCATCCCAACTCTCCAGCCACTTACATCATAAGCATATCTTCGTCTCTTTATTTCTCTGGGTTTGCCCTCCTCTTTTCTACAATCTTCTAATTTTGGGTATTCTACTCTGCAAACACCACTCCCTCGCTCACTCTTTCCTCAAGTGATGGATCTGCTCTCTGCACAAGAACAGTCTCTTCCTGTCCAAACTAAAATATCTGTTTGGCCAGCAATTCTTTAGGAGATGTCAGCAAGTTATGCCAGACTACAACAGAGCTCTTCCTGTCAAAGCCCATTCTTTTCTGCTTGTTCTTTCTTAAGCCACTGGATAACACCCATACCTTGCATCAAGCTCACAATTTGGCTGTGAGTTTCTCTTCAGATTCTCACATACAGCCTCCAGTTTAAAGTTTCACCTCTTTTTTTTAAGTAAAATCAAAATCCAGACTTGCTTATCCAGTTACACAATACAAGTCTCAACCAGGAGCTCATTAACTTGGGTCTCGGTTCTTGCAACATCTTTTTCCTTAACACTAACACAGTCTTGCTTTGCCAGTATTCCTCTGAGCACCATTGCAAAGATCATTTTCATAGCCTCTTTGCCCATGTCACCTCTGATTGTGAATCCTTCTGCTGGCTGCCCTTTGCCTATTATGTAAAGATATTGCTCGTCCCTGTGCTGTGAACTTATTTTTAATGCTTTAAAAGTGATTTCTGTCTCCCATTACTCATGGTTCTAGTCTCTCATGCCCCCTTTGAATCTCAGACTAGTCCCTTTTCTTTCATACCATGTTCTCCCCCATGATAACTGTTGGAGTTTCAAACAGCATCTCCCCAAACAGCTGTAAAAATCACTTTATTGTTGTCCTTGAAATCCCTCCTCTACACTCACCATGTACAGGAGAGTTACAAAAGCCTTCACAGAGTTAGGATGGCAACAAGCTCTTCATGACGACCAAGAATTCCTCTCCAGCTGTTCATTTCCCTCTTCCTTTCTCTTACAGGAAGTCAGCATCTCTTCAGCAGATTGTGGCACCATAGGATTTAACAACAAAAAGATATTTCAAAGAGGTATCTTTAAAAAACCCCAATCCCCCAACCAACAAAAAATCCCCTATGAAAAACTACAAGCCACACACACAATTTAACATATGTATTTGAGGACAGAGCCCCACAAGCAGTTTGTATTTGTAGAAGGGATTTGACTGAACTTGCAACTGTGGTAACAGACATCACTTGCTGGGATATCAGCAACTAGGCTATCAGCAATGCAGAACTGTGTCCAAAACCACTTGCTCCTCTCCAGTCACGTGTAGGGCCTGTGGCAGTGCAAGGACTTGAACTGCTCTCACAGATTCCCACTTAGTGCCAAGCACTGAGGCATTAATCATCTGCAAAGTTGCTGCTCTGTGTTCAAGCTGATAGAAGTTATTCACTTCTAAGTAAAAGCTTGGAAACAATGGCTTTAAAACCAGGAAGCTAGATAGTAATTAACATGACTTGTCTATCACCCAGATTATTAAACTGCATTATAAATGTTTTGTTGCTGAAGATTAATTATGTAAATCTTCACAGGAGTCTCACACAACTGAAGGAAATATTAATGTTTGTTCATCAGCTCTGATTTCTTCCTCTCAGCTGCTTCCTAAAGGTTGTTGGAGTTCTAGTCTGCTATCAACACCACACAATTGCCATTGACAATAGCCTCCAAGCTTTGTGCTGTGAGTAGCTAACATCTCTGTCTGCATGTGGTTGGCTAGAGCTTGTAGTGGTACTTCAGGCAAACACTGTCTGAATCTACAGACATGGCGGGTCAGGAGCTGCAGCTCTGGCTATGGTAGCATCAACTATAACCTGCTCCTAATTCTATGATCATGAGTTGCCAGGTAATTAATGAAAAATGTTGCTAAGTGAAGAATAAAAGACCCCGATTTTTTAAGACCATTGGAACATTAAAAGATTTTTTTAATTACTTTTTCACTGTCTGACAATGATGCCCTTCAGAAAAGCAACTTTTAAGGCTAGCATGGACTTCACAGAGCTTTTTATGTGCTGCTGAAAAACAGAATCATCTGACAAGTATTATTTCTGCTGAAAGTTTCATGAAGTTTAAAGAAATTGCTTTCAGCATGTCAAAAACTCATAGGCTCAATTAAAAAAAAATGTTTTGGCAAGATGGTATTTTGTAAGCTCTATCCCTAAGTGAATAAGCAGAGCAAAAATGCCTCAGTTTTTAAGTTATATATGCATAACTATTACTTTACATATGATTCACTAGAACTCTTTGAAAATGTTAAGGCAGGATTCTGGCCTCATAGTTAGGAGGTTGTGTATGTGACAAGTGGAATTAATTTCATTTAACGTTCAATGCCCATCATGCCAAATCCACATACAAGCAAGCCCCTCAAGAAACTCCCTCTGCTCAGGAGAGATACAGGCACCCTAGAAGTCTGATATATCTGTGAAGCCTTTAGGATGAGATGAAATGCCTATTCCATACCATTAGCCCTAAAGGAAACTGAGGTGTGAAGTGCAGATATGAATACTTTAGTTTGGGTAGAACAGCTGAGCTGCTCCAGTCATGGATACCAATGTTCCAAATAATCATAGAGCCCATATTTATACTTGACTTCCAGTTGATGCCTCTCTGTCGACAGTGCTAACATGAACTTGTGTTTTGGGACTTGTTGGAAAGGTGCTAATGTGTTCAAGCTCCAGCTTCAGTTATTGCCACCAGCATCTCCACTGCTCAAAGTCACAGGATTTTGCAACCCTAGAGCCCTCCTGGACAGAAACAAAGCAGCAGGAGGAACACCCCACTACAAATGCACAGTAAATGTTATGGGATGAAAACAGCATTTCCACTCGTCTGAAAGGGACCTCAAATCCTTTCTGCTGTTAGGAAACAAGGAAGTAAGACATTTAAACAGGGAGCAACTCTGCATTTTAAGTGACAAGGAAAGGCGAGCATAGTTGGCCATGCAGTTTCAGGTTCAGGATTTCTTTTTTGTGCTCTAGACCTCAAAGCCATATGACAGTTTACTTTTGCTGCAGAACTGAGAGTCGTTCTTTTTTAAAAATCACTTTTACTAGAGATAAAACATGGGAAAATAACATGAGAAATCTGTGCCTTGTTGATCCCATGTATCCCAGTACATTGTTGACCCTGAAACATAAAGACAGAAATAGAAGATATCATTGATTTTCAGTCCTTCCCTAATGATGATGTTAACAGAAAAACCCAGCTCCCTTGTTTGTTTTATACAATCCCCAGGAACCTCCGTGGCTCCTCAGGTGCCAAAGCCAGCACTTATTAACACCCTGTTCCCCCGGGCTCCTTGTGGAACACTTTGTCACTGCTGCTAGTGGCTTTCAGGCATAACTGCACAAAATTAAAAAACAAGCGTGCTAAAAAAAAAAAAACCAAGGAAGAAAAGAAAGCATGCAAAATTAACATGTGAACAAACAACAGGGGCCACTCAACTGATTATATTTTCACTGTCATGTTGTATTAATTAAAGCTTCCCATCCCTTAATTAAAATGAGGCAGCCAGAGAAACTCCACCATGTTATGCAGGGTGCCTGAATCAAAGGGTTGCTCTGAGGGGTGTACAATTATGCTGCCAGGTAGTACCCAGGGCTTTGAGTGAAGAGATCATCCTGATCAATGGCATTCAGAGCCTGGATTCAAATTTCCACGAGGTACAGACTTGTGACCCAAGGTTTAGGTCTGGCCCCATCTTTAATTAGAACTTGCTTTGGCTTTCCCTGATTCAGCTGCAATACTTGGCATGGACCTCCTGCATATTTAGATGGGAACTAATGAGGATTTTTATTAAACTTGAGCCTCGGCTGGGTGGGAGGAGGGAACAGCTTTTTAGCATCAGATGGAAAAGACTTTTGCCTCTGGAATATTTCTCAGCACGGAGCAAAAACTCGAGGATGAGACAGTGATAGGAATGCTGTCAGTGCCGCCTCTAATGGGGTCTGCCTGGGGCATGCTGTTCGGTATCCCTTGGAAGGTGACCTTGACTGCTAACATTTACATTTTAGCAGCCATTTGGCATATTTGAGTGTGTCTACAGCAAAAAAACCACACAGTTCTTGAAGAGACATAGCTGGGATGAATGTCTTCAGTGCCACTGTCTCCTCTTGTCCTGCCATGCTTTGGCATTTGCTATTTAGTCTGAAAGTGTATGCTACAAGAGCACTGTGGCACTGTCCCATCTTATAAATGCAGGTACTCAATCTCATCAGGCACTCTACGTACAGGCTGACTCAAGGTACAGTCTACAAATTAAAGGACTTCTCAAAACAGTTAAGTCATTCAAATTGGTAAGACTAGTGCTCTTGTCCAATGAACCAAACAGCTGGCCATTATTATTTGCGTTTGGTGTGATTTATCAGCCTTGGACATGTGGGAGAGACTATAGGTGTCTGCCAGAGGTATTGTTGGGTCAGATCCCAGAAAGCTTTGTGACTGCAGCTCCTGTCATTTCCTTACCCCACAGGATCTGTCTTGCAGAAGGTGGGGATTTGACAATAGCTCCCAGTCCTTATTGCCACATGTTTCAGAAGCTCAGCAGATGGCTGCATGCTCCTACCACCTGGACAAAGGGTCCTGTTGCCCTTCCAAACAAATGGCATTAGCACCTCTGAGGGACAGGCCAACCCTCTGATGCTGATGTGCTTTAACTCACAAAATAAGGATGGCTAAGAGCACACATGGGGCTAGATATGATGGCTTACCAGATGGGTGGTAATTTTTTAAGCTGCAAAAGCTTTCAATTAAGTAATCATAAGGTAAGATCTTCAGCCAACATAAGAATCATTTGATTTGTCTTTAATATAGTTGTAAAAAAATAGGAAATTAAATGTTTAGGCCATAGCGTGTGCCAATCCTTTTATTTACTTTGAAAATAAGAAACTCCCTCTCCCTTTCCTCTCTGCTGCTGCAAGTTCAACCACTTATCAAAATGGTGATGCCCTTTGTCCTGGCACATTACTGTAATGGTAAAACATATGTTATATTAAATATTAACCAACTGCTAATTGGAGCATCATTTGGCCAAAGAGGTGGCTTCATATTGTCAGTAGTCATTTTCAGTCTTCTCAGTATGTTCTACAATTAGTTTATCCTGTTACCCTGTCTCTGTCAGCCTTGAGCTTAAGGAAGATTGTGACATCTCCTGAAATCAGTTTTGTACTCCCTTTTTCATCCCAGTTTATGTACATTGGGAGTCTCCATTGTGGACCATATTGCCTGGGGTGTGAGCTGGCAGATTGAGCTCTGCCTTTCAATTCAGGTAGCAAACTGTCCTCCTAGGTAACATAGGAAAAAACACTTAATTTACCCTGTGCTTCTGTTTCCCAGGTATAAACTACAGGAGGAGAAACACCGATGTTAAAGTTTTTAAGGCTGTCCTCTCACTGCAGGTCATAGGAAAAAACCATGCATTGTAAAATGCCATGCTGGAAAATCTTTGTCAAAATCATTGCATCCAGTTATACTGTTGACAAATTCTTAAATATGAGATTAGTTCATTGAACATACCTGGAGATGATGAGTGACTTACAGGCTACAATTACAGTGTGAGATGAATAACTGTCTGATTAACTGAATGGTGGTGATTTTTTCAGGACAAGATGTGTAACACACCATCCTTTAGATGTCAGAAACCTCAGGCCTTAAAATAGTTTCCAGGTTCCTGAGCAAAACAAGCTTCTCACTGAGAGCTGCAGGTGGGGCAGCCACAGGGAGGGACCAGTGGGAGGATCTGCATAGTTTAAAGGATGACAGAAGTTCAACCCCCTAGGGGAAAGCACAGTACACACTAGAAACTCTGACCATACTGCTGTCTGGTCACTCTTTATCCTTCCTGATGCCAGCAGAGACAAGATGTAAAAGTTAGCAGTGGAATTAATAATTAACATTCCCCAAGCTTCTTGGATGTGATCCTGTTTTTGCAGCTCCACATGTACTGGACTGGACAATGTCTAGTCTCACAAATCTGGCACCATGGCCCATGTTTCACTCAAATCCTAATGGTGGTAGTAAATCTCTGAGTGTTCAGTGCAGAAGTCAACCTCTGTAAACTCGGGGTTGGAAAGAAGCTCTTAATGAACAGCTTGTCCCCTGACTGGGAGCTCTCCTTAAAGCAGATACCTTCATTACTAAGATAACTGAGTAGGGTGGATGAGGGTTCTTTGTTCCATTTTTTGCAAGTCCTCTTCCCCTGAATTAGAAAGAACAGGCACAAACTGAGCCTCTCTGTGTTCACTTCCCTCCTTGCTGCCTGTAAGAGTAGAAGACCCTTCTGGAAGATTTTACTACCAGGAGGTTAGGGTTTTCCTCTTAAGAAAGCTTTCCTGCTGGGAAGAGGCATCTTTCCCAGAGACAGTTTTAGATGTTTTCTCCTCCTGAGTTCCAGAGAAACTCTCCCTGGTATGAGAAAAAGATAAGTCCTTGCAGACATGTTCGAAGGTCCCCACAGAGTGAGGGTCAGGGATGATATGAACCCTGAGAAGAACAGGAGGGGTGTCTTTTTCCAGGCCCAGTGTTTGAAATGCCATTAGGGTTAATGTTTTGTAATTCTAGTGTTTTGGACTTTGGAAATAAGTTACAATCCTTCCACTGCCTGGCATTTTGGGGGTACCTGCACATTATCTTACTTCACACTGCCCTAAAGCATGAATGAGAGAAGACTCACTGAGGCACCTCTGTTTGGGGCAGGAGCCTGGGCTGACCATCCTGGCCATACAGTCAGGCTTGGATATCAGGTTCTAAGCTGAGCCAATGAAAAATGCTGATGGCTGCAGTCAGGAAACAGTGAGGCAGTATGATCCGAAGAGTTATCCCAAAGATAGAGCCACTGAGGAGCAACTCAACCCACAGAGCCTGTGGGGCCAGATCCACTATTAGCACAGCTCTGGATTTGCTTACTCAGCACAAGCTGTTATAGAAGGAAGACATTAAACATTAGCCTGGACATTTCAATGTCTGGAAGACTTGGGGTTTTTTTCCTATTTTAAAGAACTCAGAAGTCCTGCTATGTTTCTGCAAAGAGTTAATTCCCTGTTAAGGAAAATAATGCATAAAAAATATTTCCATTGTGCAGGCCCCAAACTTTTGAGATACTTGGGTAGGCTACAAGGAAAACTTTAGGATAGAGTCTGGCTGAGCTGTCAGATTGACTGCTAGAGGCACAACTGAGTTTCAAATGGACGAGCAGTGTGCATGCGAGACACATCCCAGAAAAGGACGATGTTTGACAAGTGAAATGTTTTTATTTTATGATGGAGAAAGAGCAGAAACATCAGGCAGGTAAATCGGCCTGTCAAGCATGAGAGTTCCTGACTGACAGCCTCATCACCTGCTCTGCCTGCTCAAGAGGATCCAACATTCATTCTACTGGAAAGCAAATGTTTAAATTGCTATTTGCTGACTTTTCACTACTGATTATAATTGCCACGTGCAGGTTCAGAAGAGCAAAGGGAAGCTTTTTCTTTGCAGGGAGGGGAAAATGGGAAGTGACACTTCTTGAACCAAACAGAAATGATGGAAGCTGAAGCAGGTTAAAAAAGGACTGCAAATGGTCCGAAATCAAACAATCTGAGGGAGAGAAGCAGGACTTGCACATTTACCAAAGTTTTTAATTAAAAGCACAATATACCAATTAGAATATAATCAAGGATCTACTCTTACTAATATGCTCCTGCAATGCAAGTATTTTTATATTAGAAATTTTGAAAACATAGCACTGCATTTTGAGGCTGTTTACTACCATGCTACAATACAAATGTTGGATTTCATATTTTGCTGAGTTCTGCAATAAAGGTGTCCAAATAAATGAGCAGACTAGAAGGAGAGCATGAGGACATTGGATAGTGTGGCACAAAGTTGTTTACCCGGCTGAATTGTGAGATGCCTTCTTTAGTCACAAGTACAAAAGCCACTAGTGAATGTGCCCTTTCAGCCTGGAATGGGTGAAGAAAAAAACCATGTAGCACAACATCATGTATTTTGTATGGGCTGTATTCAGCAAAGTGTTTAAATGTGCTTTAATCTATTACTATTCAGCAGTTAAGTACATAACTTGCACTAAAATCCAGGAGAAAAGATGTGCTGAATCAGATACTATACACTGAATATTTTAAAGCAAAACTATTTTGGCAATGCTTGTAAAGACTTTAAAAACTTTATTTGCACAATTTTGAGAAATCTCTACTTCTCAAGCCCTGGTTACTGCAAGGTGAACTGTACACAGCTCAGAAGGAAAGAAAGATTAATCAATCTGAAGTGATTCAGAAGATGTTCAGAATAACTTTTCTGTACATAGGAAAAGGTCTCAGCTTTGAAGTCTGCTATATGGAGAATATTTGGGGCTAAAGACAAGAGCTATATATCTCAGCAGAAATCTCAGCAGAAGTCTTTGAAGTTCCCCTTTCCACCATTTTACACAGTTCACATTTCTAATCAGTAAAATCATAAGGTATTTGATCCTCAAGCAAAGCTTGGCACAAAACTTAGCCCTGCATGCAGCAGCAGTGAAAACAGAGTAACCCCAGGGATGAGAGCAGGGAGGATATTTGGAAAGAAACAAATAGGCAGGATATCCAAAATGGCAGCAGCTGGAAGCTGCTCCGAGGTGGGATGTCAGGATGAACCCCCTGGGAGATGTGATACTGCACACAGGGCAGGGGGGAGGTCAAATGTGCAGGGCCCCGCAATTTGTCAGACGGCTAACACCATCATTACCTGTGTGTGTGTGTGCACGCAGGCATGCTCGCCTATAAATTACACTCACAAATTTCCAGGCTAAATGTCCTCTTATTGGCATCACAGGGCACTGCACCACTACGCCCCGCTCCTCTTCAGCCCCATTAGGAGATATTGTTTTATAGTGAGCAATAAAAGTTAGCTCTCACGGTGTGAGCCTGAGGATGAGTCACTGCTGAAATCAGCAGTGATGTCAATAGTTTGGAATTTTCTGCAAATTACATATTTTTCCTTTTTTTTCTGACATCACTGGAAGGAAGAGCATAGGAGGAAGTGTGGGCTTGAAAAAGGATGTAGAAGCAGAGAAGGGGTCTGAGGGTGGAGCAAGTGAGACAGACATGGAGATGAATAAGTCCCTTGTTACAATTAATACCCAACGTCAGGTTCAGGAGAGAGATGTTCAAGACCCAGATGCTTTTCAAGACTTCTTGGCAGGCAACCTTCTGTACTGCCTGAACTCATGCTGGACCTGTCCATTATTGTCCTTTTTGGAAAGAGCCCTTCTATTAGAGATCTTCATGCATCAGGAGACAGGCACACCAGCCTCAAACCACGGGCACCACTGGCAGAAGCCAACACTTTAACAACATCAGTGGGAGAAAGGAGGGGAGAGGACACAGAAAAGGGAAAATTAGAGCTTTCCTGTTCCCAGTACAGACAGGATCAGGCCCAGAAGGAAGGAAGACCAGCAACTACTTCCATAAGGTGACTGCAGAGAGGAGATCTGTCCCATTGCCCTGCTGGCTCCAAGAGCATCACAGTTGTATTGCCTTGGCTTTCCCACAGCCCTCCTGGGCTCAGGAAGAAGGCTCTTTCTTGCAGCTGGTGGCTGCCACTCTCAATGCTTCCAGGACTGGGAAACAAGGAATTGCAGAAGGTGCTATTTGTCCAAATCAGACAAAGCCATGAACCTTGGCAGTGGCATTGCCACTCCTTATGCACACTGTTGTGCCTCAGTGAGCCTATCAGGAGTGGGAACAGGAGATGGTAGTGAACACAGCAAAAATAGCAACACTATGAAATGTAAATATGTTTAAAATTTCCTACATAAGCTGCACCTAGCACTTTCCTAATAGTTCAGTACTCCCATTTCTCTGGATCTCTGCCTTATTACTCCTGAAATGACCATTTCTTTATACCTTATTGAGAAACATCAGCTACTGCACTGGTGCCTCCCCTGATAACCAATGAGGAGAGTTAGCACTGAGATGGCAGGTAACAACTGCAAGGTAATGCACACTGATAGACACCATTTGAACTACCCATATGCATTGCTGGGTTCTGAATTAGCTGTAACCATTTAGAAAAAAGGCCCAGACAGCTCACTGAAAACTCTGCTGGTTTATGCTGTCCATTGTCTCAGACTCTATGGGTGAAAATTTTTAGCATTATTTTTGTGCCATTGTATAAATTGAAGACCTTTGTTCCATTTTGGTTATTTCAGATCCAAAAAGAGATACGGTAAAAATAGCAGGGGCCTGGGGAGAGGTGACAAAGAGGATTAGAGGGATGGAAAAGCCAGTGTGTAGAAGAGATTGAGACATAGGATTTGTCACAGTTCCAGGGTTAGCTGCTCCTCTGACCTCTTTCTAGCACAGAGGCATGCTCCGCTTCTTCAGGCCCCTGTGGGAGTCTGTCTATCTGCCTGTCCCTTCTCTGCTAACAGCTCCCTGACAGCTTAGTGAACATCTTTCAAGGAACTTGCTCTTTAATGTCCCAGCATCCTTGGGATCTTTTGACTCCTGGCCTTGGCAAAAAAAATCTATAGCTGAACACTGGAAATAGCATCCTCCCAACTCTGGCTGTCTTGTCATGACCCCTGACATGCTAATTGGTCATCTGGAGGCACTGTGCAGCCTTCCAGCTAGTTCCCTGTTATTAAACTAAGCCAATGTTTACATAGACTAATCTCCACTGCCACCCCACCACATACCTTATTCTTAGAGACTTACAAAGCAACCCTGCATCCTCCACAAGGTGGTTCAGTGGTAGTGACTCACACCTTAAACTTTTTTCCCTTTTTAGAAATGGGGGTATGTTTCCACTTTTCCAGTCAGTGGGCCAGACTCCCATGACTTCTCAAATATGATGGACAGTGGCTTAACAACATCCTCTACCAGTTCCCTCAGGACCCATGAATGCATCTTATTAGGTCATGGAATAAATCATAGAATTGTAGAATGGTTAGTGTTGGAAAGGACCTCAAAGATCACCTAGTTCCAATCCCTCTGCCATGGGCAGGGATGCCATTCACTAGATCAAGTTTCTCAAGGCCCCAGTTCAGCCTGGTCTTGAACACTTCCATGGCTAGGGCATCCACAACTTCCCTGGGAAACCTGTTGCAGTTTTTCACCACCCTCTGAATAAAAAATTTCTTCCTAACATCTAATCTAAATGTGCCCTCTTTCAGTTTAAACCCATTGCCCCTTATCCTGACACTATCTGCCTGTATAAAAAGTCCCTTTTCCTGCTTTTTATAAGCCCTCTTAAGATACTGGAGGACTGAAAAGAGGTCTCCGTGAAGCCTTCTCTTCCCAAGTCTCATGGACTTGTGCACCTTCAGGGTCCTTCGATGGTCTCGAACCTGATCTTCTCCTACAGCGTGTGGTTCTTTATTCCCAATTCCCGCCTTTGCCTTCTGCGACTTGGATGGTGTGGCTGGGGCACTTGGTGGTGAAGACCAAGGCAAAATGTTGAGTATGTCAGTGTTCTTCATGTCCTGGGTAACCAGGTATCCAGTTTCTTTCTGGAGAGGGCCCAAATTTTGCCTAGTCCTCCTTTTATCACTGATTTTCCTATAGAACCTTTCCTTGTTGCCTTTGACATCCCTGCCCAGATTTAAGTCTATCAGGGTTTTAGTATTCATAACCTGATTCCTGACTGTTCAGAAAATTTCTCTGTATTCCTCCCAAGGTAGGTGTCTTTGCTTCCTGTTTTGTGTTTGAGTTTGTCCAAGAGTTCCTTGTTCATCCATGCAGGCTTCTGGGCACTTTTGCCTGACTTCCCTTTGATGGGATGCATCTCTCCTGAACTTAGAGGAGGTAATTCTTGAATATCAACATGTTTCCTTGGGCCCTTCTTCCCTCCAGGACTTTGTCCCACATGGTATTCTACCAAGCAGATCCCTGAAGAGGCCAAAGTCTGTACCTGGAAGTCCAAGGTAATGAGCTTGCTACGTGCCCTTCTCACTGCCCTGAGGAACCTGAACTCCACTATTTCATGGTTGTTGCAGCCAAGGCTGGTCTTAAGCTTCACATTCTCCACCAGCCCCTCCTTGTTGATGAGAATAAGGTCCAGCATAGCACTTCTCCTCATTGTCTGCTGTGCCATTTGGAGAAGGAGTTGTGATCAGGAACCTTCTGAATTGCCTGTGCCCTCCTGTGTTGTTCTTCCAACATATATAAGGGAACAGTCATGGGAGAGAGATAAGGGCAACAGATGATTTATATTAAATCCATATCTCAGAATGAGACAAGATGCATGGATGTGGAGGGAGGCCAGATGATTAGCTAAGGTGAGGTGCAAACTTTTTATAAAGTAGTGTTTCTGTATAGTTGAATTTCTGTATGGGTATCTGTAGGTGACACCAGTTCGTTCCCATCTCCTACAGCCATCAGTGGGGAAAGGGCAGAGTTTTGTACTGACTGGCTACTCATTCGCATTGGAAGGCTGTGGGACTCAGGATCAGTCACCTCCGTCATCTAAGATACGGACTATCAAGGCTTGAGGATTAGATCTGAAGGCTTAGGAAATGGCAGGCACTGCCATGAAAAGCCTGGTTGGGGGAAACTACATATCCTCTGCCGCTCCTGTGTAACAGGACAGATATCAGCAAGCAGGCAAGAGAAATTGCTTTTCTCTTCCCCACTCAAAGCTACACGGATGAATGAGTATGACCAGGAGAAGCTTGCCTGAGGCTCTTGTGGTCCACATGGAAGGTTGACTCTTGAGATACTGAAAGAAAGCCACTAGGCTTGTTTCAAGCAAACGTAAAGGGCTGAATCAAAACCACCCAGTGTCCCTTATTTACCAGGATGTTCCAGGTTGCTGCCATCAAAGGTAAAGCAGGCACTGAAGAGTGAAGAAGCAATCAGTAATTCTGCCAATATATAAACCTTCTAGATCTAAGTGCTCTGGTCTGTGAATGATTTTGTACCCTGACTTGGTGTCAGTTGATGTCTCAACCAGTTCAAGAGAAAAAGTTGTGGCACAGGTCCACTTTTGGCTCCCAGTTGCTTACATGTGTCAAACATCAATCTGATGCCACTGAGATGTGAGTGGCTCTCTTCCTAGGAAAGCAAACAGGAAAAAAATCAGAAGAGATCATCTAGTAGTGTCAACCAAATCCTTGTGAAGAGTTAATGAAGAAAGATGTTACTGTAAAAAATAAAGAATGAGTTGTGCCTTCAAATCTCCTCAACTATGGAAATGTGAAAATCTCCTCATTTTTCATTTTTTTATATTAAGTCTGTTTTGTAGAACTGCCCTTCTTTTCTACAGACACTTACCACAGTACATACCCTTTCTTCCTTTGCTGTCATAAATTATCTTGTGGATGCTCCCTCTGAAGTTACCAGCTGTACTTTTGCTATTAATCTTGGCTCTGACTTTTTCTAGAGTGTATCTTCTTTGCCAATCCATCTCAGGCAAGAAAGACAGAGCTTTGGTAAGGGCTCTTCTCTCCTCAAGGGAACATGACTCTGTTAGCTGTAAAGTGTCCATAACAATGCACCTTTTAATGATGCTCCCCTTTGGCTTTTACTGGGCTCATTGCAAGACTTGTACTCCATTTTCCTGTAATAACTCAGGTTGGTGCTCCTGACAGTTACATTCTTACCAAGACTTTTCAGACTTGCCCCATCTGGAGCACGGAGATGCAGAGTGACTGCCATTCTCTGGGGAAGTGATAAGGGCTCACCTCTTCAGTGACCTGGAGTATTTCCACTGGGGATACGATCAGCAGCAGCCAGCAGAGGAGCACATGAATTAATGCTCCCTGCAGCTCCCTGGGGTGGTGTTATTCAGTCGTTTTCCTACACATCTTTCTGCAGACCTGAGCACATATATGGTTTATGCCATGTTTACCACCTTAACCTCTTCCTTTAGCGGACTGTATCAAAATAAAGTAAAAGAAAATTCACTTCCTATACTAGATGCTCAGACAAATAAGAGAACTCTTTAGCTGAGCGATTTTGGAGGCTAAAATAATTGGTGCAACTGTACTCCGGATAAAAATATGCATGCAGGATGCAGTCAAAACATTTATGCCCTTCACCTCCAAGAGACACATCTCTACCCAGTAATCTATGAGAACATTTTTTCAGCTCAGCCAGTGGAAAGAACTGGTAAGCACTTGAGTGACCCTCATGTATATTTAATCTGGTAGGCAAGGGTGATGGGTGCACATGTGCACGCGCGTGCGCGCGCGCACACACACACACACACATATTCACCAGCTGGTACCTAAAATTCTCCTATTGCTGTATAATATCTCTGACATATTTTAAAATATTACAGACTATACAAGCACCTCTATACCATGCATACCAGAATGGGAGGGGCAAGGAGGAGCAGCAGGTTGAGGCAAAGGCCATGCATAAAAATGTAACATCTGGAAAAATGTAGTATCTGAAATTCTGCTTTATTTCTAAAAGTCAGTACCTGATTTTGGTAAAATATGTTGGGAGGCTAGTGTTTTCCCAAATCCAGGGGCACTCAGGCATGTTAGTTTCAGAGATGAAGGTAAGGCCTGCAAGGTAGAATGGAATTCAACAGCAGCCACATAGAAACCAGTATTTTGTTAAAAACAGAACAAAGCAAAACGAAACATCCTTCTCTGAACAGCAAGACATAGGAATGTGAGAACATCTCTTCCTGGAAACATTTAGTGAGTCCAGGTTTTCTGTCCTCATCCTGAAAATTCCTGAATCTACCAGTTTAGCATTAGCAGTCTTTCTCTTCCTCTTTTCCTCATTCTTCATCACTCTATAGAACAATTAATCACCTATATTGCAGGGTATGTTACAACTGGCATTATATATTTCATATATTGATAAAGCAGGCAATATCCCATAGATGTTCCCCACCTTCCTGTTGCCTTAAATACAAGTTCTCCAAAAAATCTTGAAAATTAAAGTGATGTGCTGAGACTGTAGACCACCATGGCTGGCACAGAAGTCCTGTGGCTGACTGAGGTCACAAAAGTGACCTCTCAGAGTCTCCCTTGCAAGGTTCAATCATCACCCTCCCCTATTGCATCCTATTAAGCAAGGTAAGTAGTCAGGAAACTAAATACTTAGGAGAGCACGTAATTTGTGTTGGGGATGCTACACCATGATATTAACATTATGCTGAAAGAGGAGGGTATTCCTGGACCAAATTGACCCCCCTTCTTTGGACATGATCAGTGGAGGAATGGCCCTGGTGACACTATCTTCACTGGCCTATTTCCTGGTGACCTAGTCAACCCATAGTATGCAGAGAAGGGCAATAGTAGTTCCTGCCTTGTGAGTGGTTACAATTGTTCTAAAGTTTTATAAACCTTAGGGCAAAATATTCCACTAATAACAGATGAGTGCGTGCAAAGTTGGTAGCTTTCAAAACTAGGGATGTGTATCCCTCCTATCAAGACTCAGTTGGCAGCTACTGACATAGGGTGCAAATTTAAGGGAAGTTCTCCCCAGAAAATCTAGGAAAACTGTAGTGCACTCTCTCATGTTTGAAGAGCTGAATCCATTGCAAACAAGGATCAAACTGATGATAAGCAGTATTCTTCCTTAAGGGAGAAAAAATACCCATTCTGACAAGGCAGAGTTGCAATAACTAATTATTAAAATAATTTACAGCTTAAGCAATTTCAGTCTTCTGGAGGAGGCTAGTAGATTGCTTTTCCAATCATGCTGTAACCTTCCCTCTCAGTCTGAGACTATTAATTTTTGACAAGGTGCAAGGCCTGATTTAGACTGATCTGATCTGATGGAGTGACCTATTTGTATTACCTGCTCCCTCACTCCTCCTGCTGCTCACTTCCCTGATGGCCACTGGCTAACTCCCACAGCTCTGCTAACAACAGCTCTTTCATTTCAGCTGTTTGGAAGAGTATCCGTAATGGTGAGAACTGAACATAGTTTCTCAGCTCACAGGAATTTTTAAAGCCATTTCTCCTGTCTCACACACTTCACAGGACACTCTTACACAATATTTTTTCCTTTCTTCGCTTAATGCTATCACTCCCAGTGTAGCAGAAATGCCCCTCAAACATGTAAAACAATCCAGCTGCAGGCTAGCCCACCAGCTCTTTACACTTCTCCTCCCTCCCTTCCACCTGGCAGCAGCTGAGGGTCACTTCTCCTGCAGGATACCTACCCTGGGAACATGGAGGGGCTGCAGGAAGCAGAGTGGGATGAGGGTGTATTTGCTCTTTACTTGAACTAATGCAAGCTGCACACATCTGGGAAAGTTTTTTTTCTAGAACAACTATGTAGCATCCTGTCAGGCTGTGAACTTGACAGGTTCAGTCCACTCTTGGACTTCTTTTATGACTCATTCTGAGAAACAAGCCTAAAGCTTCAGAATTTCTGGGATTTTGCAAATCCACCTTCTTTTTCTTCTCTCTTTTTTTTTTATTTTTTTTTTTTATTTCCCCCTGGGATTAATCTTCTTTTATTTGTTTGTTGGTGGTTTTTTGTCTGCACTCTGCAAGCTATTGCCCTTTTCAAACTGCTTGACAGAACGCTGCTTCGTGACACAATGTCGACAAGCAAAATGTTGAATGGTTAAATGCTATTTTCTAAAACAATATGGGACAGCTCACCCTCAGAAAATGGATGATGGCCAGAGAACTGGGACAAACACCATCACCACCTCAAGTCAATGCTGGCACTTGAAATAACATTGGGACTTAGGGTTCTAAGTGTCTTAAAACAGGATTTTGAATCCTAAGAGCTATAATGGAAAGGTTCAGATTTTTTTATATCTAGTCTTTATACTAAGACAAGCTGAAAGAGATTTGGGTTTTGTTATTGATTCTGACCTAAAGTGATATTGATATGAATTTTAAATGCTACGTGTAGAGAGAAAGGGTGCAATGATCAGTAAAAATATGGTCTATTAATGCTAGTTCAGGCAATTTTGTATGTATTGTGTAACATGATAAAAATTGGACAAGATCTTATTTAGTTTTTGTGTGTGAAGCTTTAGCAGGTATGTGCTTTTTAAGTTCTCATGTCTAATCAATATATCCTGTTTTTTTGGATGGGTCACAGAGTCATTGCCCGAGGGCAGATGAGGCTTAAATGCTGAAACTTTCCTTCCTACTGCTGTTTTCCTTTCCATTTCTGTATAATCATTGTCATTCTAGAGAGATGAGGTATTGTATATTGAGGAGCATATTCACAGGCCTTTTGTGTTTGCCTTCATAATGGTAATAACAAAAGTACTGGTGGTAGCAATAATACAAACAGTAATAAAAATCTAAATGCGTGTCCTGAATAGCACCCTATTGTGTCTTCGCTCTAATCTTTGTAAATGCTGATCCTCTTTTGTCTTCCTAGAGCTAGAAGATGCTTTATACTTTCAAGTTTTTCTTCACAGAAACTCCTTTCAAGGTTGAGGCATTGTTGGAAGCTAACAACAGTGGCTTTGAAATATATCATTTAAGCTGGAGAGTGACAAACACCCTTCCCTGTTCCTGGGAGAGTAGCTGTGCTTTCACTTAATGAGGTAGCTGAAGATATCTCTAGTCCTTTTCCCACTTTGAGCCCAAATGCCAGAGGCAAAATGGTGAGCTTTCCTTGCATGTGTGCGAAGATTTCAAGGTCTGTGTCTCTATGCATTGCAGCTGTTGTCACCTTTCTGGAAAGGTCATTTTGACTTGCATAGTCATTAAATCCTCTCTCCTTTGTTCTACCCAGATAAATTCTAGGCCAATGCACTCAAGATGCGATGTCTGATTTTTTTGTAAAATGGAGTATGATGGTGAATATTGTTGGCAGGCAAAGGCTTGACTATATTCTGCTCCCTTTAGAGTGTATGGCATCTCTTCATGGTAGGGTAGCTGTGTCTCTGTGACCCTTATGCCTGTTGGCAACTTGCAGAGCAGCAAACTAAGAGTACAACTGTGCTGGTTATGACAACTGCCTGGTTCAGTGGCACCAAGCAGCAGCAGACAAAGAAGTATCACTTAGTGAATTTTGCACGCATGGCAACAAGGAACTCTCCATCTATCCCAAAAGATGCCTTGACTTGAAAAGCTCATTTGCTTCATAATCATGGCTGGGTCTTCTGTGCTTCTTTACAATGCACACTTCAAATATTTACTCCAAAAAGACCCCTGAAACGAGACCCTGTGTAACATCTTTGTATGTTATATTCAGAGCATATGCTCAAAGAGAATTCTTATAAAGTCTTCTTCATGTGGTGCTTGGATAATGAGCATGCCTGAAACTCTAAATATAGAGTAAATGTTGCATGCATATGGAAGAATTCATCCATGAGATATGATACAGATTTATGATGCACAACTTATTAGGTTTTGTTATCAGATTCACCAACATTTCAATGAAGACAGATTGCCAAACAGAAAAAGAGACAGAGAAAAACCACTCAATTTATTCTGAAGGATACATTCTTTCCATAGAACATTGTACTGGAAGAAGCCTGTTTTAAATCAAGGCTTATGCAATTGGTTTATGCCACATTTTTATTTGATGGTACCTGGTTGTCCTTCTCAAATGGCATTTATTTCATCAAAGCAAAGGAAGCAGAAACTTGTCCAGAAATTGGAAGCCTCACTCATTAATCTAATGAGAGCTGTTCTTTCTTCCCATTTCACTTTCATGCCTGTTGGGGACAAGAAGGCTGTTTGTTTTATCATTGTTGTCCATACAGCTATCCCACACGAGAGAATCCATGATGACTGCATTTTTGAAAAAATATGTCCCCAGGGACTGTAATTATTCATCTTTCAGGAGACACAAGATCTATAATACACAAGTGCTGCAGACAAGAACTAGTTTACAGGTTTATCTCATGACTGAAAGTATAATCCATCTTCCCTGGCATGATTTAGGAGGTGCCGCATAAGAAAAGAAAGAAAGTGGGTCAAGCCCATTTCAACTTGTATCCCCCTGTTCACATAGGTCTTATTCTGTTAATTTCTCACTGAAGAGGATTAACCCTTGAGTGAGCAGAAGAAATGGACCCTATTTCCTGTGTCCTTTAATACACGTTGTAGCCATTAGGGTTATGCCTACACCGGGTTTGGACGCCCTGTGAGCTCTCTTGTCCCAGCAGTGACGCAGCCTGGCATCCACTCTGCTATGAGCAAGCAGAACAAGGAAGCCCTGCTTCCGATGGAGTTAGCGGCTTGAGATCTGGAAACCTTGACATCTTCAGGAGGTAAGAATGAAGCTAGCAATAGGAAACCTGAGTGTATTCAGGGAATTTTCCTAATGATTGCATGGTAGGTCTAAGCCTCTGATCAGGGACTCCAAAACTTCCCTCTGGTGAATGACACCTTAAGAAATCTTCTTGTGTCTCATCCTTCCTCTTTTGCCAAGAAGTCGTTTTTCATTATCACCACAGAATAACCCTGTAGCTACCACTGCAACTCCTTTCCCAGGGAAGTTTATTCTGAAGATGGGACCTAAGGTAATTTAAGTTTCTTGGAAGGCAATTTAGCATCTAAAGACACTGAAGACACAACATTATCATCTCTCCATGCATCTCAATTTGGAAGTCCAAGTTGGGTGTTTAAGAGAAAACCTGAAGGGGCATGGCTCCAAACTGAGAATTCATCTGCATAATAGTATGTCATGTGTGATCATATTGCCTCCTAAGCACTTATTTATTCACGTTCATCCCCACATATTTCTAATTTCCATATACGCTAAAATTCCCACTGGAAACAACCCATTCATCTGTGTTTGTTCTCCCCATACCCTACAATAACAATTTATTATTCCTAAAGGGTAAACATAGCCTGTGTTTTTAATTGAGACACGAAATGTTACTCAGAAACCCAAAAAATGTGCATTTTCTCTAAAAACCTTAGGCAAATCTACTTTCTGTGGTCTTATATACAGCCTTGCCTGCTCAAAGGGCATCAAGTACTATCCAAAAAGCTAATAAAGCATTGTTACCATAGAGAGTACAGGGTCTCTTACATTGGGTACATTAGAAAGCAGGCATCAGTTCTAGGTGCTCACATTGCAAAGTGTTTTAAATACCAGAGTAAGACAGGCAGGAACAGCTAAACTGTGCTCCAGACTTCTAAATTTGACTATCTGTGTTTCAGCTGGTGTGGTAGATGACATTATTGGTTCTGAAAGCAACAGAAGGAGCATATCTCTCTGCCTTGCTTTTGCCATTTGAGATTAAATCAGCTCTGCTAGGTCTTTGCAGGTAAAAGAGACTGAAAAGCTCTTAACAGACACGTTTAAAATTACAAACACCAGTCTTAAGGGGCCTAAATCCAACAAATGCAACGTTATCTGCAGTTAGTAAATACCTCTGAAATATACTAAGATGGATGGATGAAAACCCTAAACCGTGTAAATCCAAATATCATTGTTGCACCTTGAGGGTGTCTCTGATTTGAAGCCTGTTCCATGATTAAAGGCATTCCAGGTAGATAGTGCTGGTATAGCCAGCAAGTCACCAGCCACGAAGCATGCCAGCAAGCCACCAGTCATTTGCTAGTCAGAATTACTGATTTTAGTAGGGAGTCATCCTTTGAAATCAATATCATGATCTGACCAATATTTAGGAAAAACATCCTCACCTCTAATATTTCTAATATTTCTAATTCATTCAGTTATTAGCATCTGAAGTGAACTAAATTAAAAATGAACCTTATTTGTTTTTTACCATTTCACATCCATGAGCTCACTCGCTGATTTCTATGATCCTTGGTATCACCATAGTGCCTAGGAGAACTTACATTCAACTACCTTAACTTTCCTGGCTCGTATGGACTCCTGTGCAAGGAAACAATCAGAGGAGGAAAAAAAACCAGACAACAAAACACCAAACCCAAACCAAAACCCAAAAGAAAACAAACCGGGGGGGAACAACCCCAACCAAAAGTTAATTAGATACTTTTCATGAGTCTCAAGTCTTGCAACTTAGAAAAACAATGCACAACTAAATGAAATTTTGGGCATTATCTACTCAGACCGTATCTGCTAAACTATCTATTTCTTCCAAAAATCTTACTCATTTATTGTGAAAGCCTTTTAGGTTTTCAACTCACCTTCATTTTCATGCCATTTTAGGATGGTAAATTGCAGGAGGAATTGATTTGTCCCGACTCATACATCACTAGTTCTCTGTACCTGCTTCCCATATTACTATAGCTTCTCCCTGATATCTACCCTTTTTGACATTTTCCAGGGAAGCTGACCGCTCTTCTTCAATTTATTAAGTCCTCTCCATAAAGATATCAATTACCTCCTGGCAACAGGAGTATTATGCATCTTTGGGGATCAGACATTTTCAAGAAAATTTTCAGAGTGAGGGACGCCACTTGCTGTTAGCTTTTTAGAAAGGAGAATACTTTTACAGTTTCTTTTATCAAGATTATTCAAAGGCAGAAATACTCTCTCTTCTGTCAAAATGGTCACTCACAGAGAGGTGAAGAGACAGCTTCTGAACAGAGATGTACAACAGTTGTGCCCTGTTTTACCAGAGCAAAAAAATATCTGTTGAAGGGGAAGAGCACACATGACTCTGTGCCTCTGATACTTTGTGGTTTTGGTTGTGAGATTTGCTTGAACACCTGACACAGCCCAGGACACCCAGACACCAGGGGCACACTCACTGGTTTCGACATTGTTTACATGGAGAAAAACAGCAAACTTAGTCTTATCAATGATTTTAAAGAACTGAACTGGGGTGTTTGGGACATTGTTAAAGGACTAGACACTAGACACTCATTGACAAACATGCTCTGGATGAAAATCTATTAGTGGCAAGAGGGTCCAATCATTGCAGGGCTGAACACATACATTCACATGGCTAAAAACATAATTTTTTTAAGAATATACATTCAAAATTGACACCAACTGGACACCCCAGTTTTTGGGCACCAGGACACAGAATGAGGAATTGATGGGCAGAAGGGAAACAGAGAAGATCAATAACAAGAAAAAATGATATGACACTGCATCTGGAGAACTTGTAATACAGATTTGGGGTCATATAAAAGCTTAAATATAAATAGAGAAAACTGAGACAAAAACCACCCTGGCAGACATTAATTTGTGAAGCCACAGGTGTGTTTGTGCCAACACCACAGGTCCCATTCCTTTAGGACCATCTGCACACCAAACCTCCCTCACAGCCTCCACTGTCCCCTTATTGCCCTGGTCTCTTGTGAGGACATCCCCAGGATGTCTGGCAAAGAGTGGCTCCTTGTCTGTGCAGGGTGTTGTTCAGCTGCAAGTTTCCCCACTCCTGTGCAGCTCGCAATCAAACTTAAAAAGAAATCAAGGTTGTTATAATGAGTGATAGTGGGGAGACAACAAAGGTAAATTGTAATAAACCCGATGCTTTTAGTGCGCAATGCCAAAAATTTCTTCCCATAGCATGTTCTTAGAGCATTGAGCAGGATGGTGGCCCATGGGATGATGACAGATATTCTTAGGAGGTTGTGACAAATGGCAGCAGCCCAGAAGGAGCTTGTCTTGGCTGTCAGGTGAGGTGAAACCCCTGGAGAAGCAACAAGAGGGAGACATTGTTCCTTCTGGACAGCAATGTGGCATGGCAGAGACCCTGGGCACAGAGTGGGCAGTGCCACAGTGCACAAGAAGAAATGTCTAGGGGGATAACAAGGACTGCCTGTAGCAGGAAGCAAAGTCTAAACCAGGGTTTGGACTTACAGAAGAAAGGAGACTTTCCCAAGAATCCAGAGGGAATCATAAGGAATTCGTGGATCTTGAGTGAAAACTGAAAGTTATTGGACAGAGTGAAGAGTGAGCACCCTTCTATTAACCAGTTATGCTTTCAACCCTTTTATTTAATTTGTCTCACCCATCAGTATCCTTGTTTGCTCTGCACCTCTTTTCATGTTGCGGTTCAATTTGTTTCAGGGATTTTTTTTTTTTTTTGGTTATTTACTTATTTGTGCACATCTGTGTCATAAAGTACAGCTTTGGATCTTGGATACCCTTCTGCTCCATTAATAAGCTCATTTAAAAGAAAATGAGAGTTGGATCCTTCTGAAAGTGTCAGTTAATTTGTTGGGCCAGACCAATGATACAACTGATGGAATCAAAAATAAAGCCAAATCAAAATGACTTTGCAAGGCTGTACATCAAAGAACAGATAGTAACTGATGTGTAAAGCTTTTCAGTAGCTTGCCACTATGAATTAACCCAGTAATATACTAAATCTAGAAATACCCTCCATTTCACAGGCTATTGGATCTGTTTTAAATGGTAGATAACTGGAAAAAAAAGTAAGATGGGATGAGGTGTCCCTTCATGCATTCTTGGAAGAGACAATCCCTGGGTATTAAGTCAAAGGTCTTATGTGTGGTGGTACAGTGAAAGTGATTTCTTAAGACAAAATGTGTGCTTAGATATCTTGCTGACCACCCATTTGTGGTTAAGTGAAAGGACATACATCACTGGAAAATATTAATAGCTAGTCTTCAGGGAAAAACTGTGGAATACAGTCAGCATTAATCACATCCCTGACTTTATCTCAGGAGCCAAGAAGAGGTCATTTTTTTTTCCATCAGGAACATCTTGGTACTTAAAAGAAAAAATGCATTCGCACTTAAAGGTTTCTGTGGTGTAACCATAGAGATGTGTTAATGTAATAATCACACATGCCATGTAGGGGCTTGTGCTGTTTTGTGCTAGGGGAGTTAGCAAAGTCCAACCTTTCTCTACACAAATGTACCCTTTAATAAATAAAGATAAGGAAATATATAAGTTTTACAAAAGCAGAGGTTTTATTGGAAGTTTAATAAACTCAGTTCCCCAAAGAATTTTTTTCTTTGTGGTCTAAAACTGTGACAGACTCTCCACATGGTGCAAATCAGTGCACCCATGGTAGCTCTGGGGATTTGCTCCTGCTAAAAAACCAGTCCATCACTTCCTCAAGGCTCTGACATTTTGAGGACCATGTTACAACACAGAACAGCAATTCTGAAATGCCAAAACAATCCCACTTTATCACTACATGATCCTGCTGAGCACAATAACAAAGCTCAGTTTCTCCTTTCAGATGCAGTGCACATTTCAGCATTCAAGTTTATTTTTCTGAAATGATAGTTTTCCTCCTCCTCTAGTTTCACCTGAAATTACTATGGGCCTGCCTACTCATCAGGTGATAGTGGCTCAGCAAACTGTTTTGTTACAGCTTCTGGATGGAATCAAAATTCATTATACTTATCAGGTTCTTTGGTAATTTCCTAGAGTACTGCTCTCAGGTGTGGTGTGGAACAACATATACAAATATTCTTAATGTCCGGCAGCTTTATACTATGGTGAGATATCTTAATTGACATTTTCTTTGAAGATGTGTGCACATGTACTGGTAACATTATACTGAGCCACACTGGGCAGGCATGTTAAAACCCACCAGAATGTTCTACTTTCTGTATTTGTTAGAAGTGAGCCCACCTTTGTAGGAATCCATCCCCAGCACAGCACAGAGGCATCTGGTAGTTAACAGCAAAGCCAACAATCATCTCTAAACTCACCTAAACAAAGCCACAGATGATCTAATTTATTGCTGGTGACAGTCCTGCTTTGAGTTGCTCTAGGTAGCCCCTAGCAGCCCTCTAGCAGTCAACAGGAAAAAGAAATTCCTTCTGGACTTGAAATGAATAGAGGGTATTTGGGGAGATGTGTGGAGAAGGAGTTTAAGATTTAAAAAATTACACAAACATTCCCAGTTCTACCAGGATTCTGTCCCCTTTAATCTTGAAAACGTAGTTCATTTTCAGCTCACTGACATGTTAAAAAGAATTATTTCTCTAAAAAGTGAGAAGATAATTTCCTGAGCGTGAAAAAGTATTTTGATGCCTTTAGCTGGTTTCCATTCTGTATATCTACATAGCTCCTGTGAGTTTGTGATTGCTGATATACACATGGTACTGCAAAAATATGTCCTCTTATTTTTCTGCTACTAAAAGTGTTGTTTGCTGTTTCTTTCTTGAATATATTCACTACAATATATATACTATACTCAGTGGCAGGCAGGTCTCTGATCTTCCACCACTTCTAGCTTTTACAAGCACTCTTGGCTTATATCTGTACTTCAGCACCATACAGGCATGCACTGAGGAGTACTGAGCCCTGTGCCTGGAGCTGTCCAGAGAAGGGCAACAAGGCTTGTAAAAGGTCTAGAAAGCATGTCCTGTGAGGAAGGGCTGAGGGAGCTGGATTTGTTTAGTCTAACAAAGGGGAGGCTTGGGGGGACCTCATTCCTCTCTACAACTCCCGGAAAGGAGGTTGCAGTGAGGTAGGAGCCAGTCTTTTGTTGTGTATGAGGACAAGAAGAAATGGCCTTAAGCTGAGGCAGGAGAGTTTCGGATTAGATATTACAAAATATTTTTTTCACTGTTATGGTGGTTGGCATGGGAATAGGTTGCCCAGGGAGGTGGTGGAGTCACCATCCCTGGAGGTGCTGAATCTGGCGCTGGGTGATGTGCTTTAGTGTTTTAGGGGTTATAGGGGTAGTACCAGGTGGATGGTTGGACTGGTCTTAAAGGTCTCTTCCAACCTTGATGATTCCATGATTCTGTGATTCTACATATATAAGACTGTACTTCTATATGGCTCTGACTTGCTTGCCCTGGCAGTTGGTGCCACATGGCTCTGAAGTTTGCTTGCTTGCCCATCAGGGTTGCAGAAAGAGGAAAGTGTGGGCAATATTCCAGAGACCAAAAACATTCCCTACACAAGCGTCTGCACAGATAATGTTTTCTAACCCAGACTCTTGTGTGCCCTCCATGTCCATGTTTGGACTCCTAATGGTGGCACCTGAAGGACTGAAAAGGGAGAGAACTTGCTTCAAACATAGATGTATTTTGGGTACTTTGTACAGTCACATTGTTTCAAGAGAATTGTTTGACAAATGAGAGAATGGCGAGTGCTAAACAAAGGTGATCTGTTCAAATAATGTCACAGCCTGAAAGAAAATACCACTATCAGAACTAGCCAAGTGTGCGTCCGTCACAACTAATAGCTCGTGTCAATCCTCCCTGAGTGACAAGCCTTGTGCTCTGGGGCGGGCAGAGCAGCGCACCAGCCCAGCAGCAGCTGTGATGCTCTGCACACACACAGCTGGGACCCTCCAGCTGGCTGGGGCACTACTGCGGCCCCAGGGCTGTGCACAGGGAGCCACAGGAGCAGGACTCAGGGAGTCAGAGTGCTGGTACAGAGGCTGACAAAGCACCCTTGAAAATGTAGGTCATAAGCCAACGCTCAAATAACATAAGGAACCAGTTCATATATTATTTGACAGCTGTAATGGGTGGGGCTGGAGAAGAATGCATCTAAGGGTCCCTGAAGAACTTGCGCTGCTACTGTCCGCAACAGCATGGAGGATATCACCAAACATACAAGTATTAATGACACTGCAACTCTGGTAATTTTCATCTAAAAAATCCAAAAGCAATCAAACAAACAGACAAAAAAAAAAAACCTTAGCTGAAAAAGGCGCAGTGGAGAACTGTGAATTTCCTCTCTTTTTTGTGGTTTAAGTCATGCTCAGTACAAGTGATATGAACCTATGTATCTTGGATCTGTAAGGGCTTTGTTGTGGTTACCAGAAAAAGAGGAAGAAATTACTGTGCTGGTGATTTTTTTCCCCAGTTATGATACAAAGGATAAATGACTTTAAAATATGAGTGACTTTTACAGAGAATATGCAACCTCTTTTCTCCTTATCCTGACTACTGCCCCTGTAATCATATAAGCAATTGAGCAGAGACTGCAACAGCCCTTATAATCCCCCTTCAAGGCACTTAAAAGGGATAGGAAGTCATTTTGTTTCATTTTCAGACAAACTTTGCAATTCTGAAGGTTCCTATCCCAGAAAATCAGATTTGTGAGATAAAACAACCATAGGGGGAATGTGAGTCTGATGGAGGAAAAAGGCTGATTAGGTTAATGGTTTGTCCACAGTAATAATCATGTTTAAACTGAAACAGGGTGATGTCCTTAACAGGCCTGCTTGATTACTCCCTCTAGAAAGACAGTGGAAGGAAGGAAAAAAGATATAAATCCAGGGAAGGAACATGGTAGAAATAGTGTAGAGCAAGACAGAAAGAGAAAGGTATATGGGAAGAGAAAATCCTGCACCAAAAAGTAGTAATGAACTGAACGGTTTCCCACATAACAGAGATCAGTCAATCCAGCTCATGGTTTGTTCTTACACCTTTCTTAACTGCACAGGGTGCCTGTTCAATGTATTACAAAATGAGATGTGTTTCTGCATTTTGGGTGAGTTTTTTTTAAGTTCAAACCACCTCTAAAGTGTATTTGCAATCCTTTAACACCTGACAAAGAGGAAAGTCTAGGTACAGTTCTTCCTTCCCAATAAACCCAGTCTTCTGCACTGTACTCTCTGCCCCCAAAAAGACATGTTAAAAAAGAAGCATTCTAATCTTTATGGACCATTGACTTCAATGGGCTTTGGATTGCTTGAGCCCTTCACTTTTGTATTCTAAAGAAGCCAAGAGAAAGCTACTGAAGATCAGAGGCAGCTGAATGTCTTTATGTGTAAAACAACTTGAAAGGCAGGGCTTAACCCAGGAAAAGAGAAAATTCACAGTCCACCTACTCTATCCAGCCATAGACTTGTAATTGTGACACTTGTGATAAAACTAAAAGAAAAAATGTTAAAAATTACATGGGGAAGAGAGAGGAGGGTCATGAGTCTGAACTAAAAGCCTGAAAAAAACAATTTCAGGACTACAATTGTCCCTGGTGATTTCCTCTAAAGACTGACAGCATGTGGCACTATCTTAGTCTAATTTTCTCCAAAGGGAAAATGTGGCACTGTATTAACATTGAATTAATCAGAGGAGCCAAATATATCTCTATGCACAACATATCAGTATCTCTCTATCACAGAAAACTTTCTACCCCAACTGAGCACCAGCTGGAAGAGAAATTCTTGCAATGGAGCCCTTTCTGTTTAATCCCTTAATCTTCTCAACAGTAGGGATTCTCTCTTAAATCTGACTGGAAAGTAACATCTGCACTATTGAAAAAGAGGAAGCACCAGAAGGCAAGCCACAGAGGTCTCAGCTTCTCTCCCACTCAGTAGTTTTCTCCTGAAGATGCCTGCTTAAGGACAGTTTACATTTAATGACAATAACACAGGCAAAACCCAGGGGTCAAAATATTTTCTGTTTCTGAGCAGTTATGCCTCCCCATTTTTATGCTGTGGCAAAGCCAGGGGAACTTCAAAATGCCAAGGAGACCACAGAGGTGAATTAGCCCGCAGAGAAGGATTAACCTGTAAGTGTTGTGATGCCCTGGAAGTTACTACCTTTCCTCCCTTCAACCATTCCTTCTTATTATTCATGGTTAGTATTTTGACAGCTTAAGCCACAGTGATGTTACTGTCTGTAACAAGTCCTGACTGTCAGTCCTGGGGCTTTATTATGGGTTTCAATGTCTCTTCTAGTGACATGATAGCCCAGATTAGCTGAGGGGCTGCCTCCCAAATGCCAGGTGCCAGTTTCATGGGTCTCCTCGTTAAACCAGCATTATAAAATCCTGTGAAAAGTCAGCCACAGCACTCACAATCTGGCTATGTCTTCTTACAGTCTAATAGAAAGGTGAAAACATTCTTCTCTAATTAGAAATAGACATAGAATGTGGTATTAATGTATAGAATTCCTATGTATTAACATCTTGGAAATCTCAAACCACTCTAAACTCAGGTTACCAGACGTGTCACCAATGTCACCCACTTCATTCTGTTCTCTCTTTGACTATCTGTCTTGTTTCCTCCCTGTCCCTTTCCCCCCAACTCTTTAAATTCTCATAACTCCTCAATACAATCGGCTGCAGAAAGGAGAGGTGATAGTGGCTGGTTTTATGTTGTTAGACTGACCTGTTTCTGAAACAGCACTCGCAACCAATTAAAGCAAACTTTTTACCAACAGCCAAGAAAATGTTCACAGATATTCTTCCCACTTACTTCTTTCATAACCCTTCACCTTCATAATAGCAATCTCTTTCTCTGAAAAACAGAGCCTGACCCATGTGATACTTTAGGTTAGAAGCTGCTTTTTGGAAGAAACATGAAACTGGGAGTCCAAATCAGACATATGCTGAAAAAGGCAGGTGCACAGTGATAAGAATGCACCTTTTTGGTCTTTGGCACTTTCGTTCTTCCATCTGAAGTCTGTAGTTTATCCTAGGTTGTACTGGATGTACTGTGACTTCTGCTGAGTATTAAACATAAAGAATGCTCCAGTTAAGTTTCCTGGGGTCAGAATCTGTGACTTATTCATGGTTGCAAAAAATGCTGGTGTGAAGTCTCAGCTGGAAGCTTCTGGTTCCTCACTGGGGTGAGACCTGCCCAGGAACTAGTGAGTCACTGAACTGTGACACCACAGAAGAGATGCCCAGGTTAGACATTTAGATGGCACTGCAGTGGTGGTCTAGAAGGGGACCTAAGTCTACAAGCAGCCCTGGAACTCTGTGAATGTATGTAGGGCATACTGCCTGTGTGTATTCTTTCAATTCAAGTGATGCTGTTAATAGCAACCACCTTCTCTATTGAACACACCCCACTTTCCAGGTTATGAGTGCCCAAAACAAACTAGAGCCTTGAGGCAGACCTTCTGACCTCTTCTCTCTTCCAGCTGAATCCACCGCACAGAAGACAGGATTATACCAGATTCTCACAGAATTAGGTCTTAATGAAACATACAAATAATAACTCAAAGATAGGTAAATTATTTCAATAGGGAAAATTTAGGTTGAGTGGCTGAAAAAGACCAGTTAGAAAGGCTGGTAAACAACCTTCCCTTTATCCACTGGGTCCTGGAAAGGTGCACATTCCTCCAGCCCTTGTTCAACTTTCATTGGCTTCCTGAGCCAAAAAAAATCCCACCAGGGTATAGCAGTAAGCCTGCTGCCCTGTCAGATGGGCCTCTTTCTTCTCTCTCATGCTTCTCAGTCTGCTCGCTGCTTGATGCCCCTTTTGTCTGCTGCACATCCCACCCTTCATTTGGGAAAGCTGTACCACGCCCACCTTTTCTGAGGGAAAAAGCAATTGCCCTCCCTTCACCTCCTCTCCCGAGGTTTTGGCTTGACCCAGAAGGCAGTAGTGAGGAACTTCTCACTCACATAACCTCTGCAACATGATGTATAACACACAATAGTGGGCAACAAATACATTAGAGAAGGAATACTTGTGTTCCAAGGTTGTGGTATACTCTGCTGGTTTTATGTCTGCAGTGTTTCTGGTGGGCCCCTTTAGAAAGCCAGAGTTAATGCAATGGTTCATGAGAAATGGAGTGCAATTAGTGAGGGCTCCTGGAAGCATGCAAGGCAGGAAAATCAATCTTTGTAAACCTTGGCCTTAGCCTGGAAAGAAGTGGTTTATGATCACGATGCTTTTTGACCTGTCAGCATCATGGCAGTATCTTACAAAGGCTGTTGCTGTTCCTGCCTGGAGCTGCATCGGAAACAAGAGTGGGTTAAAGGGCAGAGGACACTGTACTGCCCCCTCAGCTATCCAAATACAAAAAGAGATATGCTGCATGGCCAAGAAGAGTTTGAAATGTTGACACACCAGACGAGTTAAGATTCTCCCTGCTGTTGCATTCAGAAGGTCAGGTACCTCCCCTCACTGTACCTTGACCAGAAGGGTCTGTGGTGCACTCTGATTTATGGTCAGCATTTTTCTTTTCTGTCCTGACCCCGATTCTGAGTCTTTGCTCCAAAATGGCATGAGACTGCAGGGATCAGAAGCCATTTGCTCTATTGTTGGCAGCTAGGTGCAAGACTGTCCAGGGAGAGGTGGGGTGGAGGTGCTGCAAAACAAGTCTCAAAAATAGACACCTTTACCTGGGAAATCTTAAAATGCCACTGTGTAATCAGGTGGTGCCAGGGACACACAATACACTTCCCTTGGGAACCAATAGCTCTGCTTTGCTGTGGGCTTAAGTGGAATAGCACTCAGGCAGTGATGTAAACACATGCACCTCTTGCTTCCAGTTCTCTTGATAACATTGCTTTGATTTGCAGGTTCACTGTTTTGAGCTTGCTTTCTTTCTTTCTTTCTTTCTTTCTTTCTTTCTTTCTTTCTTTCTTTCTTTCTTTCTTTCTTTCTTTCTTTCTTTCTTTTTTCTTTCTTTCTTGTAAAAATCTCTGCAAGTGTGCTGAGAAGTGGGGGGAGGGGGTATCTACTGCAAGATTATTACTGAGACCACTTGTGAGACTTTCTCATTAGCCTGTGTAATGGGAAGCCAATCTGCTGCTCAGGAAGCAGCATTGCAAATTATTTTCAGCCACAGATGATGCAGCCTGGCTTTGAACTGCTTAGGCCTTGTTGTAACAGAAGCACCAGCAATATTCATTTAATGCGCGTTGACCTTTCCCTGACCTGGGACACAGAGACAGCTCCTGCTCTGGCTTATCATAATGCCTTTTTCTGTAAAGGTTTCTGCTTGGCAGACTACCAGGAAGAGAATATTACATTCTGTCTGCAAAAGGGTGGAAAGTTTGTTTGGCTTCAACAGGGCTGGGGGGAGAAGCAAACTTGTTTGGTTTTCCCCTCCTGTACCCCTGCTGAGGACACATGCCAACTTTTGAACCTTAAAGAGAAGTGATATGGGGTGAGGACAAAGGAGTAATCTGGACAAAGGATGCCCCTAGGGCATTAAAAATAACTATTCCCTTCACCTTCTGTTGCTGCAGTAGGCTCACACCACTTGTAACTCAGCAGGAGACCTGCTTCAAACAGGATGAAACTGTGGATGAGCGGAAGTTCCTAAATGTAGACAAATCCATCAAGTCTCACGCTTTGGACATGAAACTCTGGACCGCTGCCTGCTCCTAAACTGATACTGCTTTTATAAACTGATACTGCTTTTATATGCAGTCACAGAGGCACAAGCTTTCCATTTTCCATGACAGTAGAAGAGAGACAAGGGGTGTGCCAGGATGTGGATTCCCTGACTCCAAAGCTTGACATACTACGAAACAGCAGGCCAGCACAGCCACAGGACCCAGTGCACCAAAATATGAGTACCCGCAACACAGTCATAAATGAGGAGAAGGGGAAACATGAGACAGACGTGGAGGAACGTGAAGAAAACATGTCTTCCTTGGAAATCAACCAGAGGTCAAGGAAAGAGATCACAAAGAAGCAGAACACAAGATAAAAGATTACTGCTTGGTCAAAAGCATAAGACTTCAGACGTGAGTTGTATAAGCATAACCATCACAGTACTCAATAGGGACAAACTTGCCTCTAGACCTGATCCCAGAATTCTTAGGGTTGGAAGGGACCTCTGGAGATCATGCAACACCCCCTGCCAAGGCAAGGTTATGCAGGAACTTTTCCAGGTGGGTTTTGAATGTCTCCAGAGAGATTGACTCCACAATCAGCCTGGACAGCCTGTTCCAGTGCTGTGCCATCCTCAATGTAAAGTTCTTCTTCATGTTTAGGTGGAACTTCTTGTGTTTTAGTTTGTGCCCACTACCCCTCATCCTGTTACTGGGCACCACTGAAAATATTCTGGCACCAGCCTCTTGGCACCCACTTTTGAGATATTTATATGCATTAATGAGATCCCCACACAATCTTTTCTTCTGCAGACTAAGCAGGCCCAGCTCCTGCAGTCTGTCCTCATAAGAAAGATGTTTCAGTTCCCTAATCATCTTTGCGGTGCTCTGCTGGACCCTGTCCAGTAGATCCATGTCTTGTACTGAGGAGCACAGAACTGAACACAATACTCCAGATGTGGCCTCACTAGTGCTGAGTAGAGGGTCAAGATCACCTCCCTAGACCTTCTGGTCCCACTCTTCCTGATGCACCCCAGGATACCATCGGCCCTCCCGGCTGCAAGGGCACATGGCCAGCTCACAGTTAACTTGTCATCCACCAAGATTCCAAGGTCTTTCTCCACTAAGCTGCTCACTAGTAGGCCAGCCCCAGCCTGTACTGGTACTTGGGATTATTCCTCCCCAGGTGCAGGACCCTACACTTGCCCTTGTTGAACCTCACTAGGTTTCTCTCCATTCAGTTCTTTAGCCTATCAAGGTCCCGTTGAATGGCAGCACAGTCTTCGGATGTATACCTAATGGTATACTTTTTTGTCATTTGAAGGCAGTTTTTGTTCTATTTATTCCCACTCCACCTTCTTTTTATGCCTCCTTGCTCTACAGATTACTCAGAAAGTAAAGAAAAACACACTGCAGTTTCAGTTGCCTCACTGGAAGATGGTAATTATATTTCCTTTGGCCTTTCTTACTCTCCGATTTATGGATTACTGATGTACTCGTGTGGCCTTTGTTTTGATCTCTGCACAGGGCTTGAGAGAACTCATCCAAGGAGCAAATGGACATTTGTCAAAAATATTTATGCAAAGACAGCAGGATGAAGCCAGTGATGTCTCAGAGAGCCTGCCCTGGATGTGAAAGGGTTGTGCCATGTTGAACTGCTTTGACATCGGTTGTCGCCTTGGCCAATCATGCAAGCAAATGTTGGACTGCTGCCCACTGCAAAGAAGCTGTGCTGAAAGATCTCACTTTTTCAAAGTACTGGGTGATTAACTGCAGGACTGTGAATTCTTCCAAGTTTGCACAAGCTGTGAGGTTTAGATGGGGTAAAGGTTCCGTTCCAGCTATTTACCCTATGTAGAATCAGAAACCCAAAAATATAGAGATAAATGAGTTTCCAGCTATAGATCAGTTTAAACAAATTACAGAGTCACAGGACAATGCCTTGCTGCACAGAAAGGCCAAGAGGGGACAATACTAGAGCCAATTGCAGCTACCTGCTAAGCAGGGCACTTCTAAAGCTAACTTCTCATTGTTATTGCTGGCTGCTTTTTATTTTGACAGCAAGTTTGAATGTTTACATTGAGTTAATTAAAAGCAAATGTTTGTGCCCTTAAATTCTAGGCTTGGAAATTCTGATATTTTTGGTATTTCTTTTCCAGTGTGCAGAAAACTCTCCTCCTCCCACTCCCCAGTTCTGTAAAGGCTCCAAGTAGCTTGGTGTAATCTCTGCCCTCTGTTCCAAGATCCCCACATGGGTCCTCGCCCCAGTTTGGGATCAATCTGAACATATCCTCTGACAAAATTACTATACCTGATCTCAGCACACTCCTGCTCCACATTCTGCTAGGTTGATTATAGAGCTAATTGAACACAGGGAACAAAGCAATTTAACTTCCCTAAAAGATGACAGCACTGAAATGCCCTGAGCCATTGAGAGTAGCTCTGTGCAGGAGCTAGTTTTTCCACCTCACTTATCATAGGCAGCTTTCATGCACTGGAAGTTTTAGGGCAATACTTTTCATGAGAAAAGAAATCAAGTGTTCGGAAGCACACTGCATCAGCCCAGGACATTAATTTGCTCATTCTCTAGTCTATGTCCAGGTGTGCCCCAAGTGGCCCTTTTTGCCACTGGGAAACATAAGAGTCAGGATCATCACAGCTCCTAGGAAACATGGTGCAGAGAATGGAGTAAGTCTGCTGTTGTTCAGTAAAGACAGCTGAGAAAATGGGATGAGAATAGTCAAAAAAATAGACTGAGCATTTGGAAAAACTAAGGAGAGGAACAGGGAAAGAAAGGCAGACAAGAGGAGAGGTCTCTCCTTCACTGCAGTTGCTGCTTCCTGGACACTTAGAGCTATGGCACTGAACACCTTAGGGAAAGGCTTTCTGGTCACCTGGCAAGAGGCTGCTGAGAAAGAGGAGAGCTGGAGGCTGCTCCTGATATCCCTATGGTTTCAAGGCCTTTCAAAGGAATTGTTTCCTCCTGGTACTCATCAATGCTGGTTTCCCATGGGTGTGACAGGGAAGGGACTCCCTTTTAAAATGTTTTAGCCTCTTGAAGGTCACCTCAAATGCTACTCTGAAGACATTGACAGAGGTGAATGTTGTTTCAGTCTCACCTATGCTCCAGCAGAAACCCTGCTGTTTTTTGTGGTACCATAGAAGTGCTCCCTTTTGAAAACGGGAGATTCCATTTATCCAAATATCTCAGACTATCATGTGACTTAAGCCCCACGAAACAACTAAGCCCTGTTCATAGCCATGCTTCCACAATGGGAGCGGAGCCCTGTGGTGGGGACACACAAGCACTGCCCTAGGAAATGCAACCTGTTGTGCAACAGCATGTCACCCCATTTCCCAAACAAAAAGCAGCTGTGAAAAAACCTCTACCCCTAAATGCAGATTTATTAACACTCAGCACCAGGAAAGTCAAGGTCAAGGGTTAAAGCTTGCCTTTATCCATCACCTCTTGATATGACCTTGGTGGGGCTTTTTGCAAAGGGCAGGGACAGTTGATGCCGTAATGAGCTGCTCTTCCCAGGAGACCCAGCATGATGAAACAGTACAGAACATCCACTTTTATGTATCCATGCAAGAATACAGGTTTGATTGGTAATAAGTTTCCCATTAAAAATACATGGGAACTTACCTCAGAGAGACAGAAAGTAGACCCCACAGGATAAAGTCTGTTCAGCCAGCTTTTAATGAAGGTAATTACATCCATGTATTTGAAGCTTTCCTTCCTCATTCTTCTCCAAAGAAAACAGGCTCATTTAATGGAGGAAAATTAGAATGAAAAATAAATTCACAACTGTTGTTCTTTAACTGGGTGAATTACACTTTGATATTTGAATGACTGTGGTTTTAATACAACTAAGATGGTGCATAATATTATTGGCTTACATGCAGGTATAATAACTACTATTCAGAATGAAACAGTTTTTAAATTCTGAGGAAATTAATAGTTTCTAAAGAAACAAAGAAAGTACAACCTGGGTGGTCACTGAGACCATTCATTTTAATGAGTTAGCCAGTATATTGAATCATACAAGGAAGGATCTAATGCTGTTTTATTCTGAGGACTTACTGAGGTATTTATTCATCTCTCAGTCAAGACTGGATGTCACAAGTTCTGTCATTTGTTTGAACTTATATTCCAAACACAGTAAACAAGGTGCTCCTCAGTGCTCTCCTTCACTTTTTCCTGTTCTCTCCCTCCCATTCCAAGCAGATGTGAAGAACCTGTATCAGTTTGCTCAGTGGATCTTTGGATTTTAACCAGTGGATCTGTGGAGTTTGTTCCATGTATCTGCATTTCTGAACTTGAATTCCAATCTCATGTTCATAACTGATGCATCTTGAAGCATGGAAATTCAAAGCAGACAAAACATCCTCCTCTGGTCCACTGGTGCTCTGTTACTACCGACACTGTCACAGAGCCTTTATATTTATGCAGATAGGGACAGAGAAAAAGGCCACTCAGTCATCAATCCAGTCTGGAACGATGTCAAAAATTACTGGCATTTTCTATGGGATAAAGGCATAAAGACTGTGCACATAAACCAGTTTACACCGCTGTTTGCTGGGAGATCCAATCTAACAGGATTAAATTGTTGTTATCTGTGACCATGCACATTTTACATTCTGTGAAGTACAGCATCTTCTGAGTGAGGTTAGGGATGTGAATGGAGTTCAAGCATCAGTCATAGAACAGAGAGGTGCTTTGGAGTACTCAGATCATGATACCTTTAAAGATGCCAAACAAGTTCAGAGCAAACACTATAAAAACCAGCTCTTTTAAAATTGTCTCCAACTGGTAACCAGAAGGCAAAGAAACAGTAGGCACCAGCATTTTTTTAAACCTTTGGTCTTTGTTTAAAGAGCGGAACCATGAACATGGTGTCATGTGGGCCATAGCAGCCTCATAAACTTAAAGCAGACCTGGACCTTCAATATGCCTAAAATGGCCAGGAACAAATGGCCAGTCACTTCTCTGCTCACCTCCAGCTGCAGCACTGATGAAAGCAGATGCACAAACCTCTGCCACAACACACATATCCTCTCATCCCAGAAACCAGATTTTTTCATACCAGATGGTTTAAAGAAAAATATTGGACAGCCCAGGCAAGAGCCCCTGCCCAACAGGGACTACAGAAACACTGAATCTCGACTAACTCTAAAGCTGGGTAGATTTGGACAAATGGCTCTTCTGTTTACTTTGCCTTTCACTCTGCCCTTCTGTGAAGCAGCCACCACAAGTCAGCATTACGGCACTGGGCTGTGTACTCCTTCACCCCCAGAAGCTGCAGGGAACTCACACAGGGGAGCTCCCTTGATAGCATCCACCAGTGCCCAGCCCTGCCATGACAGGCTTTGGGTTCAAATGACATTAATCTGCAAAATTCTCTGATTTCTCTCTTGGTGTTTTCTGTATTGCTTAGGCAAAGTGTCACTCTTAGAGCACTCTTCTTTCTCAGTATTGCATTTATAAGAGGAATTTCCTTACCCAGAGCCAGCAGATACTCCCTCTGCTCCACCCTTCACTATCCTCCTCCCTGCCCCCATACAAGTATTATTTAAAACCTGGAAAAAATACTCTGGCAAACAATTTTCCCTCCACCCTCCCTGCTATCTGTTTAAATATCCTTGACTGCAAGACATTCAGTACAGAACAGTCATCAATTTTTAATTCATTTAATCTCTTGGTAACAGTGTTCTCGTGAACTGAAGGGCCCCTGAGGAAGCTTCAGAGAAACCTCAGGCTAACATCTTTCCCTGATTCCAGGGATGAAATTTTGAGGACAGAGTAGACTCCAGGCAACTGTATGGGTTAATGGAGGAAAAAAGATACTGAAAACTGAGTACCTTTCACCCCCTGCCAAATCAAAACACATTGTAAAACAGGCTCCCTACCCTAACACAGCACAGATTGAAACAAGCACCAGGGAGAGAATTCCCTGCGTCAGAGTTGTTCATGATTCAGCAAACTTGGGAAGGAGCCCTCTGAGTAAACATGTGGGTTGCCTGTGCTCCTGGTCCTGTTACTGCTTCATTCTTGTTCCAAGAAGCTCAGAGAACATCCTAATACACTGTCAGTAATTAAATTCTGCCTGCTTAAATGCCCTGGAAGTCTCAAGAGAGGATAGTTTTTTTCTCCTCGAGCCTGTAAATGACGGGGAATCTAATACTGTGTGTATCCACATTGTTCTACAAAGCACTGTTGTTCAGGAATGGACAAAATGTTCCTGTGTATAACGTGAGTGTTAATTGGCTCTGCAGGTGCTTTAGGGCAGGGAGCAAGAGGGTTCTTGGTTCTATTCCATTATGTCATACAATGGTAGCACCCAAAGGCCCCAGTTGTACTGTAGAGTCGCAGGAAAACAGAGAAAGATCAAAACCCTGTCGCCAGTATCTTGTCCTCTGATGAAACAGGTTAAAAATAACTTACAGCTCTAGTTCTGTGACAGCTAGAAATTATGCACTTTATCTGACCCCAAGTTTTCTCATCATGGGCTGTATAAGAACTAGAGTTCTCTGAGAAGGATTTTGGAAGGCGAAACATGTTTGATCACGTTATGTATGATACTGAACTTAATGCATACAGACAGCATCACCTCTACAGCACCCAAGCAGCACAAAGTATATATGCATGCATAGCTCCACACATCCAAAGGGACTGTTCTGTGCCACTGCCCATCACAGAGAAATGCAATGTTAACAAGGGTGGCAGGACAAAGAAGCCTAAAACCTTCAGCCTCTCTCCCCATCTCCCTCATCCCTTTCCAGTATTCCATACCTATAATACCTGGGAAGCTGCTCTGTAGTGGAGGGCATGGCTCAGTCCTGCTTGGCTTCTAGGGGTCAATACTGAATTCAGGCTAATTCAAGCAGACTCAGTTGTAAAGAGACTGTGACTTGTTACATTAAATCACACCATTTCCCATGTTTCCACATGCACCTTAACGTAACAGGCAGGCTGCTGCTGCAATGACAGGCAGCACAGGAAGACAAGGCATTACACTGCAGAGCCACTCAGTAAATTAGTATGGTTTTTTGCAAGATTATGCAATGTAGGGGGCTATTTTTCCAAAAATGGTGACTAGAAAATCGTGATGCAAAATGTGGCCTTGATGTTTAGCACTAAAGCCCTTTGTATGACACCCACTGGCAGAACCGCAGCTCAGCCAGACACAGGAATTCTGGGACAATTTGCATAGTTGCTATTTCTCACAGAGACTTTCCCTAATTTGTGATGCCTTTTCCTAATCAAGTTATTTGTCATTTGCCAGCAGCAACCCCTGATTCTTTGCCCGTGAACCTCCTGTTCTCTTTCACACTATTAAGAACATTATTTTCTATTCTTCTGTCAGTGGAGAGTGCTGGTGATTATCACTGCAATGTCTGGTCTCCTTTATTGAAAATGTTAATCCTTCCTTTTTGCAGGGTTTCTTTAGCCAGGGGTGTTAATACTGGGTTAATATAATCAGGCAGCCTTTTTCTTCATCTTTTCTGTGCATGTGTTTTAGGGAGGGAATTCTTTTTTATCTTTTGGTCAGAAATTATTATAGTGTCTTTTTTGATTCTTCTTTCTGTTTTTTTTTTGTTTTGTTTTGTTTTGTTTTGTTTTTGTCCCTCAAGAGGGTTTGCTTTGACTTTCCTTGCTATTTTTGTTGTAATTATCTTTACAATTTTCTAACATTTAGCACCCAGAACACTAATTGTTCTGCGTCTTTTTTGGTTTCTGTAGTCTTTAAAGGGAACTCCTTAAGAGTGTGCCCTTCAAGGAGGAGCTACCTGTGTTCATCATCAAGAAGAGGACTGAGAGCTGGGAGTCTTCCCTCACTCACTGCAAGGAGAAGACTTTCTTTGGCATTCCACAAGCTTCCCTTCAACCTGAATATCCTTTCAGCATTTAGATGGTAAATAGCATCAAAGATCACCACCCACTGCTCCTAAAACATTCTTCCATGAAGAAAGCATGATGTAAAGCATGGGTCACCTGTTGTAACTTCAAGAATCACAGGTTCTCCCTCAGGGGAAAGGTGAGGTTGCCAAGATTCAAATGCAGACCAGAGAAGGCTGTTGGATACAGTGCAGGTAACTTTGTGTTGTGTTATAGTGGCATGGTCTTTTAATGCTGACCAGGTAGCAGATCAGTGAAAACTCCTTTTGTTTTGATGTGCAGAGCACAGACTCCATCTCTCACAAACTGCCCTTGTGATCACTTTCTTTAAAAGGAAGGACTTCACCTGGAGATTTCTTACCCAAGGAGAAAACTGCCAAGTCATCTGAAGCTTTCTTTTTCCTAATTGCAATCATATTTTATTCTCAAGTAAAGCAGAGCTGCTGTGGCAATGGAGCTAGGAAGCAGTGATTGTTCAGCATGTGTCTATTGTGGATAGGGGACTCCCAAGACCATTTTCAAGGTTGCCCCAATACACAGATGTCCTCCCACTGCAAACAGTTTCAGCAGGCACAGCTAAAGCTGGATGGGGCTATGGGAACTGGCTGACTCCCTCCATCTTTCCACCCAGCCAGCCAGCCAGCTTAGGAGACCAGGAGCAATGGGAAGGCACCAGAGGACCTTCCTTGTGTCTTCTGCGAGTTAGAGCATCAGGTTGGCAGAGTTCTCATTTGACTCCTTGCTTGTAAATTCTCATTAATAAATCTGTGCTATAAAAGAAATTAAACTACCACCCCCCGCATGCAAAGAAGTTGGGCAGGAAGGTGCTGCTCCCAGGGGTTCGCGGGCACCTGCCCCGCTGGGAACTGCAGCGCAGGGACCGCGGCGCCTGCAGGAGATGCCACCCAGTGGCAGCAGGACAGCAGCACACAGCAGCCATCCCCGGGAAAGTTGCAACCTGGTCGTGACTTCACTACGTAATCAAAATACCCAGGATGTCTGTGGGCTGTGGTGAATATTTGAGTGACATCCATCTCTAGTTATGTTAATTGGACAGCTTTTGATTCCCCCCCCTGCTCCTCCCCGCTTCAGAAACCCTTAGGCTCTTGTTTGCAGGGAATAAATAAAGAGGGATTAGTTACGTTTATCTGTTTTCCTAAGTCTTTACAGAATAACTGTTATGTGTAATTAAGACATTTGTCTGTCCTTGAACAAGCTGATAACGAATTACCAGACATTACTGACGAGGTTCCATTACATTTTAAGAATAGATTACATGGATCTGGAATTTATTGATTTATATTTATTTTTTAGGCAGGAACAACTGGAAATAATGGTTTTATGAATGTTACAATTCAATGTGCTTTGACAAGTTCTCTTTATCTAGCAGCATTGCTTGACTATGTGGTTGTCTTCTTCACAAAGGATCTGCGTTGAGCCAGCTGCATGGCAAGATTTTCATTCACAGCTTTCCCTCACCTAGTGTCAAACATGTGCTGCTGGGACATATTCAGCTAACCTTTGCCAAGAGCAATATCATCCTGGACTTGCTCTCTGTGATCCTGTTAACTGATACTTAAATAATTCACACTCTTCAAGGATCCACCTTAGCTACTTCCTCTATGCTTTCCTGCATCTCAAATCACTAATCCATATACAATTTTCTTAAAATCTGCTTCCAGTGAGGTTTCCCATATAATTGTCACCACAGATTGATGAGTTTCTCTTCAGGAGCCATGAAGCATTGACATGCAGAGAAAGTGCAATATCATCCTGTCTCAAAATAGATTCTCTTGTCCAAGATACAGATACCATTTCATTTACCTACCCTGAAGGTACTTTATTGAGCACATCAGACTCTTATGGATTCCCAAGGAATATGTTCTTCTTACAGCTGGGACCAGATACTTCACCTTAATATTTACCAATCTTATTACACCTTTGATTTTTAGGAATATATCAATGTAATCACACAAGCATACTTCATACTAAACATGTGCACCACTCAGCCAACAGAAGGCTTGGTAGCAGGTACACAGCTCCTGACAAATGGCAAAAAGAAAAAAATCTTCCAAAGAAACACTGCAATGATGCATTTGCCAAAAGGCCTGGCCAGAACTGATTACAGCCAACCATTGAGCTCTAGAAAGTGGCATCTAGGCTAGGTCATCAAGACTGAAAGGCAGCAACTAATCTTAATTAGAGGGTGGGGATTTTTTCTTCTTCCCCTGACAACTAGCACTCAGGGTGGAAAATGAAACTCTTTCACTAAACCCCATTGTGTGGCTTTGTCTTCCAAACACACTGGGGAAAATAAGAGGAGGAGATTCAATAAGTACATCCAGGAGAAACTTGGGATACAGCCAAGAGTCGTGATCTGGACAGTGCCAAGACCGTCAGCAGCGCAGAGAGGAGGGGTAGCTTCCAAAAGACTTTTTGCTGAGATTTTATCCCTGCCAAACACTCCTCCCAACCCTGTAAGAAAACCATGATGGCTATGCCTTTTTTTAGCACATGCAAAACCTCTGTTATCAGAAATTAGAATGTCGTGATGCTTCTCTTTCTTGATGAAATTGAAATGGTCTCCTCAGAGAAGTAAGTAGCACTCAAGGGCAGATGCCAATGCACAGAAAACATTTTGGGTGTATTTGGTCGAGGTGGGCATGGGTCATCCCATGCCTGTAGATACATGGACTAAACTGCTTCAGCTTCCTGGGACGTGGGGTTTCAGGGTTTGTTTCTCTGACAACCTGGCCTGGCACACCGACAGCAGAGTATGCTCCAGGGAAGGCAGCTACTTTCAACAAGAGAAGCGGAAGAAGGTGGGAGTGCCCCAGCCCTATCTGGGGCAGCCCCAGCACTGGTTACTTACTGCTTTCAGTGGGGTCTTCCAAGGTGGGATGAGCTGACTCTACCTGCTCACTGTCATGGCTAAAGGGCAGTCTTTCTCCCTACTCCTTTCCCCCTCCCTTCCCTGTTTGCACTTGGATGTGTGTTCGGCTGCTTCCCTCAAAACAGCTCTTGCTTTCAGTCTGTCCTTGGTGAACTGATTCAGCTCATGACACTGGCTGAAAGATAAATAAATAACCATGCCTGTGAGGGAAAAAGGGCAGGACACACTCCTCAGGGACACAGAGAGGTGGCGCCATAGACATTTCTCCAGGTTGTGAGTCTTCACCAATCCTCACTTTTAGGTGGGCCAAGGAGGGACAAGCAATCAGAATTCTTGCACAGACTACCTTTCTTGAGACTACATGCACTGTCCCCCTACCTGTATCTATGCTGACAGCTAGAAGCCACTGGGGAACTTCACATGCCCCTCACACACTAGACAGACCATCGTCAGCATGAAGGCACCTCCCCTCTTTCAACTCCCACATGTTGCATCACCAGTCCTTACAGTTTGCCAGAAGTTCATTGACAGTACCTGTAGTTCTGCCACCTTAACCTGAGTAGAAATGTCCAAGTTTTATTGCCACTGAGATCTATGTGAGGGTTTCATATGTGCCTCTGAGGCAGGATGCTAATTATTTGTCTTTCTTTAGGAGTTTTTGTAATACTGGACCATCCCCTGTCAAACCCACAGGTTTCACAGATCATAATATTAGATACATTGTCCTTTTTCATCAAAGGAAGCACAAACTTAGTTCGGTTTCTTTCTTCTCTGCCATGGGGAGATGCAAAACTTGTTTCTTCAGCAGCGCAGTCATTGCCCTTTTTGTTCTGTTTGTACAAAGCAAAACACAAAGAATCCTGAAGAAGCAACCAACTACATTAAACTGCTTTTGTATTCTTATTGCAAAGAAGAAACACTTCAGAAACCTTTTGTTTTTTTCCCTTGGAACCCGTGTTTTTATTTAGGTACTTCTAGAAACAGCATAAAAAAATAGTAAGTCCTCACTTCATTTCCCCTACCATTTGGAATGGGAGGAGAATCATACAATGGAAAAGAACAGGTCATTGTCCTGAATGTTTTTTTACAACCAGCAGCATGGCAACTTAGAGCTGACACTATCCCTTCATGTCTTTGGGTCTTGGCCAGTACTCTGTAGATGAAAATAGCCTAGCATCTCTGGGTTCCTTGCAACAGCTTTTCTAAGTGGCTGTTCCTGCTGTTGTGTGGCTGCTGCCCCACACTTCACTGGAGAGCACTGATATCCCATGAGCTGCTCATCTGCTCCTCTGTCCAGTGTGCTCAGCCAGGCAGCCTGGCAGTCTTGCAGTGCTCTGGTCTCTGGTGTGCTTGCCCTGGCATCACACATTGACTGCCTCCCTGGCATGCAAGGAGACACGGCCACGGCTCTGAGCTCTGATGTGGGTCCCCTGGACAGTGAGTGCTCCTTTCATCTCTGAACTGCTGAGCCAGCAGTCGCATTCGTAGTGATACACATGGCTGCTGGCTCAAGCTGTGGGCATTGATGGGCCTGAACATTTACCCCTGGGCAGCATTTTGCAAGGCTGCCAACCTTTATCTGACCCCACCTTGTGGGGTTTATATCTGCTTCCTTCACAGGGGGAAAAGATCACTGAAGCACAGTTCTGTGTGAGCTTGAGCCCAGATATAGCACACACTGGACAAAAGCATTGAAAGGCACCTCACTGTGTGTCTCATTCTTATCACACAGGCTTTCTTTCCTTGACTGCCTGAGAGCCTCACAGAGCACAGCAGTCAGGCTTTAGTTAGTCCCTGTGTCTCCACACTGCTCCTGAAAACCACCTGAGCTGGGAAGATGCTGTGGAGCGTGTCTTTCTCTCCAGACACCTAACCTGGGTCTCTTGACCTCATTATCTGTGGAACAGAGGCCATCTATAACAGATTTTTCTTACATTGCTGACTGTATGGAAATTCTTGCTGTAATCCCTTCTTCCCCATTTGATTTTTAACAGACTTGGACACAATTCCACCTTATTCAGAGATGTATCATCATTCCTTCTGAAATCCTAGAGTGTTTGAGGATGGCTTTTAATTTGGAAGGCTGCTTAGGCTGCCCTCCTAGTTTTGTGTTTTCAGCTGTTGCAGGGGATCAGGAGCAAAAAAAAATGGATAAACACTGAGTTATGTGCTTGCTGACTGAGCCTCTCTTCTATTTAGAAACAGTTTCATCTTTGTAAAGGTTTTGCTCTTGACAGAGATGCTTTACTCTAACATTTTTAATGAGTATTCATTACAATGGTTGCATTTGTCAGTCCCTTATATGCACTGGGCACTGTGGAGATTTAATGCAGAGAAAGGAGATGACTGACTGAATTCCCGGTGAAATATCAAATACTTGTAGTCTCCTAAAAAAAAGAAAACTTCATTTAGTTCTTCAACTTTTCTTACATGGCAGCACCCATTCTGTTTTCATGGTGCCAACAAGGCACTTTATAATTTCTGGACATAATAACCCCTTCTACCTTGGCAGCTCAGCAAGAACAGCTTTCTCTGAAACCTCCCTAATCAATTGACTTCGCCAAGTCTTTTGCTTAACAAATCCTGCAATTGCTTCCAGCATTTTCCCACAAGTGTTACCAAATTAATGGATTTGTAGTCTCTTGGTGAGTCTCTTGGCTTTTCGTTGTAAGATTAGGCACACTCTGTCCTGCTGGGAAAAATGCATTGCATTGATAAAGATGCTGGATGAGGTTCATTTCATGTCCCACTTTCCTGTTGCATTCTTGGACTCATGCATGTCAAAATGTTACAACGAGCATGGATAAGATTAAAAAGCTCAAAGTCCCTCAATATGGCCACATCTCATGTCATAATTATTACAGTCTCCTAAGGGTCCCAGGAAGTCATGAATGCTATTCCAAGTCTGTCTTGCATTTAAGACCTTGGCCCAAATGCATAAGAGCATATTCTTAAAATATATTTGGGGCTTTAACTATGTGTAGAAATAGAACATTCCTAAGAGTAATCAAAGAACTTAAGAATCTAACTTAATGCCCCTTTCAAATGGTACAAAACAAAGCTGTATATGAAATGACTACATTTTTAAGCAATGATATTTTGAGCACACAACTGCTTTCTGAATACTATTTTCTCTGTCATATGTTTACAATAACTGTCCTTAAACAACAGACTTCTGTTAGAAAGAACATCAACAAACAGAGTTCTGTTCTTTTTCTAAACAGTTTCAGCTCCATTCGTGCCTTGTACTAGAAATTGTTTCTTTTTCAGGTAAACCAGTAAATCCCAGAAATAGGTAAAGATTTTACTCCCACTGCCCATGAAAATTCTCACACTTAACTTTCCACGCTCTTCCCTTGGCCACCAGTCATGCTACACATATTACAGGGTTCATGTCTTCTTTCACAGAATCTGTGTTCAGACTGCTAATAATTTCCAGTTCCCTTAATTTAGGTGCCCAAACTAGCTGCTCCCCTAGAACTGGAAGGTTCCTCTGACCTTAGTCTTCTCTTGAGAACAGGTACTGATTGTTGGGCTGGAGAGGTGCTCTTGGACTTGAGGATTATGAAACCACTCTCTTTAGCATCCTTGGATAGGAATCCCACCACCAAGCTCTTGTGCACCCTGAGCAGGAAAGCTCCCCACACCTACTTGTGGCACCGAGGCATTTCACAGCCAGGAATACAGCCACAGAAGAGTGAGAGAGAAGGGCAGGCAGGAGACACTTCAGTCAGCCTAGTTGCTGAGGTGCCAACTCAGAAGGGGAGAGATACAAATGTCCTGAGTTGTTTCTGTTTAATTTCTTTCTGACAATAGTCCAATATGTACACAAGAACGCACCAACTAGCACTCTGCTTCTGGGCCTTGGTGTGGACATCACCTGCTCAAGACAATCTTGGATGAGATGGGAGCTATAAACCACGTTTGGCTTTGATGCTAATCATGCATTCACAGATTATATACTCTGATTTTAACACTCCTGTTCTCCAGTGCTCTTCAGTCAGCAAATTACTTCATTCCCACTAAACCACGGGGCTGGTGAAAATAGGGACTTGAAGCACTCACAGGTACAGCTGTAGGCAGAGTAGTTGAGGTAAATGTCCCTCTTCAGTCAACAGCTCCTAATAACCTGATCACCCGTCTTTGTTTCTGGAGGTTGTTAACACTGGTATAGCTCAGCAGCTCTTGATATTGCTATGAGAAGTTTCCTTGGTTTTCTGGGGGTTCTTTTGGGTTTTTTGTTTGTTTTCAGAAAGGCTTATTTCTCCTGTTCTTACCCTGTCAGTGATTCCTAGATCAGTGCACCTTCCTTCCACTTCCTTTTTTTACTTAAAGGTGAAGCTAACTTTTGCTGGAGTGAAAATTCAGGGTATTCTCACCACTTTATCTAATAAGAGTAGTTGGATAAATACCTCTTAATGTCTTGGAAAATGTCCTCAAACCCTTCTCACTAGTTTTGATCCACAGCTACTCCAGTAATGCTATCCCTTGAAAGGCACTCAACACTTGATACATTTTACCTCCAACTATTATCATCAGTACATTTCTCACATTTTATAACTTACTCTTACACCCATCTCAGATAGACCCTCTGTGGAATAAAATTTACCCTTTTCCTGACAGTGCTTTTGAAAATTCCTCTCTGTGCCAGTAACACTACCTCTGGCAGCCTATGCCCTTGTTCCCAGCAGGCTGACTAGGACATTCTTTGGTTTCAGGTCAACCCAGTCAGCATCTCCTCCAACACTTTCAAAAAGAACACGTCTGAGCCAATGGGACCTGACACAGTTCACTGTTGACATCACTTACATTCATCCTTGGGCAGTGACAGTGTCACTGTCACATCCAGAAAGATGTCTGGCATGACTGCAGACCAGCATCAACCCAGGCAACTCCTATGGCCATTGAGACTTAACACGTATGCAACCAGGGCAAGAAATGTTACTCAGACCTTCTAGCAATGTACGTGTCTCTATCCTGATGTATTTCACCATGAAGGATACTAGGGTTTGCTTCTGCCACAAGGGCAAAAGAAAACAGGTTCACCAGAAACTTCTCCTCCTTCACATATGTGAAGAAGAATGGAAATGGTGGAGCTAAAAGGAGTCCCATCGAAGGCACCAAAATGTTCTTTCTGTTGTCATGACTGTTGATGCCTCCATGTTCTGGCAAGACATGAAAATCATTTTAACTCCTGGATATTCCTTTTCAGTCACTGGCTTTTATCATGCCTTGTGCTTTTTCTTTCTTCAAGCAGCTCCATAATCTGTTTCTGTGGCCTCTGTGACTTGTTTTTTTTTTTCTTTTCTGCTAAGATATTTCAAATTATCTGCAAGTTAACATTATGGGAGTATTAACATTTGTCCTAAACTTCAATATGAGCTAATCAGCTGCCCTTTGTGCAACAGATTTTTTTGTTGTCAAGGGTTAATTATCTTTACAGTAGCACTTCTTTGTTTCCCACTCCCACTGTCTTGGAAGTTTAAGGGTTTGGGGAGAGTTTTTTTGTTACAGATCACAGCCTGCTGTTTTGTAAGCTCTAAAATTGCAAGGTTGGCTCAGAAACCTTAGATCAATCACAAATTATGTTAGAGCTTCACCTTCTCTTTACACTACCAATTTAAAAACATACTGCTCATTTCAAAGGCAGTGCAACGCTTTTCAAATATCTGTAGCAGTCTCATGGATAACTAGTTCTGTCTGAGTGGACAGAAAATGATTAAAAACATCTTCAAGATTACCTACTGTCAAAAATAAAGCTTCCCTCTCTCTTCTTTTTCTTCTGCAGAGATGACCTAAGGCTGGCTTTGTACTTTCCTCAGTGATGTACCATTTTCCTGGAAAACTCAGCACTGGCAGCTTCTCTCTGTCTTGTACTTCCAAAAGTTCTGGCCCTATGTAGCTTATGGTGTCGTGTATTGTCTGGCCAGTGCTCAGAGCCATGGAGTATCCCAGAGGCAGGTTCCTTCTGGCATTTCAAGCTCTAGCTGGTCAGTATGAGGTTGGCCTGACAGTCTGAAACACATCACAGCTAGTTCCATCTGGCTCTTGGCAGCCTCCCTCAAAGCTATCATTTCTTCTTGCCTTTTCTGATCATTTCCCAGTCAGATTGAATGTGTGCTGCCACCTCCAGACACACTTTTCTGGTATCAACCTCCTCTAAGTTATTAGCATTCACAATTATGTCAGTATAATGGAAGTCAGCTCTCTGGTGGAGCAAGTTGGCTGTTCCATAGCACTGGAGACCATGTTAATAGAGATCTTCCTGGAGAAGATCTTCAGTCCCTATGGGACTGTTCTCTGTGCCATTTCAAAGATGCTGCCTGTCTTCCTGCATTTGAGTTTTGCTGTTAAGGTTTCCTGGTATTTTTTTCCCCTGTCTGTATTCTTTGATTCAAGGGATAGAATATCTGTTTGTCCATTGGCCCCAGCTTTGGTCACATTTTCAGCCTGACTACAAGAGGTTATGAAATAGAAAACCTGAGCAGACATCTGTGGATACTCCAGACATAAACCCCAAATGGGTTTTCCCCAGCCCATTTCCCTTAGTCTGAAGTGACACTCTCTTGTATAGCACCTGATGTGCTGCTCAGCCAAATGTTACTGTCAGCAGAGAAGTCATTTAACTCATTACCAGTTAGTCGTACATATATGTTTCACAGCGCTGCATGCTCTGTCACTTCAGAAACAGGACTGGGGTAATATTAGGAGGCTGGGGTGAATAAAGAAGATTTGGAGCTTACAGCAGACTTCTGAAGTAAGAATCAGACTTTCAAGTATGAGCTTTTCCCCTGATCAAAACATCAAAATGTTGGGTCTTGAAATAGGCAACAGGTGCCTTGGTCATATGGTGAAGGCTATGTCCTGGAGGTGTGCCCCTGAACAGGTTGCTCTGTTAACTGTTAAGCTCCCCACCAGCAAGGTCTTGGAACAGCCCTGGTCTGGATCCCAAGTGCCACCTGAGTCTGATCAATGAATGATTAAGGAGGCTGACCTGATGCACGTTGTCACAGAGCAGTGTAAAGTCCCAGTCTTCAGCTGCAAATGAATGAGAAGCAGGTTTGCCTACCATCCAGCACAGAGTTCAGAGCCAGATGGTGTGATGCTCATGTCCAGCTCAAGAGACTTTCCCCTTTACTGAGATAGAGAAGTGGTACATTATCTGAATAGAATTCTGAAGAGAAGAACTAAAAGCATTTTGGGTTTGATAGCTCAATCAGTGTAACAGGACTTCTACACAAAACACCCACTGAGGCATCTAGTGATAATGGTTGCATACCTGACTTATAACCTACAATTCTGAATATTCCCTTGCGTGGTTTCATTGCAGTTCCAGGGAGCTGCAGCACCAGAGAAATCTTATGCAAGTATATGCCAGGTTTACAACTCTACAAGTCCCAGTTGTTGAAGAGTTCAGCAAACTTCCAAATGCAACTGCATATCCAGTTCGGCTGGCAACTGCCAGCAAGCCGAACGAAAAAATCCCAACTCCCCCCAACATGTTCTTTACTAAGCACTGTAATACATAACCTTATCCTGTAACTCTCTGGTGTCACCAAGTCACATCTCTAGGAAAAGAATAGTTGGAAAAGTACCAGCTTCTTCTAATAAGATATTACTGTGCTTTTAGTGAACTCCAGTATCAGGCATCATTTTTCAAGAGTGGCATGGAAAATGAATTTCTTGCAATATTCCCTAATTGGATTGCATTTTAATCTACCACTTACCCTATAATGCAAGACATTCATATTTTGGTATTTTCTGTCTCAAAAACAACTCCTCCTCACAGATCCCACTTCTTCATAGTCATGAATAATGACATCACAGTCATTTCCATGGAAAGACACTTACCTCACAATCTTTATTGTGTTATCAAACAGAAGCAGCTGGGTAATGTGGGTGAATAATCCTGTTCTGTATATTCAGCAATAGAAAAATGAATACTGAAAATTACTAACAAACTAAATAGCTACTTCTATAAATACTCCCCTTCCAAAAGTTTACCCTATTTTAAAAGGCACTTGTTAAATGCTATTTAGCATATATATAAAGACTGATGGATGAAGACCAAAGTCCTTGAAACAGACACAGGAAAAATACCTCATAGCCAAGTGTAAAGTAAACTTCTTTATATGTTTCCCTTATCTGTATGACTTCTTTGTCCCCATCAGCCATAAAGGGACATTTTGCTTTCTATCACTCCCAGCTGCTGGGGAATTTTGGTTTTAATTAAAAAAAAAGCAAACAAGTGTCTTGCACATCAGTTACCGTAGCACTTTCCACCACTGCCTTTCATTCCCCTTAATGTTAAGAGGTGACACTAAGCCCCTACTCGGATTTAGAACCACCAACCTTCTCCACAACAAATGGAAACAAGCAGACAAGTGACAAGCAATGAGCACAAAGCGTCTTTTTTGGAGAGTCAAAGAATTCTGTTTAATCAGTATCAGTGGAAAAGGATGTGAACTACATTGGGAAAATACCGTGACAGTTTCAAACCCACCTAATTTGGGCCCAATTTAAAGTCAATACCAGTGAGTACAGCAGCTTGAAAGGAACCAAATTTCAGCTCACCATGATCTGAAATGCTTGGGTGCTTAGCAAGGTGACCCACCACCATGTTGTTATGACAAAAGAAGACAACCCAACATTATCTGGGCATTGTGATACCCCTCATTCTTAGAAAAGGTATCCTGCCCTACAAGTGGACAAACTTTGTGCTATCGAGACATGTGCTGTCTTTGCACTTAGATGATGAAGCAAGCCATTCGTATTGCACGCAAAATCTAAGCCATAGAGAAATGATTTGTCACTGAAGGAAAATCTGTCTACACATGGAGAGAAAATGTGCACCAAGCACCACTGAAAGCTCTGGAGGAGATTTTGGACAATAGAGCTATTCCCCTTCCTTCACACTGAACAAGTAAATGGGATCTTTCTCCCCTCTTCTCTCTTTAAAATATTAGAAATCATTACCAAAACTTGGCTATTATATTCCCTGCGTTTAAAAGCCTATTTTCTTCTTCATGTGAAAAGAACGTTGAATGCATCACATTTGCCTCTGAACAAATGCATTTGCCAGTTCTCTTAAATGCCAGCACAATTACTCTAGCAGAGTTAATAAAGGGGGTGGTAATGTGAACAGCCTTATTTTTGTCCTTAGCGCCCCAAAAGGAAATGTGTTTCTTACTAATAATAGTGTATGTGACAGAAAATACCAAGTACATGCAACTGTTCTCATTCACTTGCCAAAACGGATAATTCACATCAGGGCTTAAAAAAGTAAAACAAAACAAACAGAAAAACACCCCAAGTAAGCAAATTAACCCTTCCCCTTCTACCAGTAATTGCTCTAAACCTGAAGCTTGAATCTAAATTATTTTGCCGGTGACCAGAGGATGAGTTAAAGGGAAAAAGAACAGAGCTCGTGTTTAAATTCCCTGAGGAGCTTGTAAGAAACCATCCTGTCTGTCACATTTTTTTTTCTCCAGTCAACCGTTAAGCGCACCCTGCCAATGTAAACCAGACCTGTGGAGGAAACAGCTTATTCACACCCAAATTTATTTCTAGCCATCCATTTTTTTGCAGCGCTCAATACAATTCTGACAGCCTCAAACATTCAGCAGTCATAAATCCACTTTTCTCCTGCTTCCCCCTGGAGAAATTGTGTAACTGGGCTTGAAACCAGGGAGATTTCACTGAAATTTATTAATAAATGTCACAGGGTTTTGTTTGTTTTGGTTCCTGATTTTGGAAGCTACGTGTACTCACAGTCGCACATCCAAGGTTTTCTGTAGCCACAATGACAAGGAATGACATCTTTACACCCCCTTGTTTCCAGTGTCTGAAGCTGTAGGGGGAAAATAAAGGTGAGTTGGTATCATACAACTCCAGACAGAACAGATGCTGCTGCCTTGTTAGTTCAAGCCCAGTATGCTTAAAACCCAAACTACCAGCATACTGTCTTCAGGGGTGCTGGAAGCAAATGCCACACCTAATTCAAGGGAACAGAATGGTAAAAGATAGTTGGATGAGGGTATATGCCTGCATTTCATTAACAACTAGTCTCGAATTAGCAAGCAACTCTCAGAAAAATGTCTACTGCTGAAAGTTTAAGAGATGATAGTGTTCCCTCTATGATCTAGCCAGGTATTTGTTCCCTGGCTTGGGAGACTTCACCACCCCAGGAGAACTGTATCGATGGAAAGTAGCTGGGGGATCCTGTGCTGGGATGTCACTTGTCATGCATTCACTGTTTACCAGGAGCCTGTTCTCACAGGCTGGGATGTGGCTCTGCTTGCGAGTCTGCCTTGGGGGCCCATGGCAGAGCAGGGCAGGGCTGTGGGGAGCTGGAGGTGAGCCCCACTGCAGTGCTGATGGGACAGGGGGTGATGGTCCTGGGCTGTGACATGGGGTCCTGGATCTGGGGTTGGGGGGGAGCCCCAGGGGTGGGCAGGGCTGGCGGTGTCATGACGTGCCATGGCAGTGTCACAGCAGGGTGTGGTGGAGCATCCCTGCAGCCCCCTGCCCCTGCCACACTCTAATCTGAGAAGAGCTCATTAAGCCTCTGCTGTGACACAGTCTGGGGCAGTCTGGCAGTGGATCTTCTCTCAAACATGGGGTATTTTCCCTTCAGGAGGAGTGGGATGTTTTAGTGTTTTACCCCATGCCCACGGATTTCTGCAGATCTATAAAGCCTTCCCCCAAGCCACTATAGATACTCATCTGCAAAAGATAAGTTCCTTCTTAAATAAACTCCCTGTTTAAAGAGTGACCACAGGCTCATAACAAGTACACCAAACCCTGCTGTTTGCTACAGGAAACTCGCTCTGTGTCTTTGACTCACTCTTTGGCCACAGTGTTCCAAAGGGAAATTGTAGTGAGTATTTTTCTCTGTGGAGCAAGGGCCCTCTAAACCCTCACAAGCCTCTGGTTGAATCCACTTAAGGGCAAGCAGTGGCTTAGCAGTCAGGTCCTGAAATCCATTTTTGACAGCCCAGGTCCTGAGGACAGGTCCTCCCTTTCCTCCCTGTTGGTGCTCTTTGGAGGGCAAGCATGCTCTCTGGGGCTGGGCATCCCCTGCTCGCAGAAGCCCATCTGCACTGAGCGTCAGTGGGTCTCTACCTACCCACCCAGGGCTTTGCCATGGCAGGTTCCCACTCAGACTCATCCTTCAGTGAGCTCTAAGACTTGACAAAAGACAGACTCATCTCCACACCTCTCTAGATTTTGGGGGAGGTGGTGAGGATCTGGGATCTACAGGGCTGTAGATATGCCTATGGGCTTCTGCACAGTGTTAACAGCCCTCCTACCAAAAAGCTCAGGGCACCAAAATCCTGCAGTGAAAAAAAAAATCCCTTTTCCCTTATGTATTTGGAATGAGAAGCCAGCACAACTGACAACTTTCTGAACCTTACACCAGCCCTGGTGCATGAACGATTTTCCATGGTTTGATAGTAATGTGGTAAGCTTATGGTCTATGTGGTAAGAGTTCCTTTTAAAATTATTCCTAATAAGCATACACAGGTAAAAACCTAAATATTAGGGCCATTCCTAGCCTCTTTAGTTTTACGGTCATTCCCAGCTTACGTATAATGCCAGCTAGTCTAATAATTTTCATTGCCAAGTGTGAAAATGCAGTATTCAAAGCCACCTTCTTATTTAAGACTGAAAGTGTGAAATGGGGAAAGTGCTAAGAAAAACAAATCAAAACAAACCAGAAAGAAAATTAAAGCTTTGTGTGTTTATTTTGTTATTACTTATTTTCAGTTGCTGACAATTTTGTAGACTCTCTGTCATGTTTTTACCCCTTCAAAGACTAGTCTATTTTTTGTTGCATTCTGAAGACATTCTTCAATGCGAAGTAGTGGCATGGCTCCCTGGGCAGAGAGCTGTCAGCAAAGCCAAAGAGCTGCCACACAAACCAGGCCCACATGAAAACTTGCCACACATCTCATGGAGATGTCTCAGGGAACAGCCATTTCTGAGAGGAATGTTTCCTCTTTCCCCACTACTTTCACTGTCCATATTTTTATGGGAGCCCTTTTAGCACAGTATTTATTTCTGAGTCATACAAATCAGCTCCAAAGCTTGGATAATGCCAAAAATGGGCAATTCATATTCATTCACGCTCTTGTACACATCTCTGCTCTCCTAAAATGGAACATGTGTCTAATGAGCTTATTTACTTTCTAAATGTGTGGCAGGGAAGGATAGAGAGTGTGCAAGAGATAATGGCAGTAGCACTGGAATAACATCAATAAGGCATTTGCAATCAGAAACTTCATAGTTTGCCTGACCTCTGCCAAACTCTGTGCAGTTTGGTTATGACGGTGTGTTAGAAACTCTTTGGTGCAGATTTTATTGTTATGCCCTTTAAAATACACAGACACATGCTCCATTGGTTAATTCCCAAAATAATGATGCTGCTCTGTACAGAGGTGACTCATTCCTAAGGTGCCACTTGACTAGTTGCTGTTCACTTTCACAGGGAAGAAAACTGCTAAGGTCATCACCTGTGCTGCCCTCGTAGAGTCCAGGGCTTTGTCTCTCTTTGGCAATAAGCAAGCAACCTAGAAAAGCTTATGTCTACCAAGTTATTACAGCAGGAAATGACATTCCTGTCCTTCTTCCAAAAATATTAAACATGATTTATTTCAGGTTTTACAAGTGTGTTCCTTACCCACATTCCTGTAATGGTGTCCCCTGTGCCACAAACATTCTTATATTTATGCTAAGAGTATGATGGAATTAAAGAGCACGATTCTGGAATCTCCTTAGGGAATAATTTTGTAAATATGTATTCTGTGCTATGAGTCCACTTCAAAGGTAAAAAAAACATAAAAAAATAGAAAGGAAAAGAAAAAACTCCAGCTCTTCAGAAGTATTTTTATGAACTTCAGGGATGAGTCATCTCTGGCAGAGATTTAACAGGATGCAAAGAGGGGCTGATTCCACACCCAAGCAGGGAAATCACCATTCCTTCAGTCTGATGGCTGATTTTTAAAACTAGATCTTCTGTTACCATCACAAAGAGCCCCCCACTTCTCATACGTCACTGACAGACAGTCCTCTCTGTTTCCACATTGTGCATAGACAGCCTTGCCCACAACCTATGTTGGGGGTGTTAAATGACAGAGACAAGTATCCTCTGCTACGTCAAGAAGGATCCAGAAAGTCTGTTTCCTTTTCCTTTTTAGCTCCCCAGAAAATCTTCTTAGCTCCCCAGCATCTTCTCCAATAAACACCCTCACCTTTCTTCATCAGACATGGGAATTCAATATCAGACAGAGTCATCTCTAATCTCTCAAGTAACTTTCAATTTTACTTGCTACTAGGGCACTAAGATGCCCCTCTCTCTCTGTGGAAGATAAAATGCTTTAAGGGGTGGAGGTCAGTTCCATGATATATCTAGACAGAAGGCTCTAATCACTTGAATTTTTGTCCAAGTGAGAGCTGTGAACATGCTACATTTCTAAAATCTACTTATTAACATGATAACTAATCTAATTGATGCCTTCAGATGCTTGAAAGTTGAAGGCAGAGGCAAGCGTGTGTACCCATAAGGACAGCTTCTACATTTTTAAGCGAATTTACTACTTGCCTAGAATTAAAAAGAGGATCACAAGTCCAGATCTGCAAGGAGTTTAATCAGAGTTAACAAACTCGAACCATGGCTGACAGGGCAGAGTTGGATGATGTATTCCCTACCACACATAGGATTTTCTTCTGTGCTCTAAAGTATTAAGTCTAAATTTTAAATAGTGTATTACTCTCTGCCATTTTAATGTTTGCATACAGATTCCTGCGACAGAATTGCAAAAATCCATTCTTGATCATTTTTTAATCAACAGGTAAAAGGAAAGACAAACTGTTCCCATCTACTCTTTCAATGCCTCCAGCATTTTTAACAGCAGAAAGTATATTCTAGGAAAAGCCCTAGTTTTAATGTGGGCTCAACAAAATGTTCCGACAGCTCACTCAAAACAAATTGGTAAGAGGAGTTTGCTGAATGAGGAGTAGAACAGTCTTACCTCCTTTGGTGGAAGGACCCTTTCCAAGTGTGAGTCAGGAACAGCTTTTCCACTGTTCTCAGCACTGAATGGCAGTCATTCTCTTGGCTTCCCATAAGTCCTGGCCCAGAGTTGACACTGGACTGTTACCTGCACGACACGCTCAATTCGGCAGGAAGAGAAGGGCAAAGATCCTTCCCAACACCAATACCACGCACACTTTTAAGCAAACGTGTAGATTTAATTGCTAACTCCACACCTGGAATATGAAGGAGGGTCCTCAGGTTCCCAGGTCTTCTCCGTTTTAGCTCAAATTGGTACTTCTAGGCGTAGAAGTAGTGTCTTTCCTGCCCCAGCCACAACTGTAGAGTGCCATATGAATAAACAATAGAGAAGGCAAGAGATCACAGAAATATAACAGTGCTCTGACACCTCAGGTTTGGATTACTTAGAAACTGCATCAATTCCTGGAAAGGCTGACCTAACTTGTGATCCTAAGAGCTCAATAAATTGAATTCCACAGAGCTGACCATGTATTGGTTTTTGATGAAAACTTTAAAAAACAGGCTTGGGTTGGTTTTTTTCTCTCCACAGCAGCATAGTTCTGACAGTGTTGTATAAGCATCGTGATTTCTCTTGCTGCTTTGAGACAAGTTTCTTTCCAAGCCCCCAACATGCTCTGCACTGAGTTTTCCTTGGTTTTTCTCTCCACCCCAGAGGATGCTATGTTTCCATGATGTATTATTAAAGTGTGTATGTTGCTTATGAGCTACGCTGGTATCCTTCAGTAGGGAGACACAATCTAAATGTAAAATAGCATTACTGTGATAAATAAGGAGAATTCAAAGCTCTGGCACCTTTACTGTATGTATGAGATGTGCTTGGATGCTAAAAGCTACCCTCTTTTGCATGTAAAACACTAGTACCTTGTAGTTTCTTCACTGAGATCTCTAAGTACAAAAACAAAGTCTGACTTCTGAATGACTAATGCATGCAACTGCACTGCAGACCTGAGAAGTTCCTTCTGCAGCCACCTGAAAATGACTGACTGGTTCATAGCAAACAGTATTTAATAACAAGAAGAAACAGTATTAAATAACTAGAGCGAATTGGAAAATTATCCTACCCCATGAGTTGACAGGAAGCTTTTGAGGTGTTTTGTTGATTCATAGCACACAAAACATGAGAACTGGGAGGGACAGAGGCACAAAACCTAAAATGCTTCACTGGCACTAGCCAGGCATCTTGGGGAGCAATGGGTGTAATTCCCTCCTGAGAGAGTTCTGTGGGGACTGTGTAGGGGAGTAGCCAAAAGTGAGGTGGCAATGACCCTGCTCTGCAGCTCTCTTTTGACTTAATAGGAACAGCTGGTCAATGAAGTGTTTGCTAGAAATTTAACAAGGCTCAAACAGTGAGAAACGTCTGCCAATAAATCAAAAGGGAGCACTGAGCTAAATGAGGTTTAATTTAAATTCGTACCTAGGGCTGACAGATGAAAGCTTCATGGCTGTTCTGCATTGCATTAGCACACACAGGTCTGTGCCCACATCAGCAGCAACAGCAGCTCGGGGAAGATGACTCTGAGTGGCAGCATGGGGTCTTGGGTTAAGTGTGTGGCAGTCCTGTGAAAGGGGGACTAGTGGGGAGAGGCAATGGGAAGTCATTTCTCCCTAATGGCACACTTTCCAAGCTGTTTGAACAGGATGAAAACCCCCTTGGCCACAAATATTTTCAGCTCCGCTGTGCCCCATTGCAGCCATCAGTTTGGTTCCACTGTTCCCTGGCAGAGCAGGCTGCCATATCAGAAAACCCTGTAGCCATAGGGAGAGTGTCCCTGCAATGACAGCTGGGGACAGCGAGGGGAGGAAAGTCATCTAATACTTCTGTTTCCTGGCCAGAGGAAGCCTTCACAACCTTCAGCAAAAGGCCAGCTTTCCCTGAGCTCTCAGGATACGGTGGGTGTGGCTGGAAACCTCACACTGGGTCGAAGGTGGCCATCACTGGCACCAGGGGTTCATGCAGCCATCACGCTTCACTGGGCAGTTTTCAGGCTGACAGCAAGGGCTAGATTCCACCTTGAGACTCTCTCAGGCAGACTGGGTGCCTTTGGTCCCCTGGGAGATCAGGAGAGCCATGCCGAGGGAAGCATGGAGGTTTGCTGGTTGTGCCAGCACATCGCTCTGCTCTACCATGAGCAATGCTGACTTATTTTCAGGCAAAGGATCAGTTGCATTTATGTGACTTTGGAGAAAAGCTTTATGGCTTTTCTCACAGGCAACTTCAGCAACTGCAACTGCGGCAATTTCACTTCAGACTTTGTGCTGTAGCTGGATGCGTTTCGCACCTGTGCCTGGTGGCTTGCCTGAAGAAGGCTGGGATCCAATTTCCAGCTGTGCTGCACCTCATCACACAGGCTTCCTCACCTTTGTGCTGGGGGGAACTGAATCTGCTGCTGAAACAGCATCCCCTTTGCCAGGAGGCCTTGGGGTGCCATCAATGGAAAAAAACACTTTTCAGACAATTGGGGTAGTGGAATCAGCCACAAACAAGACTAGTGAGTGGGATGTTGCCACAGCACAAATGTGAGAGTGATGGACAGGTGCCGAGGGGGCTGCCTGTGTACCTCCATGAGGCAGAGTCCTGGAACCAGTGTGGGGCCAGGCAGAGCCAGCGTCCTCTCCCTACCCTCCTGGGCCTCTGCCCACGGCTGGAATGCACTGCAGAGGTACACGGGCAGCCCACTGTGCTCAAAAGATCTTTGTGTTGCCCAGCAGTGCTTGCTTTGAATCTCTGACAACACATGGAGCTGCTGGAGCGTTTGCTCACAGTTCACAAACCAAGATACAGGGCTGGCTGTCCCTTTGTCTGGGATGTGGTGTAACTGCAGAGGCAAAGGAGTGAAGATGGGAAACAGCTGAAGAATGAGCCGCAAGGTGAATTTCTTTGGGCTGGGCTGTCACTGCATTCTGCATGGCTACTCATTGCTTGAGTTGGGGAATCACTTTAGCCGTTTTGGTTTTGGTTTTTTTTCAAATGAAATTAGAGATACCCATGACACATACTACAAAACATACCAGGGTTTATTTCTGGTCTATGAGCAAATCTAAATAAATGCATCTGTATGGAAAGAATTGTGACCATTGCCTCACATACTCACCATGCTCTGACTGGAAGAAACCTCAACAAACTTCTTGTTTGTAATGATTTCCAGAAGTTTCAAAAAAAAGAGACTGAAAATAGTGCACAAAATGCAAGAAAGAGGAAAAAAGAATTGGAATAACTGACTTATGCAAATATACTGGTATATTGACATTCCAGTTAGCTTTTCATATACAAACTTGAGTATCTGTACACATATATGGACACATAAAATGGATTAGATTACTTCTGAGGCTTTTGAGAACAGCAGCTACACTTTTCACAAGGCAGCCATGTTCCCCTCAGAATTCATCTGGTAGGGAAATATCAAAAGCAGAATGTGAAGGCTTTGAAAGAAATGTGTAGGAGCAAAACAAGCTTATTTCTTTTTTAATCCAAATTGAATCATATGTCTTATATCAAAGCTATAAAAACCGAGGAAGGTAAAAGAGGTAATTCAAGTACTACAAACTTTAAAAAAATTGTATTATTTCCTTCTCTTTACACAAAAGAATCAAAAATAAGTATCAATCCCTAGCAAGAAATTCTCACCTCCTTCCTACCATTAAGAAAAAACTAAGGAGGCACATCCTCTTCTGGTATAGTCTGCTACAGCTCCTCAGGATTCAAAGGAACTAGGACAGTTTCTGACAATGGAGGACATGAGCCTCAGATCTTTAGTAAGTGAAAAAGCATCCTGTCTGAAACTATTCTGGAGAGGAAGCTTTTCCAGAGACAGCTAATAAAACACCTTTGGGGCTCTGTAAAGTAGATCAGTTGATCCTGAGTAAAGGCCACCACCATTTACTGCCTGTTGGGAGAAGTGCGGTGTCCCCTGGCCTTTTCCCAAGCCCCAGTGGAGCAGCGTGCAGGTCAGATGAGTTTTCCGGCTGGCAGCAGCCACCATCTGTCCCATTGGCCATGTCTGCCATTACATAATGCCCCAGATATGGGCAAGTGACCAGGAGGCACTGGAGAAGGAGGGTTCCCAGATGGCAGTGTGCTGCCACCACAGGTGCTTATTACACTGTTCCCAACTCAGGTCTGGGGAGCTTGGGGGAAGGGCAATGTCCAGAATGGGAGCGCATGAAGACTTTAAATACCAGGAGTCTGCTTCTTCCCTCCATTTTTTCACAGGATCCTCAGATCCTACTGGAGCAAGGGCTGCGCTACAGACTTGGCTCTGAAAAATTACAGTAGGCCAGGTGGTTCTGGAAAGTACAACACGCTCTGCATCACATACTCTCTGCATGGGCTCAACATGCCCAACCAAGACACTCAGACACCACACAAAGGAGTGTGAGACTGAGCTAGGACACAAGGAGCATAAAAGACCTAAAAATCTTATGGCACGCTGAAAAGGTTCCAGTAGCCTTGGAGCTATATTCAGCTAAATGACCTTAGACACTGATGCAACAAAAGGGTGATGTCTAGTCCAGAGAGGATTTACAGTGTGTAAATTAGGCTTCTGTAGGGCACATACCTCCCACTGGTATTAGAGACAGCTTCAGAGCACCCAGGAGGCTGAAGGCTCCAGCAGGGAGCCACATCCATCCAAACAATATAGACTCCTGGCACTCCCTGCTGCCTGCTCAGTACTTGCAGTGGTACATGAGGCAGGACATGCAATCTCTCCCTCCATTGCTGCAAAGCAGGGTGAATCCACTCATCTCTCTTGACACAGTGTGGTGGAAGTTAATGTCATTTCAATGGCATCACTGTTTTTTGCCTAGCCTCCTCACCTTTTCAGAGCAGAATGAGAGCTCTTCACAGCATGGCTTCTGTTAATGGGTCCTGGGCCACGATGGGGGCTCCTAGATGCAAGAACAGAAGTGAATAAAATAAAAGAATACCAACAACAGTTCTTGCAACTACCTCCTCCAACTTCTTGCCTTCTCATTCTCCTCACTCTTGGGTTCTGCAGCAATAACAGCTGCAGTAAGATTGAAGAGTGAACAGAATAATACTGCAAAATTCAGGTTATCTCTGGAAAATCTTCCCAGAACAGCCTGAAGTGGCCACATGATTTTAGATTAAGTGGGAGGACGTCACTTGCACTCAAAGGCCAAGACTAATTGCTGGGCTGGATCCATTAATCCCATCTGAGCTGCACAGGTCTCCAAATCTCCTGTCTCTTCTGGGAACATTGAAATATTACCAAACTAATAAAAAACTATCATCACCCCAAGCCATGTTCATCCACTGCTAGAAAACTATTCTGTGCCTTTGCACAAATTATGTTGGCTTCTTATGCCACCAAGGTAGCTTTTGTTAAAGAGATTTAACCAGGTTCATAACAAACAAAAGATCATTTGGCAGACCAGAAAACTGTATAAAATCACTACCGTAACAAGAAAGACATTTCTGACCTGCTGTCTGTGTATTTATTTTCTGCATATGGAATCAGTCATTTTGAATGCTTGATGAAATCAAGGACAATTAAACTAAATTGAGCTTTAATTTCAGACTGTGACATACCTCTACGTCTAAATATTTCTTTCTTCAGTTTTTGGAATTACTAACCAGCAGCACAAGCTAAGTTCAAATATCAGACAAGGTGGGAATAAGTCCATTACCCATCAAAAAGCAGACAATAAAGGTGTTGGAATACTTTGCATTACTCTCAGAACAGAAGAGTTTAAACAAGGTTTGTATTCCAATCCAGTATATACTTAGGATGAGAATAACATTTCAGGAATTGAGGAGGGATAGGACAAGGTCGAGCAGCAATGACCCAGCTAATGAGGAATCCCACCATTCTGTGCAAGAGGACAAATGAGCCCCAACGAGAGCTGAGTCCTCAGTGTTTATGAACAGCACCACTAGCTGTGCTCTCATCTTCCTGCACACCCAACATCACCTCTGGCGATGCTGCACCACTGGAGACCTGCAGAGAAATGATTCTTTATTGGCAAAGACACAACTGCAACACCTGTTTTAATCCCAGTCTCAAATTCAACTTTCCTATCTTAAAAAACCAAAAAACATTTTTCTCTGCTTCTTATAATATCTAATGTATCTGACTGTTGCAGGGTCTGATTCTTCTTCTCCAAGCAACTGGTGCTTCCCTGTGACCTGACTGGACAATTGATCCTCCTGGCAAAGTTTGCTTGTGCAGCAGCCTTTATTTCTATCCCACATTAGCTCTCAGTTTGACTCCAATTCTGAAAGGTCCCTGCTCCTGTATCTTTGATGGCAGGTCTGGGCTGGTTGTCAGCCGGGCACAAAGTGCTGTGCCTGTGTGATTTTGATCATGTTCTTTATTCTCAAATCCTCAGATGACCTATGAGAAGAACAAAGCTTTTCCAAGCTGAGCAGATGGCTTGCAAGGGGATACTTGTTCAGGAAGGGCAGGCTCTCTTAATGACTTTTCCAAAGTTCCATTGTCCATTGCCAACGATGTCATTTCCAGAAAGTGAATCCTGTGGAAAGACAGCAAGGCAAGATGATTTTAACAACACAGCACTATCCCTGGTCTATATGAAAAAGTTGTGAAAACTTTATGGCCATATGAACATTGATCAAATTGAGTTTTCTATAGGCCCTGGATGGCTGAAGTTCTGAAGTAGGGGGCTGAAGGGAGATGACTTGTACTTTCTGGAAGAGTCAAGTCAGTTGAGGCCAAAGAGACTAAATGAATCATTTAATCAGACCACACGGAGTCAGAAAAGGATTTTGATTCCATCCAAACCTCTTCTTATCACAGGAAGCTAAAGAGGAGGATATCACACAGCTTAGGGGAGAAAATTAATATCAAACCCTTTATGAAGTCACTCATTTGTGAAAAATCCACTCTGCTCAGTCTCTAAAGCACAATGGCTGGCCTCTCAGCAAGTCACTATTCAAATCCTCCCTGTCCAGTGACAGCGGCAGAGGAGGTGTTAGATGTCTTACTAGAGGTTGGCAGAACAACTTACAGGGGTAACTGTGGGTCCTACTATTTCCCCCTTGTCTCTAATGAACACTCACATCTAGAACAATAAAATCTCCTCTTGCTAGTGATCACTTCAAAAATAAAATTGGTTATGAAGATGATTAAGATACAGCTTGTGTGTAGTAAAACCTTCTAATGTCTATTTCCATCTACCTTTGAAATGCAGACTGCTACACAGAGGCAACCAAATGTCCCAGTTTAACCTCTTGGATGATTATCAAATCAAAAGGAAGAACAGTGAGAAATGCAGCAAATCAAGAGGGTTCAGGGACTTCAAAACAGCCTCTTCTCACATGCAATACTTGCGTGGGAGAGCAGGGGGGAGGAAACACTCCGTTAAGATCTTCAGTCAGTTTAGGACTTACTCCTATCACTTTCTGACAGCTTCTTCTATTATAACAAAATTTGATCCACTTCACAGGAGTGACTTATTACCAGTTCTGTTTACAGCACAGAGTGCCAAGCAAAAAAACTTTCCCATCCAGAGGTCAGCTTCCAGTCTCAAACTGCAATAACTAAAGTTACCAACAAAATCTCTTGACAACAGGAATCTTTTTTCTATTATTTTTTTTTTGAAAGAGATATAAAATCTATTTGAATTATTAGCTGCTCAAGTACATCAGAGAACAGAAGATAAATAGGATTCACTTGCAAAATGGAGGTAGAGCCAGACACATAGAATATGTCAAAAGGGATTTTTATTATGCTCTGTTTTTAAAGAGTGGCAAAACCACTGAAGTCTATGACCCAAGTATCATAGAAGTTTGCAACTCAGCCAAGTTATAAAAAATATTTATTTCTGCAGTATGTACAGATGGTGTTGAGAAATTACCCAAAAATTTGTCTAAGAAACATGAAAGTGAAACATCAACTTCAATCACATTTTGTGGGAACTGATACTCTCTTTCATTTCCAGAAAGTTTAAGGAATTAACAAGGATCTGGGCAACCATTTATTATGATAATTTGGTATGCAGTCCTCCTAGTTATAACAAGAACACTTATTCACCGGATCTAAGTTTGCACATAATTCTACCTACCCACCAGCATTTTGGAATGGAGCCCTGTGTGTTGAGGAAGTTACAGTAATAGAAAATGCTACCCCCACACCCAGTCACATGGATGTCATGAAGCTGAACTCCTCTTTATCCAGAGGAGTAGAGGAGGAACTGAGCAAAACTAGACCAGCTCAACAGGCTGTTTGTAAGGGCCTGCTGATCCTGTTTGGAAAATATCACAACTTGAACTTACTTGAATGATTGTCCTTTCAAAAGGACCCTTCACGATCACCTTGTTTGGGACAGTCTTTCTTCCTTCCCTCCTTCCAGCCGTCAAATCCCTAGTCCAAAACATGGCAAAAGAAGATTTCACCTTCACATCACTGTGTTTTGATTTGAGATCCCTACATCTGAAGCAACTGGTTTTTCCTCGATACTGAGCAGAACAGAAACAAGCAGTCTTTGTGATCCACCAGAACATTTGAGTTCCCATTTAGGGAAAGTCAGATGTGGCAATGATTTAGGGATGACAGCTATGAAGGAATGAGGCTGGGTTCCTATTTGGGAAATTACAGTGTTTTAAATATAAGGCTGAGATTGGAGATATTTTTAGCAAAATCATCTTCTAATTGCTCCAGGCTCTATGCATGTGTGCTACAGTCCTTGTGTCCTTGGAAAAATGCAGATTTTAGGTTGTCACAGACGGTAATTTTGTACTCTGTCACAAGAGCATGGTTCAGCAGAGAGAAGCTGTAAGTTTTGACATGGAAATCGCATTTTATGTAGTAACTCCTCTGACTTTTTATCCCCATTTGCAAAACAGGACAAGAACCATCTTGTGGGAGCACAATCCAATGTCACTACCTTGTGACCTTAGGAGAGGGGGTATACTCCAGCAATAGAGAATACTATTTTAAGCATTATTGCCAACAAATGCATTTGTGGGACAAATTGAAAATCTCTAAAAGATCATCAGCTCGGAGAACTTTGAGCTACAATGGACATTCACAAAATGGCTTGTATAGGTGCTATCTCTCAGATTCAATCTGTATGTACTGTATGTGCACAATGTGGTATGTGCTGCTGTCCCTGACACTGCACAGCAGCCATTCACTTTTGTTAGAAAGTAATTGCGGTATTCTGGATGATGATTTGTTGACTAGTTAATGGCTGTCACTGAACATACTGTATGTACATTAGCTCTCCTGTTTTAATGAGGAACAGAACTCTTTAATGCTCCTCTTCTGCCATTTTTTCATTTTTAATATGCAATTAAAAAATGACAAATGCAACCCTCAAAAGGGGTTGGATTAGACAATCTCTAGAGGTCTCTTCTAACCTCAGCTATTCTGTGACTCTATGAAAATATCTTGGAGTCTTTAAACAGTGTTAGGGGGGATATTATCACTTGTATATGAACAGATAGCTGAGACGCCAACACAGCTGGTAACACAAATCAAACTGTAGTAAGTTCCTTTTATCTCACACTGCAGCAGAAATGCCTTCACTTTGTCACAAAATGTGAAGGCAAGAGCTCACTGAGTGCTATTTCAGACAGGTGCTTGTTCCGTGTAACTTGTTAATATTTCCCCTGAAAAGCAGGTATCAAAAGCCATTACCTGGCTACATTTCAGCTGGTCGCATCTTTCTGTGCCTTACTCAACACCGGCACACTAAATGTGTTTCTCTGTAAAGGACTGAAAGGAAATTCCACATGGCCACCAAAAAGTGGGGAAGTGTGTGCCCCAGTTGCTGCCTGCCCTGGAGAGCCCGTGGACTGGTGTGTCTTGCCACAGTGATGGTGGTGGTACAAGTTGTGGTCTGGATCTCTAAGTCCAGTCTTGGTGTTTCTGTTGGCATGGCTGATGGGTGGCCTCCTTCTCCAATCTCTCCCCTGTGGTTTCATGAGGACCACGTCTGTTAGGTAGGAGAAGACCAGTCTGTGACATGCACACTTCAGTTTCCTGGAAGTTGCCTTGGTTGTTCCTTACTAAAACTTTCACTGTGCTTTAACTTTATGTCAACATGATCATCTGTGTTTCATGGAGCTCATTCTGAATAAGTCTGAACAAAGCTTTCCATTACGTCTGATAAATAAAATTGCTGATCTCTGAATCAAAATGGCTTGGCTGGTATCCCATGGCCTAGTACAATACATGCAATCTAGCGCTGAAAGTCGCCTTTAGCTGGGGTCATAGCACTGAGCGCTCCCCTCAATGTCACAATGAATCTTTCCACTAAACTACTTGCAGCTGGGTAGGGCAGAGGTGATGTGACACATCTGATACAATTTCTTTTAACTAACAACAGGCACTCTTTGGATGTGAATTGAGTTCCACTGTCACTTAGAATCCGTCCAGGAACTTGAAAACGAGAGTCTTAACACTTCCAGCATCTGGGCTGAAATAATTTGCACAGAGTATTGCAAGCCGTTTTCAAGGCACAACTACCAAAGCTGAAAAAATGCTGCCTATGAAAAGTGAAGAGAAGCTTTCCTGAATTCTATCTGCTGACTGTGTCTACCAAAGAGTACATTGTGTTTGTGGATAACCTTGGCATTGCATTGCCATTGCCAACGCCAACCATCATTTACCCCACAGACCACCTGGCCAGCATTTAGTTAGCAAACAGTCCTCACATGCTTTTTTGTAGCACAAAAATCCTGATCTTAAAGGTCCTTCCCAACTTTAATTATTTTATGATTCTAAGACACATTGCAAGAGGTGACTGTCCTTTCAGCAGTCAGTTCATTTGCTTTAGAAAATGCTAGACCAAAAGAGTGGAGAGGGGGTAAAGGACTAACACCATTTCACTCAGGAAAGGGAGCTCTGCTGCTGTGAGGGGGGATGGAACCATAGTAGGAAATTACTTCTCAAGAAAAGAGCATAATTCTGAGACATTTTGTAGTTGTAATGCCTCTCAGATAGAATTGCATTTGCATATTATACACTAACCAGTCCCTTGTGCGTCATTTAAACTCTCTTCACACAGGCAATGCTCTGTCAGTTTTTATAACCCAGCTGCCTGTACAGGAATTGTTCTGTTTTCCTTCCCAAAACTGTGTGTGAAAGCAGAACTGTTCTGTGCTCACAACTGGCTTTATGGAATGGGTATTTTTGTCAAATCTCCACAAATTCAGAAAATATTTTGCCTACGGATTGAACAGGAGCTGCTACATAATGCAGTAAATTTTGAATTCCATACTTAGTGAGAGCTGATCATTTTTCCTCTTTGAAGCTATCATTAGCAGATGTTCCAGGCTTTCGGTATCTGCTGCACAGTCCTCAGCATAGACACAGGCACACAGGCTAAACTCTTTTCTCCATCAATATGGTGAGGAGTCCCAGTGTCACAGGCTGCTGTTCTTGATCCATTTCTGGAAGCCTCATGATCACTTCCTGCTCCTTTGCAGCTCTGGGCCAGCATGACCAAGTCTTCATGAGTGTGTCTCTAATTTTCTGTAAGCATCGAGAAGCCTCAGTGGCACAGACAGATGCCAAAGGGACAACAGTTATTATACACAAGTGCATGAGGCCTTAGTACTTGCACATCTATTCTGCGTCCTGTAAATTGAAGAGATACAAGAGTAGTAACTACAAAGCTGTAGCTAATAGTGACTTCCTGGCCTGTATCAAAAATAGTGTGGCCAGCAGGATGAGGAAAGTGATTCTTCCCCTGTACTCAGCGCTGGTGAGGCCACACCTTGAGTACTGTGTTCAGTTCTGGGCCCCTCAGCTCAGGAGAGATATTGAGGTGCTGGAGAGGGTCCAGAGAAGAGCAACAAGTCTGTTGAAGGGACTTGAGCACAAGTGCTGTGGGGAGAGGCTGAGGGAGCTGGGGGTGTTCAGTCTGGAGGAGGCTCAGGGGTGACCCCATCACTCTCTACAACCACCTGAAGGGGATTGGTGGGGATTGGTCTCTTCTTCCAGGGGGCCAGTAATAGGACAAGAGGGCACATGCTTAAGCTCTGGCAGGGGAGGTTTAGGTTGGATATTAGAAAGAAATTCTTTACAGAGAGAGTAATCATGCATTGGAATGGCCTGCCCAGAGAGGTGGTGGATTCACCATCCCTGGAGGTTTTTAAGATGAGACTGGATGTGGCACTTAGCGCCATGATCTAGTAATGACAGTGGTGTTGGATCAAGGGCTGGACTTGATGATCTCAGAGGTGTCTTGCACCTTGTCAATGCACCTGATTCTATGATTCCTTCTGCTTCAGACCCACGTGCCTGCATATTTGTTACTGATGGACTGTTGGCCCATTTCCACTAGTCAGGATGACTCAGTTGTGCACTTCACCTCTCAGTGGAGCTAAACAGCCTCCCTTGCTGCCCTGGGACCAACTTGCCTTCCCTGCAGACAAAGTGGTGCCCTCAGGGGAAAGCAAAAGAGGTGTTTTACCACCCCATCTGACCAAAGCACCCCCTTCAGACACCTGTGCCTTTCTTCTGTAAAGCCCTGAACCATGGTCTGGAGGACTGAAGACCATTACTGAGCTGTCCAGTCAAAAGCTGTGCAGTGGGGAAACACACACAACCCTGGCAGTATCTGAATGTTTCAGCTCACCTTCATGGGGCAACACACTTGAAGGGCTTGCTGGAAATGGCTGAGCTTAGGGAGGGGGCAATGCTTAGGAGGAAGGGCTGCATGCAGGCTCTCTAGTCCCTGCACTGCCCCAAATTCATTACTATGCCCTGCACTATTCTGTAGTTAAACCAGAAGCCCCTTGTGAAAAGGGATGTGATGAGCGTGCCCACGTGCGGCTACAGTGCTGCAGGAGTAGCAGTTCTGCCTTCCCCATCCTCCCTGCTGGGAACAGGGATTTAGGGAACACAGAGCAAGACCTTCCTTGCAGAGCCAGCAGTACAAGACTAGCCACAGGAAAGGAGCATCAATAACAGTTTCAAGCAATTTTGTACTTTTCCTGCTACTAATACTGGAGGGGATTGGGCTGGATACATATGTCAAAAGGCTAATCTCAGGTATCTGAGGAAAGGAGGATGCAACACCAGCCTTTTCCCTAACACACTGCTCTCACTGTGCCTGGGAGGCTGCACCAGGCAGCTTGCCCCATGAAGAAGGAAAGTTCAGCACCACTTCTAATGGGTGCGCCAGGCTCAGCAACAGGAAATCACCATCCTCATTTAGCTATGTGCACTCTTGACAAATGACCTGTCTGTGACACCAGAACCAAAGGAGGTTGTGTTTTTCTGCTTAATGTTTGCAAGAGGAAGCAAGCAGCCAGCTGCTAGTCACACTGGCTGGCACAGGCTCTTCTTAGTTTCAGGGATAAAAGCTTTGATGCAAGCAGCAAATGGTGAAAAGCGCAAAGCCAACCACAACTGCTTCAAACTTCAGCATTTGCCTGCTGTAGATTATTTTTGCAGAATACCAGCAGGTCACTGACTCACATGGGTAAGTATTACCTGGAAGCAGCATTATCATTGATTTCGTATGATTGATTTCTCAGTAAAAGAGTAACATCCTAAATCTTTTCTTTTAAAAGAACAAACTACCATAGCAGGAGAAAGTAAATTATTCTGGGAGCCCACTGCTTTAAAGAGAGAAAACCTTTCAGAGATGTTTTTTCACTGCCTGATGGAAGAAAGGGGCTTGTTTTGCTCCTTAGTGCTTTCCAAGCAGTTATTTTATGGGTCTCAAACCTCCATGTTGTCAAACCAGAATTCTTCATTAAAAAGATCTTGCATACAATAGTCTATAAACTGAACCGAAGGAGAAGATTATAAGTACTAAAATATACAATGAAACAGCACCAACTGCCAACCAACCTGACAGGGGGAATTCAAACTAAGATTGTTTTTCTATTCTTGTCTTACCTCATTATAAGTCAGAGTTTTTGTTTACCCTGGAGAGAGACATGTTTCTGGTTTTGCAGCACTCTGAATCTATCCCCTCGTCCCTGTAATGCCAGGGGTCTCAGCAGACTTGCTTATCTCGTGGTCCCCTTGATCAGAACTAATGCATAGGCATGACTAAAGCCCACTTGTGGGGCTTCTTACTCTGGGGTTCACCAGAACAGTGTTCAGTAGAGACATCTGCTTGGAATTTACTCTCTTACCTCTCCAGTCCTGTTGTCTGTTCAGTCCTTCAGCTTAAGTTAATACATACACAGATAAAATGTGTGTATTTCTATTGGCAGAATATGAGGCAAGAGGAAAGTGGAGCATGTAATGCCCTTGGCCCCACATGCCCTGACTCAGAGTGCAAACTGCCCTCCCCATGCAGGCCAAGGGCATACCCAGCTGCTGCAATAGTAAAATCTGTAACTGGGAGCTCTATTGGCACTGCACACAGGTTTACATAGCACTTACTAACCTAAATAGGGTTCAAAAGTGTCCCTATGCCCCTGTGCTGTGACGCAGGGATGTGTATCACATACCTACTACTCCCAGTGATCTGGGAGCACACACATGCCTCTGTATAATTGTGCCCTTGAGCTTTTGGAGCTCAGGAATAGTGCAAATGTTAAGAAAAGAAAAATGGCTTACCTGTTACTCTGCTCTTCCAGGACCTCATCCCATACACTTTGGCTCTTGGTCCCTGCCCCTCCTAAGAGGCAGTGCATCTTAGTCTCCTGGCTGAAGGGTAGGTCCTCACCCCTCACATCAGCCCTTCCTGCCTTCACTTGTTCTCTCTGCTCTGCTAACCATCTTCTTTTCCTATATAAAAAGCCTCTTTTCTCAGCCTCACTGATGTCTGCTCCCCTCTTACCTTTCCACTGAGCTGGGAACAGTTCTCTTCTATTGCTCTTTGGTACACCAGACACCACCAGTCCTGGCTGCCTTTCATGCCTTTTCCTCCGCAAGTCCAAACTCACAGTGTCCGCATGGACACTGCATTGTTGCCTGGTCTCCAGTAGCTCCCACTGTAACTGCTCCCACTGCTTATTTGCTGGCCACAGAAACACCCAGCATCCCCTCCCAAACCCAGAGCACACTCTGTGGAAATCTCTACTCTTCTTCCAAGCTTTTTGTGTTGAATCATCCTACCTTTTTGAATTTTTTACCATTTGAAGTTTCCCATCAACTGATGACCATATTAGTTCAGAAACTCTTTGAAGTATGTTTTGATACTAACAAAATACTGTTCCTTCGGTGTTACATACTTGGTATTTATACAGACCTATTTAATATGATAACCTTATTGCCTCTCCACATTGGAGAAAGTTCTGAGTAAAAGAGTTAATAAAAATTTAATTTTCTCAAAGTATCATAGATGAATGCTCCTGAAGCCAATTTGTGTGCTTTCTGCTAGTCAAATAGAAACAAAGATACTGAGGGTTGAAGAGGAGGAGGAAGAAAGAGGAGATGAACAGTATTTCTGATTAAATTTCCATCATGGGAGTCAATTTGACTATAATTTGATTTTATTAAAAATATATAAGATTTTTACATCTAGTACTTTCTAAGGGAAGTGGAAATGGGCTGTTCTTAGATTTTACTTTAGGTTTCTTTGCAACACTAAAAAAGCTATTATTGCTGTTCCCTTATCCAGTTCCCTGACTTTCTTCCACATTTTCACACTTCTAGGTGCAACAACATCACTGAAAGGTTCATGCTCATGTACCCCCACCTCTGCTGCTGACTAGGGACTGAAATAAACCAGATTAAAAGGATCCCTGACTGAGGGAAAACCATTTAGTAAATATCTCAATCAACCTCTCGCCTCAGCCCTATAGATGTCTGCAAAAGCTCAGCAGACTCTCACCAGAGAAGCAGAAAGAGTGCTAACCTATACTCCCAGTGCAAACATTAACTAATTTATCCAGATGTCAGTGCAAAGAGTATGTCTTACCTTTGTTTGTACATGAAAATAGGGAGACAGGGTCATGAGGGAGGGAAGGGAAAAAAAGGCTCCTTGCTGATTTGATGAATACTGTCACAGCTGGTAGATGCTGCTTTGATTTCCCTGCGCAAGCATGACTTACAGGGACAGCACTGCCCTACCCATCAATTCTCAAGGCTGGAATCATACAGGGATGAGCATACAGGCTTGGAGTGGAGCACTGCCCTCAAAGAACATGTGAGGAGGGTCAGCCACAGGGCACAGGTTTCTCTCAGTCTCACATCTGATGGTGGGACAACTGGAAAAGCAGGCAGGTAGGTGTAATGGAGCAATACAAACTTGAAGAAATATGCTGTAAGCATAGAAAGTAGAAATTTGACACTGAAAACAAAGGACACAGGTGAAATCTAATCCCCGCAGGGTTTGTGAACCTTGGAAGGTGCAGTAGACCCCAAGCAAGGTGAAAGCAAACCTTGTACTGTAATGTAGGACAGTGGTCTGGCTCCTTTTAAAGCATTTCAGCCCAATGTTACTCCTGTGGAAGCTAACAGAACTGTTTTGATTTAGTATTTGATTAAAGGTCCAGACAAAGTAATATGATTGATGGAAAATACACAGCTCTTAACCAACTAATTGCATATTTTTAATGACCTTATAAATTTAACTGACTACTGCAAGAATTTTGATACTATGAAATTTACCCTCAATAAAAATATTTGACACTGATCACAAAATCCTCATAACACAGAGGAGCAGCATAAAATGATACACATCATATTCACCGAAAAAGAAGTGAGAGGAAGCACTGAAGAGACAGACAAGAATTTGCAGGAGAGATGCAAGAGGAACAAAGCTGACTTCGGCTCTCATTCCCTCTCTGATGACTATAGATGAGTCCTAGGAAATCAGCTTGCTGTGCCATCACCTGAGGTCGCCAGAGACAATTAAGCCCTACACATTATGCAGATACAAAGTCACACCTCTTAGGCACAGAATCAAGGAGGTGCCGTGCAGAGGAATGGGGATCCTGAAGGACTGCTCCAGAGAACACACAAGCCAATATGAACATGACGTGCCAGCCCAGGTGCATCAACCTCCTTCCTTAAAGCAAACAGAGAGGAGCACTGGGTAGGGGTGACAAAAGTTACCATACCTCTCCCAGTGTGCTCAAATGCCAGATCTGGTTTGCATTTGCATTCAAACCCTGCAAAGTCAGAAACAGTTAAGACAAGCACCACAGTAACTGCACACGTAACAAGAACATACCGGCAGTGGAGGCAGGATCTTAATTAGAAGGAAATTTCAAAAATCAAGATCGGCTTTTTAGTTCCAGAAAAATGCCAGCTAGACAGCTGCAACCTGAAAAAGGAAATTGCCTTATTACAATACAAGTCCAGGAGTTGGTCCAAGTAGGTGGGCTACCAGCTGTAGGGTCATGCTGAATGATAAATCATCAGGGAAGGCTCATGCAGACCTCTTGCACAACTTTTCATGCAGCTCCACTTAACACTTAATGGATAAGCTACATAACATTAGCCTGCCGTAAAATAGGTACTTCAGGCACCATTTGTTTTCTTTCTGGTTCTAGTTGCAGGAAGAGCAAATTATACTTAAAAATGGCATAATGGATCATGGCCATCCGATGGGCTGGGGGGTTCCTGCCAGAGAGAAAAGCCACTGACCTCTGAAAAATGTGGATCATTTTCTTGGAGGACAGAACAGCAGTAGCACTGTGGTCTGCTGGTGCTTGCACTGGTACCAGGAAAACACAGACATCAAAAAAGTAAACACATCTTTAGGAAAAGTATTTTAAACCATTGACTTTATTAAAATACTTAATACATGGTTTGTAGAGGAATGTACTTACATTTTCTGGAAACTCCACTGAACGCAAATTTTAATTATATATTTAACAAATGACAAAACAGTGGATGAACTCATGCTGTACACCAAAGAATAGATGAGGTAAGGGGTTTTTTTATCATCATTATTTTCCTGGCACAGACTCTTCTTTACTTTTTAGCTTGAATCTCTTGAATATCTAGTAGCAGAGAAAGGAGGTTTGAGTTTCTCATGGCATTAAACCCATCTTGTCCAAGTGAAAGTCCATTTGCTTTCACCAAGTTCTTCATTCAACCCTTCCCCAGGAGCTTCCTCTTCCAGAAAAGTAAAGGCAACTGACCTCTCTAAAAAGCTACAGGTCACAGTGCAAGAAGAATTTGACAATCAAATGCAAACATGGAGCTCTAAACCTTCTCAGAGTCAATACTCTTTCAAAATATCCATTTCAAGCTGAGAGTGGAAAAAAGACACTGTCAAAATACAAGGGCTACAACATGTTCATGGACTTGGTGGAATGCACATGGAAGACAGCTTGCAGTGCTGCAGCTCTAAAGTAAAAGGTAAACCAGAAGCCAGGTCTTGTTGAAATACAAGATGCAAGAGCTGGGAAGGAGAAAGACGGAAATTACCCAGACACATCCTTACAAAAATGAAATGTCCTAACCTCACAGAGAAGGCTGTAATCATCATACACATTGCAACTGCCATGAACCATGAAGATCAGTGACAAAGTGTATGTTACGACAATCTCAGTGACAAGTATAATCTGGGGGTAATTATTTATACCGAGTAAAGAAATAATTAACTGTGTGTTTCAATGCAAGATGCACAGAGGATGCACAGGTATTCACATCAAATTAATAAGGCTCTTTTTTAAGAGATCATTTTGCAACCTTGCATAGGTGATATTATATCTTTTCTATAGATAATGTGCAGAAACTATGTACAGTTGAAAAAAAGAACTTTGATGAACACATTATTTTCCCCTCAAGTTTTATCATAGTATAAAAAGTAACTTATATAACTCCTTCAGTTCTCTAAAACACATATGGAATATCCCAGAAACAGAAGCCAGGAACGCCATCTAAATGAATGCCGTGTGCATTTATACAACAGGTTGAAACAACTAGGGAAGCCACCACAAAGCATAGTCGTAAAGTTTCCATATAGAAAAAAATGCAGGAGTAAATTTTGCTTACAAACATGAAAACTCATTTAAACAAAAATGCATTTTAGTTATAACAAATTAATGACCTTCACTAATTAGACTGCTCAATGGATGGATGACTCACACACTAAGTAAACGATACCAAGAGCCAATTCAATCCCTGCTTGATAAATGTACAGTAAACTTTAAAATCTGCATTTGGTTTCCAATTAATCCCGGCTCAGAACAACTCCTCCCTTAGACAACCAGACGGCAGCTTCTCAAAACTAATATTATGAACATCTGCCAGTGTGCTGCAACAAAAGCCATCAAGGCATTCATGCGCGTCTTCATTTGGTAAGAAAGAAAGCCAGCCAGAGGATGAGCACGGTGCCACAGGAGAGCCAACCCCACATTTGAAAATGAGTGTCCTGTTCCCTGGGACACTCATCCACCACCCTCAAATGACTTATTTTCGTCCTGTGATTACCTAAACCAGGAGACTCTCTGTCTGATGTGGCTCTCTTCCACCGGAACTATCTTCTCTTTTACACAGGAGTTGCCTGGTATTTCTTTTGCCATTTTGTGCCTGGATGCAAGACACCATTATTAGTGCTGCTTATTATTCTTGCATATCACAGTGATGTGTACTTTTTAGCAGTATTTACAATAGTATCACTGTGGAGAACTAAGCCCTGTACGAGAAACAGTCTCTTTAACAGAGACCTTAATACTAAGGATTTGGTAGAGTTCTGATCTACAGATAAACTTAAAAAGGCAAAGCTAAAATCAGGCCACTATACATTTGGCGTTAGGTTCAAACATGAGGAAAAAGCAAACACCCAGCACATTCCCTTTCAAAGGGATGCTATTTACAAGAAGGATACACTTTTTCAATATTTCAATAACAAAAACCCAGCTAATTTTGAAATTAGAGCAATCTAAGGCGGCTTAGTTTTCAATCAACAGAGAGCACAAACAACATTGCTGTTTGCTGTTAAACACAGGTCTTAGAAATGCAGGGAAACTATGATCAGTTATACTATGGGTGACAAATCACAACCAGTCGAATAACAATAGTAAAAAAACACTTCTGCTTTTTTTAAATACAGCTTCTAAAAAGTACAGCATCCCAATGTTTCCTCAGTTCCAGATTGCTGACATTATAAATTAAAGGTGAAAAGAGATCCATATATAAACAAGGCAGCTTTCCACTGACTTCATTGTACTTGGCTCTTGTCTAAACCTTTGGAAATTTAATCTTCAAATACCATAAGGTAAGGTTGAATTTATCAGTTACAAAACAATGTCCATTCGTATGTGGAATTAGGAAAAACAAAACAAAACAAAAACCAAACTCAAAAAACACACACTGGTATTTACAGCAATTCAGATTTCTTTTTTTCCAGCCTTCACACTTGCATATCACCTTCTGCAGAACTGTAAACACACTATCCACTGAGACCATGGCCCTATGTTATAGTACGTGGCCTTTTGGGTGGTGGGGGTGGCATGAGTTCAGTGTCAGGGTCGAGGTGGTGTTTCCGTGTCTGTCCTTGAGAAGCTGCTGCACATCTGTCAATGAACTCAAATAGCATCTCCTTCGTGACTGGATTCTGGATGCTGTTGCATACAGCTGCGAACAAAGAACATATTCTCAAGTTACTAAACCAATTTGCTGTAGTCGGCACTTCAGTAATTTCATCCCCTCTTTGCAAAATAAGTAACATATTCCGGCTCTAGTATTCAGCCTTAAACACACACTTTCACAAGATGGTAGTGTCTGGAGTCACAAATCTCTGCTTTGCCCCTCAGAGGGCGAAGCAGTGTCATAGGCCCTTATCCCCATGGGAATCTCTCTTTCTAAAACTAGCAAAAGGCCTGCGTGTGTAAAGCTTCATGGGGTGACTATAAAACCACCAAGAACTGACCTTGTATTGAGGCAAGCAAGAGCAACAAAGGCCTTGTGAGACATGGCTTTGAAACATGCATCAAATCCAAGCAGCCAGAAACAAGATTGCCCTAATATCAAAAACCTCTGAATTATGGTAACTGGTTTTTTTCACCAGTAACTACTACAAATACCATAAACCTGCAATGCACAGTCATTTTTTTTTAACCCTTATACCTTCATGGGACAGAAAGACTTGACACCAAGCATACAGCATGTCTAGCACACCAGCCCATATGATGGAGGAGCAGTCACGGTGCTGCATGGCGGTGGCCAAGGCACACATGTATGAGCACCCTTGGAGCACTTAACGTGACTCCCCAGGCCACAGTTTGTAAGTAATGGCCCATGGGATTTTATGGGACAAATAAAAAGGCTTACTTCATTTAAAACAAGTGAAATATTTTTATACATTTCCTATGTAACTTTATATTTCCCTAATTAATCCTCCCAAGAGAAGGAGAGGGAAAAATTAAGGAGCAAGAAATTCAGTAGGAATCCTACAACCACCTTGGAAGAAAGCAGAAAATTATTAGAGGATAACCGATAGCATTAAGGACTGGCCACAGTAGATGCAATTTCCATGCAAAATAATCTACTGACCCCCTAGAGTACTAAACAATGTTAAGACTCTTTAAAATGCACTTGCAATGTAGCATTATGATTAACAGTGACTCTCACAAGCATTCCTCTCTCTCCTGCAGAATTCCAGAACCATTCAAAGGATTACTTTATAACTAATAAAACACTTTCCTAACAGTATTTTTAATTATCTCATTATTTTTGGTGAAAAAGTGCTTTAAGAGTTGTCAAGTATTTGACTTTAGTGTTTGGGAAGCATTATGATTATCCATAGTTTAGGAACAGAATTTGTGCCACAAGGCAGGTGGTATAACTCTGTATCAACTTTAAAGGGCTGCCCTAGTTTAATCACTCAAAAAGCCCTTCTCTTTTTAATTTGAACGGTATCAAGGTCCAAAAGCAAGACACAGACAGGTGGTTATTTTGTTGCTATTTCTGCCAGGGTTAAAATAAACAGTATTTTTCTTCAAGAAAAAGCAAATAGAGCAGAGAGGATCTTGAGAAGGGGACAATGGAAGTCTCAAATAAGAAAGTACAACTTTTGGAAATTTTGAAAAATGGTCAAAAGCGAAAATTTAAAGCCAAAAGAAAACCCTCTGTTTTGAAAATTCCTATGGAAAAAACAAAATATTTCTTACAAAAAATTCTTCCTGTAGCATTTAATTTTAATTTTATTTTTTAGGAAATTCATTATATTTTGGCAGAAAAAAAGTCAGGAATAACATAACTGCTCTACAAATGGAGAAAATGAGAAGAGAAAAAGGGCAGATATATATGCCCTTAAGAATGAAGGAAAGAAGAATATGCTACTCATCAAAGAAGAGAATACTCCAAGGAAAACAAACTATTGAAACACTAGTGAAACACAGAAGAGAAATTTAGGTCATGGTAACAAAGACACGTTGTACTTATTTGACTTTTTGAGGCCCATTCCTCCTTTACAATGGGACTGCTCAGCAAGTCTTTCAGCTACATTGTGTGCTGGTCCCTAAGGTGCCAACAGATCTATTATTTCCTGGCAAAATGACCACATTGTGTTTATTCAAGAAAATCTACTCACTGCTCAGGCAGAAACATAAGTAGAAGGGCTCAGAGAAAATCCTACATCATTATCTACACATGCCCTAGTAATTAGCACGGTCTTAAATGTGATTTAACATTTTGCAACTTAACAAAAGTCAGTATCAACATGACTATTCTTGTTCAGCCTTGCACACACTTCTACTCAAACTCTTATGCTTCACCTGAAAGTAAATATCCACATTTAATTGATAATATTTGGAAAGATATTTTTTGGCAGACAAGCATAAAAGCCTCATAATTCTGCAGGGATATAACCCCACTTCTCATTTGTTTTCCCTTTTCATTGTTCTACAACTACTGTTGAAACCCAAGATGACATTTTTCTCCTATTAATTTTCTAGCCCATCTGCCAAATAATGGTTTTGGCATTATGAGCAGAGGTGGATTCTAGTGTATTTTTTTTTCAGTAAATTCCACTCATAGTGTGCCAGCCTGCTTTACATCCCAGCATGCCAACACAACACTAGGAACTGGTGTTAGCTAGTTAACTGCTATCACAACACTATTGTAAATACAAACTTTCTTGGCTCTGACTTAAAAGGCATGCCCTGCCATTTAAAGTTGTCTTTGTGCAAGTCTTTGCAGCTCTACACAGATTTAGGCTCTTGCTTCTGTGCTATCTGTTAAATACTGAATCAGAGTATTCATTTAATTGACTTCATCAAATAACCCCGCAGCCAAAGGACTCATGCTATATAAAAGCTAATGATGACAGAGCATTTGCAAAATGAAACATTACTATAATAAGTTAGGGAAGCCAGGTCTCAAACTAGAAATGGGAACACAGAGTATCTTTCCTTCTTAAACCAGAACAGGGTTAAAACATAAAAAGTTCAGCCTGAGAAACTTTTAAAGCAAATTATTCTACTCACCCATGGCAGTGCTGTAGGCATTTGGAAAGCTTTTATCTATCCTCTGTCTCATGAAGACCCAGCTGTTGTTCTCAAACTTGCACTCTATAATTTTATTGTCATACTGTTTCAGTTCTTTTGTCACCTGTATAAAAAAAAATTGTTTGGGATAAACAGATTTTAATTCACATTTTTTCTTTCTTTTAGGGATAAATAATAGAGGCTGAAAAGCTGCCCTGAATTTTTCAGCAACATGCCTCCATCCTACACACAAAAACTGCACGGACTACATCTCCATTATACATATGCTCAGCTACTCAACATTTTAAAAATAGTTTTTGAATCCACTGTCAATATAAAGCAATTATATTATGCTAAAACATCAGCAGTGCTAATAGAGGGGGAAAAAGTCACTTCTGGCCCAAATGCAAATAGGTTTCCATGGGAATAAACTGCTTCCAGTGTAAGTGCTATTGCCAGCCTAAGTGCACGAAATGTATTATCCATGTTTCATCAACCTTCTTTGTTGAAGGTCTTACAGCCAAATGTCAGATTTCAATACTAGAAAGCTTAGGGAAAATTATTCCACTCTTTACATTACTGAGGTTTTTTTCTTTTCCTTTTTTTTCTTTCATTTGTCTTTAAAAATTAAGATTGTAACTCCATCATAATGCAGGTTTTCAAATTACATATATTCTAAATCCCCTTCAGGCCTCTCTTCATTGATTCATAGATTTGTCAGCAGCCAATATCCTGAGCTATCTGTCTTTCTATTTGGCAACGCTGTGTGGTTTGGAAATGTAGTTTATATGCATTGGACTTACTAGTTGTTTTGGCTACTTCATCCTATGCATCCTAATCTATGATACAATGCAAAATTTTCAAGTAACCATGGTAACCTGAAACCTTATCTAACGCTTTAACAATTTTACCCATATACTTCACTTTGTTCCAAAGGGCCTCTTCAGTAGTACAAAGCTGTATTTAACTGCTAGCTGTGTTTAGTTGCTACAGTTTACCTATGAAAAGCTGTACAAGGCAACATAACTCTGGATTCAGCATCTTATGCATAAACACACTCAGAAAAAGGGACGGGTTACTGCAATTCATTAGCATAATTTTTCACCTCTGTTGTCTACTTGCTCCTAAGCGGTGACACGGGAATTTACTACTGTCAGAGGGATGCAGATTTGAAAAAGGCCATAACTGTCTCCAGACAGCTTAATAGCACATACAGTGGAAAACCCCATGAACCTCTTTTCCATTAACTCCCAGATAAAACCAAGTAATTAATGAAATGGTCTTGAGCGTGGACCAAATCCTCCTATACTGCATAGTTCAGGATTTATCCTTAATTTGATAAGCAGAATCCTAACATTCTTCTTGGTATTTACCCTGAATACGTTTGCTCCTGGACAGGGAGCACTGGGATTTTACTCATCAAGTGAACATGGCACTATAAGAAAATTCTGTTAAACTCACAACTCAGTCCTGTCCTGCTGCAAGACTGACAGAGTTCGATTTGGGTTTTCATCCATTCCATCACCCTCGAAGAGCTTTTTTTCTCAAGTCATTTGCTCCTTAAGCAAAGTTTCTGTCTTCTGTTGATGACCAGTTGGATGAAATCAGCCAACTGCCCAGATCAGGAATCTTTCCCTTTGCAGCATGCTCTGCACAGCACTGCACTTCTTCCATCCACACTGAAAAGCTATATACAGTCCAGAGGTTTGACTGACACAAAATTGTGGATTTATTTATGTTCCATTAGGTGTATGCAGGAAAGCACAACATCCTTTTCTAGCACACTATGCATACATAAACCCAGGAAGAAACTCGTGGCTGTGCAGTGCCTTGGGAAGATATATTATTTTGAAAACAGCTGCTTAGTGGAAGCAGGGGCAGCAGGGGGTATGGCCACATGTCTGATTTTTAGCAAAAGCAGGGAAATGTTAGAAAGATCACCTGCTAGAGAAAGAAACGTCCAAAATTGCAGGCAATGACTTCGACTAACCACCCACCTCATAAGGATTTCTCACAGCTTATCATTCTTCTAGGGTTCAGATGCTCAGAATGGCAATAAATTAGATGGCAGCTTTATCTGACTGTGGCAATTAAGCAATATTATTAACTATCGAGAGACTTGCTTGGCCATTCATTAGCAATCTGGAAGACAGATCTTTCCACAAAATATGAACACCTGCCAAAGCACTGACTTAAATGAATTTTCCCTTTACAAAACTGGTGATCACAGCCTTTAACAATTGCAAGTTGTAGCAATTACTTTACAAAGGAAGAAATATAGCACCTACTTTTCCCTGTACTTTGTTAAGTGACCTTAGTCTTGTAAAGGTACTTCTTGTAATATTAAAGAATATTTTAGGAATTGTTGGACATTTGATTAAGACTACAACTACTCTGAGCAAAACACACTTTGCAGCATTAAAAACACTCTTCCATTACTGTGCCTTAGTAGACTTCTAAACAGGCATTGTTTATGCACAAGACTGAACCAGTCGGTAGTGATCCTCGTATCCATAACTCACACCTTACTTACTCTACTTATCATGTGCATGCGACCTTCTGGTATTTCAGCTTCAAAGTGTGCCAGGAAGCCATCAAATTTAACTGTCTTGAAGCACCTTCCCTGTGGGAATTCATTCTGAGCTGCTCAGGGCCGTGTCTTCTTGATCCTGCCTTTACAACATGGAGTTCATCCCTCCTTCTCCCCTTTAAGCATTACAGTCCATAGCAGTATTTGAACAATGCACCATCACTTCTCTTCCTGAGAGGTGCTTCTCTAGTTAGTGCTTCACAGAAAGTGAATTAGGAATGATGGCTGTTCTCAGTCAAAATGCTTATCTCCTCTATTCTGGTACAGTGCCAATGCTTCTGCCATACTGTTGATACAATGCCTTGAACCAGCATTCAGACATTTCAAGATAGAAACTCCCACCACACTGAGGACTCCATGGAGCCTGTCTTTATTAAATATTTATTCCTTAGCCTATTTTCAGACAGCCAGTCAGAATTAGAAGCCCAGAGAATCAGATCTCGGACACAGAGCTGTCAGAGGTGGTGTGCACCAGAACAGTATCAGTGGTCTGGGCAACAACTGTGTCCTGGGTGAGGACAAACACCAACCTGTACACTTGAGGAAATTTTTCCTCAGCAGCAACATTCACTGTTCCTGCCTGTATTTGATCTAATTATCAGGAGCCAGCCTATTTGCCCAACAGAAATAATTTCCAAAGATACAGATGAGCATCCCCTTGGAAGCTGATTCACTACATTACTGCTAGATTGCAAGATACGATTGGAAAAAAAAGGGCTTGAGCTGCATCCCCATTTCAGCAATAGTTCATTATCAAATCAGACTGGATGTAATACAAGACCATTGTCTAAGAATGCCAGATTACATGAAGATAACAGCAATCTTCCTCTCCCTGCTGAGAAAGGCTTCCCACTGCCATCATCATCTGGGCCATTCATCAGGAAAAACTTCAGTGGGGTAAGCTTATTTCTTTTTCTAAAAATGATGACACTTAAGGCTTAGGAAATCTCTCATTTTCCTGTCTCCTTCCATCCCCTATGTTCTGAAAGAAATTCAAAGTATATTAAAAAAATAAATATCTAACCCATCTCAAATTTTCTTGCCTGGCCAAATAATAGAGTAATTTTGTAGGTAACAACATGCAGCCACATTTTATGTTAATTTAGAATAAAATGTGAAAAAACCCAATACATGCAGTTGAAAAAGAGAAGAAACCATTTACATTGAATGTAGTTAGCTCTACATTATCTCTGCTGACTACCAGCTACTAGTCTGCTGACACTTTTCTGTGTACCTCCACAGTGCACCTGATCAGTAGACCTGGTCCTTCATTCCACTCAAACATTAGTCTCATCACCCTTAATCCCAAATGAGAATGACATTCCTGGGCAAGCTGCTACTTTACATAACGCATATTAACAATAAAAATTTAGATTTTAAGGCACTTAAGTTAGTATTTCAGAAAGCACGTCTACAATGGACAACTTTAATCTTTATAAATGCATCTACCTTCCTCATATTCAAGTTCTTTAGAAAGAAAAATGGAGATAAGTGTTTAGATATATGGAGGCTCGGCTGAAAGAAGCCCTATGTTATCACATGCATGCTTTTTTCAAAGCAAATGAAATTGGTTTAGCTTAGTACATAACTCCTTTTCAAGAAAGTGATGTTTGTAGGCAAACTCTTAAAACATTCTATTTCAAATCCATTCTTTCTTTAAATGGCTTTTTGCTACACTTTCCCCTCTATTAGCAAACACTTATAGAAAGAAAAACATTCTTCAATTCACCTATTTCTATTCTTATTCCATATCCCTAGTTATCAGCCTATTTCTAAGATCCCAGAAGATCGTAACAGTAGACACAGAAAATGTTAACTTCCATGAGAGAATAAACAAGCAAAAGTAGCAGTTGAAATCTAATGAAATTAAAAAGATCTTTATTTCTAAATACAGGATTAAAAAATAAGGGAAACTAAAATCCGCAGGCAAAATAGATTCTAAATGTAATGGTTTCCTATTTTCTAAGAAAAATCTGCCTTTTCTTTTTATTGCTGGCATGTGCAATGAAGGCATTTCTTTTTTACATGCTCAAGTACATAAACTGTTTTCTTTTCTTTAAAAACAAGTTCCAATGTCTGGAGGGGAGGAAAGTTTAGACCTGCTACATAAGGCCCAGAAAGTAATTCTTCATCTCTCTGATATCATAACTACATTTTTCTCCATTAGGATACATTCTCACAGTCAAAGCAAACAAACAAGTGAAAGCAGCACATCCCAAAATAAATGATCAGTTGTGTGGGCATGAGGGAGAAACTTTTTGGATCCTTCCCAGTCTCCTACTGCAGGAGAACTGGAGCCCATCACTTCCCCTAGTAGGCCACCCTGCAAAAATTAAACCATGTTTTTCTAAGAACTGTCCAAAACCATGACATTTGCGAGCTCCTCGTTCTCAGGATTTTGGGGTACATTCAGCCACGAATGACAGTATAGAAAACAAAACATCTCTGGCAAAACAGCACATCTCAAATCCTGATTTCCACATTAGTCTCCAATGCCGTGACTACCCGCAACTGCAAAGTACTGTGGACTTCACTTCCAAATTTCTCCAGTGATGTGGAATATCTAAGACAATAGAGAGAATTAAGCTGCCCACTGGTACTATGACTCCACAGCAGTAAGGGATCAGGGAGATGCAATAAAACCAGTCAGGGAACAAAAAGAAGAATTACATGGGAATTTGAGGGAAAAAAGGCAGGTCAAGAATTCCTGAAGGAATAGGACAGAGACAGAAAAAATAAAGAATCAGCAGTAACAAAAGAAGATTCTGAAAATAAATAAATAAAGCTTCTGAAGATATAAAGATAAGGCAAACTCAAAGCAAGATCTTTTTGAAGACTGAAGACTTGAAGGTGACAAACAAACTCCAAGGACCACCATATCAAACCAAGGCAACTGAGAGGAAATGAGGTGTGAGAAACAGAGATCCTGGGAAAGCACTCTTACACACGACTACAGGCGAGGCCATGAATACAAGAAATTTTAATGATGTGACTAAGAACATCCTAGACAGTCAGTAGTGATGCAGTTATTAGAGCCCCCAATAGGGCACAGTGCAACACCTAACACAGATCCTAAATTGTTCATTCAGTGCTTCTTCCTAATTCTTGAAGAGTTTGGTCAGATGACTTGAAAAACTTTTTTTTCCAATTCATATATAGTATCTCATGTTTTTCACAGTCAAAGTTCTCAAAGAGTATAAAAATCTAAAGATGGTTATATAAATGCCCATTTACATCATCAGTGTACACTGAACCATGAATATGAATACTATCCACTGGAAAAACTTAACCAGCTAATCTGCTTTGCATTTTTGTTCAAGCCCAAATACATTCTGTAATGCAGCTTAATATCTATTATTTAATATGATTCAAGAGATTACTTTATCAAAACCATAGATTTGCTGCTAAACTAAACATACTGATTGTGTTTCCTTTTAAGTAATATATTACCCAACAAATGGTTATCAGCTTGGGTAAACACAATGCAGTTGATATGGTTATTATTTAACATTAATGAAGCCTTCTAAGTTGCTTCTTGTGTACATAGGAAATGGAAATGTTCCAATTTTGAGATGTCATTCCTGGAAAGGAACATTAAGAAATGTAAAAATTTTAGCATTTTTGTTCATGCTTAATTAAACCACAAAGCTAACACCAAGCACTGGAAAATCATGGGAATAGTCAAAAAGAAAATTCATGTTTCAAAATCATGAGAAGGAGGCTTTTTAAAATGGTGTATTTTTCATTTGTTTTTGACTTCCAGTGTCTAGCACTCTCATTTCATGATTTAGTCTTTCTTTTTAACATATAACATTTTCTCAAAGAATCTCCCATTCTTACATGTAGTAATTTAAAATATGGATACTGTTTTCTGATACATAAAATGGGCTGGAGTCCTGGGGTTTTCCTGACAACTGACTGATGGAAACATCAGAAATAAAAAGCCTTCCTCCTATCAGTGATATTACAAGTTTAATGACTTTTAGTGCCAGCTGGAAATAGATTTCTTAATGTATCCTGGAAGGTCTTCTGTAGACCCGACCTTGCAATACCATTTGAACTATGTGTAAGAAACCGATGTTTCAGCACAACACTGGGATCTACAACAAAGCAGGAAACTGCTTAGACCATGACATGGAAATACATATATCTTTGCACAAATGTTTTGCTCAATGACCACTCTTGTAGAAAACAATTTTTTCTACTTTTATACTTCTGCTTTCACTCAATGGTAAAGCCATTTGTCATGGCAAAATAAACTCTGAACATTTCTGGGCATTACAACTCAGGCATCTACATTACTCAGAGAGGAGCTGACCTTCCTCCTAGACATTGTCATCTCCACCTAAATCCTGAGGGAACTTCCTATCTTCTTCTAATCATCATCAAGACTGGGAAGCAGAGGTCTGGGGGTCATACACATCTTGAACAGTTAAATGAAGGAAAGTAATAAATGATTGTCCTCCTAGATCGATATCCTCTGCCCAGGCACTATAATCATCATATGTTTCTGGATTAAAGAAAAAAAAGATCTCCCTGTATATCTCCTGTAAAACCTGAGAAACAGAAGAATTCTGTGAACTTGGCATACCTTTGCTGTGATGAGTTCTTAAATAAAGCCTTATTATAAAAAGTGGCTCATATAATTGTGACCCTCAGCATGCTGATAAAAGAGGAAGAAACTCTCAGGGGAACTGCAGAAACACCCAGGCAGTAAGAGAGCAGCAACAGAGCTCTCAAAGCAAGTTGTCAGCATGAGCTTACTGCAAAGAGGATGCCTGTTTGGTGCAAACAGAGCATCAGCTGCTCTACAGCCCATGAATTTGTAGGAAGAGGTAAAAACAGTGCCTCTCTGCAAGCACCTGGCTTAACTTTGCAGAGGCCAAAGACAGACACCGTGGATTTGGCACATCATAAATAACTGTGTCACTAATAATCCTTCGGGTCAGTACTGAAACTTGGGGGTATTTGTCTAAGTTCCAAGGAAAAACAGGCAGATGCACGTAGAGGAGTAACATGCCACAGCAAACCACAGAACTGTTCAGAAGGTTATGCAAAAAGCAAATAAGCAAAAAAAAAAAAAAATTCCTTTCGGTGAAGAACAACAGATTCACTGAAGGTTTCTGAAAAAAATGCCACCCCAGCCTTCCAGAAAGGTAAGTGACTGTACAGGAGGGGAAGAGAGAGCAAGGGTATACAGAGCAAATTGACATAAAAAGCTGAAATCATAATGTAGAAATGATTCTGTAAGAAAATATTCCACTCCCAGCCTGATATATTTGAGGACTGTACCCCTACTTGCCATGAGCTAGCTTGTGAAAGCCAGTCTCGACCCTCATTTGTGCTTTATCCACTCAGACTGCTTTGGCAAAAGGGTGCCAAGCCCCAAACAGAGAGCACTGCATGATGAGACACAAAGATCCAGCAGGCAAGATTATACATCACTAGTAGAGAATATACTTTGAAAACACCACTTTGCTCATTCATAAATTATGAATTTCTTAAGGCTTATTATTCTCAGTTTGCAAATGGGGAAGAGAGAGATGGTTCGTGGTCACACCACAGGGAAAGCATTTACCCCCCATTAGGTTCTCTAAACCCGATCTTAATTACCCCTCAGGTATTTACAGTCATGCTACCAAGAAGTCTTGTGACACAGGGCAGCTGAGATCTTGTTAATAATTTATCAGCAGAAACCCAAACAAATCTTCCAGAGACAAAGCAATGCTATCACTATTTTACAATCCTTGGCAACACTATTTCTATGCCTCAAAATAAATGAAAGAGAGCCTAAATTATTGCACCAGAATAGGAGGAAGAGTTTTTCCGACATTTGCTGCCTCTCACATGTTGGATTTCACCTCGATAAGGATGGCTTTCCTGACAAATGCTTGTGCTTATCACACATAGATTTTACAGTGTACTTTCTCATATTACTTTTTCATCTGTTCTCTGCACCCAAGTTATTGCTCTGTAGGAGTCTAAATTAATCTTGTTTTACTTGTACTTCTTACACCCTACAAGGGATTCTGTCATTTGCTGTCACATTGCCGAGGATGGGTTAGAGGGAGACGCCACAGGGCTGGGCAATCAGGAGCTTCCCAGAAGCCTTTCTGTGTCACCTGAGAAAAAACTACTTTTAAAAAGTTCAGACAGTATCTGAACTTTTATCTGATGGCTATTCACATGGGATCCAGCTCTACAAACTCTTATCCTTGTAAGTTACTTGCCTTTGAGCTGCTTCCGAAGATCAATTAGCCTGCACTAGTGTTATCAAGATCAGGCCCTAAACCTAATTCTAGTAATTTCTTATCTGGCTTCTGAAACGTTCTTAGAAACTATGGGTTTATACTCTTTCAGAAAGACGCCAAATGATATCAGAATAAACCAAAAGAAATTTAAAGTAGAATCTAAAGCACCGAGTAATTGCAAGTGAGTCCTTTAAACCCACTTTTACTTGTAACAAAACACAGCTTTCAAATTACAGCCATTAAGAATCATATTCCTTTCTTTCATCTAGATCCAAACAACCAGTTTGATATAGTTAAAGTTTTTTTTCCCCCATAAATCAAAATTCACCACTGAGAACAACTGTGTCAACACTATAAGGAAATTTGTTTGCTGTGTTAAATTGAGCTTCAAAAGCATGAATTGAATGTACATTTGTGATCACAAGTAATGCCTCTTCTTATATCCATTCAAAGTGTTCACTTTATTACAGCTTATTATAAACGTACTGTCTAAAATGCAGCAGCATGACTGTTCAATTTCCAGGCCATAATTTCATGATAATCATATGTAATATATTCATATGTCTACTTCACCGTCTAACAAAGCCCAAACTGGTTTGCCAGCAAATCTGCTTCCCCCATGGTTCAAATTTCTTTGCCTCAGAATGTTAGTGAATAACAACATTAAGAAAGATATAAACAAAATTTTACTTTGCATTTTGCACTATCTTGGGCAAACGAAGGAAAATAACACTGGAAGCTGCATTTGGCATACTGACTTTATCAAATACTGCTATCTGAGTGATATGTAAATTATTAAACATGCTGTGCAAGCATTATTAGAAAGATGGGGATAGGGAGCAAGATTATAAATTTATAATTGTTTTCAACCTCTAGAAATCTTATTAATACTTGAAAACATTGGGACTGTACAGAGAGAATATGCACATAAACTAAGACCAGAACTAAGAAAATTTCTTTTTAATCTCCTATATTTAACATGTGTTCCAGTTTTTGCCTGCAACATATTTACAAAAAATAGTACACTTTTTTCCTTCATAAATTTCAGAGGCAATTCTTAGTTACTCATAAATCTGATACTAGAACATACAGAGACTTACAGGATTTGTAGGAAATAGAAATTCTGGTGATCCCCATCTACTTCACTAGACCGAATGGTTTGTCATTAACCAAGTCTCCTACAAGCCAAAGGGTTGAGCCAGACCAGAGAGCTCACTCTCGCTCATCATAGCTTTTATACAGTCTGTGTAATAGTGTTTTTAGAAGAATATCAGATCTTGAAATAGCACAAGTCTTTTACAGCAGAATAACATTTTTAAACAAAACTTTCATGTTTTGTGTTTGGTTTATATAATTGTGCTGGTTTTGGCTGGGGTAGAATTAACCTTCTTCACAGTGGCTAGTATGGGGCTCGTTTGGGTTTGTGCTGAACACTGATAATAACATAGAGATGTTTTTCTTGCCGCTGAGCAGTGTTTACACAGAGCCAAGGCTTTTTGTGCCTTTTCTACTGCCATGGTAGTGAGGAGACTGGGGGTGCATGGGAGGTTGGGAGGAGACACAGCCAGGACAGGTAATCCAACTGATCAAAGGGATATTCCATACCGTGTGACATCGAGCTCAGTATATAAAATGGGGGGAAGAAGGAGGAAGCTGGGGATGTTTGGAGTGATGGAGTTTGGAGTGACTTGTCTTCCCAAGTCACTGTTACATGTGACAGGGCCCTGCTCTCCTGGAAATGGCTGGACACCTGCCTGCCCATGGGAAGCAGTGAATTAATTCCTTGTTTTGCTTTGCTTGTGTGCACGGCTTTTGCTTTTCCTATTAAACTGCCTTTATCCCAACCCACGAGTTTTCTACCTTTTATTGTTCTGATTGTCTCCCAGATTCTGCTGCTGGGGCAGTGAGTGAGTGCATGTGTGGGGTGTGACTGCTGTCTGGGCTTAACCCACAACAATAATAAAGCACAAATTTCGATTTTTCTAATACGACATGACAAAAAAAAATCAAACTACAATGATTAAAACCCTGCCATTTTGAGGGGGGCATTGTTACACCTGATTGCCGAGGTTGGACTTCACAATCCTGCTGACTAAACCTTCATTTTTGTAGCCAATGAGTTTTAATAGGATGACTTTTAGGTAACTGTTAGAACCACTTGAATGAGGGAGCTGATAAATGCCTGCAATAATACAAAACACAAAGCCAAGATGAGCCAAACACTGATAACAACAACAACAAAAATCATCTCAGTGATGCTATGACATCAAAATAATAAAGCAGTGTTAGGAAAAAAGCTGCAAAAATCATGTCATGGATTTTTCTTCCTTCTAAGATTTCAATTAGAAGGAAAATAATCTTTTTTCCCTCTACTGATAATACACCACAACAAAAAGATTAATGGCTGCTGACTTAACGCAGACTTTCAAAAATTAGCTTTGATCAAAGCAAGTGCATAGTGAAAGTCAACTGCCCTAACCCACTTCTCAGCTGCCGTTATAGCATTAAGCTGGCTTGAACTCCCTCCCCTTTCTTGAATGGTTTCCTTTAAACTTCAAAGCCTAACTGGCTTTGAGGCTTAAGACACAGAAAGCTTTTTTTCCTCCTTCTTCAAAAGCAATTAAAGATGTGAAGTAAAATCTGACCTATAATCTAAAATCTAAGCACGCAGGTCTTCTTGATCATTGTGGGGTTATAGAATGGAAGGGGCTCAATAGGGAAGTTAATCGTGGTTCAGAAACCGCAGTTTTACAATGCCTGACAGCTGATGAAGTCAGTCCACTGAAAGAAAGGTAAGCAAGTGCTAGTCTATCAATGGCACAAATTTGTCAGTAAATGAAGCTATAGAGGGATACTTACTGCTTTACCTTTCATTGCAAGCCCATCCATTCCTTGTTATTAATGAATCTGCAGAGTAATGACACCAGATTTCCCAGGACACCATAGTAATGGATGTGGGGTGGGGCAGTGCAGACTGCAGTAATCATGAGGCAGAGGAATAGACAATATTCTTGGACTTGGAAAATTCACAACTGGCTTCAGAGGATATAATGGATTTTGCCAGATGTGGTCTGAGAAATTGAAAAACTTCTTGGTCTGTTTGGGCAGCACTGTTTCTAGACAAATCAGTAAGGACAGTAAAACAAAGCTTGTATACAATCAGCTAAACAGAATTGCAACTTTGAATGGTGAGTGCTGATAACAAGAAATAATGGTTTGATAGTTGGTCCAGCCAGAGCCCTGAAAGATAGGAAATCTGGGAAAGCCCACCACACATGAGCACTTTTCATGGCTTTGTCCATACACTTTGGTATTACATGGGAGATGAGTAACAAAGTAAGTGAGCAACAACATTTAGTCTTCGTTCTTATTTCACAAAATTATTGTACCCATTTAGCCTGCAAAAGCCAAGGCAAGCAAATCCAAGGAAAGTCTCTTGAGCTTTCTAAACCACATGACCACTCCAAACAAAACCGTGTCATAAAGCTGTGGCCTGCAAAGACCTTCTGCAAGGGCCCATTTTTAAATTCTGAGCCTAATTTGAGCACTCTGCTCAAGTGCCACACTTGTGTTTGAGCAGCCCACCCCACCCCCCACCCACAACCTGAGGCCCAGGGCTGAAACAGCCTTAGTTCCCTATCAAATACAGCCAAACCCATTTGTTTTGCTTTTCACATGATGCAATAACATTGCAAGTAACCTCATAAACCCATTCTAGAGCCAGCCAGTGACACTAACAATTCCAGCCAGGAAAAAATAAATCCTTACAGGCTCTTCTCTAAAAGAATAGGGAGTGCTGGAAAGAGATAAGAAAAGAGAAAGAAAAAATAGGTAACAGTAATGACAACTCTCTAAACCTGTTGCCCAATAATCTTAAAGTGTATTCTTCTAAATTAGACCAATTTCATTAGCCTGCTTTAGATAAAAGAGTTTGACATACATAATCCTGCAGTCAAAAAGCCCAAGGTAAAAGGGAGCTGATTTGGCAGGCAAGAGTGCACACAGTGGGGAAATTCATGAACTGAAACAGACAGCCTTGGTTTGTAGTTTCCTGCTATAACTACTAGAACTAATTACTAATTACAGATTTTTCCCTTTAAGTTCTGAATGAAATATTAACAAGCTAGTAATTAAGGAATTCAGGGTCTGTTTGCTTTAGTGTTTGCATTAGTGTTAACTTTAGTATTGCAAATCCAAAACCTCTGACTCACTGATCTATAAATGTCCTTCTAAATTAATCAGACACATCCTTTGCTATCCTTCTACTGAAGCTGCATTACTCTGAAACCTCTTTCTATGCATTAATGGCATCCAAAGTGTAATAGGTGGAAAGAGAATGTAATTATGTAGTAAAATGCAGTAGTGGTACCTTGCATTATTGTCTAAAAGAATAAAAACACTCTTGCCTCCAATTCTGCTTTTGCATACCCTTTTACATTGTTGCTACTACAGACCAGCCTCCTCACTACAGCACACACAGGTTTAAAAGAAATGCTACAACACGCAATTAATCTGCTCCTCCAATGGTCACCAATCAAGCATGGCTAACCATGACCCACTAATGAAATGAAGCAGAAGCTGGGTTGCACTTGTCAGTATTACTGTTAAATTACAACTGGGTAGTTTAACATACAACGCTAATCAGGAGTTTTATTTCTTGTGTGGTGCAGCGTTAACACACAGGCAATGGGCGGCTCCTCAGGGCAGTGAGGACTGTGGTCGGTAGTGGCCACCACCAGAAGAGTGCCTGAGTCCTTGCAGCTGGACCAAGGGGCTCCACAGCACTATTTTGCTATAGTCTCATCCCCTCACAGTTAGAGCACTCTCAGGGTCTCAGCTGACCCAGTGAAAGAGTCTGTGGATGACTTCAGCAGTTTTCAGTGAGACAACTGTCCTCCAGTAGAACCCAGGTCATTACTTCTGTACCAATGCTGACTTCTCTACTCCATGCATGAAAAATAGACAGAAATCTCACAACATTGCCCATACAGAATCCAGCACAGCATCTCATGAATCTACCACTGAGAACATACTCAAATATTTTTTATTACAACACATTAAGCTAAAATCAATAGATTAATTTAGCAACATGGATTTAGTACTTCAGCTAACCAAGGGAAAGTAACGCTTTTTTTAAAGAAAGTGACATTTCATTATAGCATTTGGTTTAAAGTCACTGGCAGACATTTTTTTGTATACCAACTAAACAGTAACTCACTGAAGTTAGCAACATAAAAAGCAATATTGCATATTTACAGTTCCCTTCCCAGTACATGAAAACATCTACAGCTCTCAGCAATACAAATAAAGTGTCTGCACAATGGTTCTAACAATGCTGGCACATCTCTGATCTTTTCTTTTCAAATCTTTCTAAACTATTTTTCCCAAAGATGTAACATGCTATTGTCTCTACAATCAACCTTCTTTTCCTTTGGAGAGAAGCAGTAGTGGCATTTTGAAAACTTCAATTTTCTGAAATATAATAGCACCACCAAGCTCTGTTGTTCTTTACTTTTATTCTGGCTTTATGCTAGAAAGATAAAACTGTGGTGGTTTTACTATTGTCAAACAAAAAGTAAATAAATTATGTTTTTGTTGACTATTGATAACAAGATACTGCATTACTATTATTCAGTTGAGCTTTAATACATATTTCTCTCTCAAATGCAAAACTTTACCAATACTATAATCATTCTGGAGTGTCACCAAGCAGTGGTGTATGTGACCCTTGCCAAAAGAACCGTGAAAAGCAATTTGATGAAGAAATAATTTAAGTACTTCACTTTAAAGTATACAAATAGAGAAACAAATTAAGAATGCAAACAGAACTAATCATACCTGATTTATTGTCTGTGTACAGCTTCATTTTCCCCTAGAATTACTATTTTCCAGGTATCAAGGGCATTCTTTGAACTGTACACATGCTATTCATCATTTCCTTGGGCAGGAGATCAGCATCCTTCTACTTTTACTAGTATGAAATCTGATCTTTTTTGTTTATGAGCCAGCCTTTCAGGGGCACAATCTGGTTTAGTTCCACCTTCCTTCTTATTGCTCACCTTCTGTAAAAGCCAGCAGCTTCCTCATCAGAGGTCTAACAGAGCCTAAGCTTGCAGGACTTATCTGGTTTTAAATATTTTATTTGAGGATAGAAATTGTGGAAAAAATGGATATCTGAAAAATCAATTACCAGTAGCTGAAGTGACAATTAAGCTACAATGTTTGTCTGTGGGGAATACTATACTGGAAATGCTCACTTGCAGCTAAAACAGCTGTACAATAAGAATTTGGTTTTACTCCAGCCTTTAATCTCATGAGAAAAATCCAGAGAGAATGGCAAGACGAGTGTTTGCACCATTATTTCAGTTACTTAAGATTTAGGAGCTGGTTTCCGTATGTAATCCACAAAGAGAGACAGGCACCTCTAGAAAGGAGTTTGAAAGACTCAGTGAGGCAACCATCAGCTGCTTTCCTTAGAGGTTCCCAGGTTCACCCTTGGATTCAACTGTCTTCCACCACCTGCACAAGGAGCCTGTGGTGGCTCAAATTAGTTCATGTGACTATGCTTCTTTATAGGTATTCTAATTAGACAGGATATTATCCACAACCCCTTTTCCTTTCAAAGCTGATATCCTGCATAATTATCTTATTTGATATTTCTTCTACCTTCTGTGTTATTGTTTGCAATCCTATTCCTTTTCATTTATCTAAATTTAATCTGCATTTGCCTTTTACTAGCCCTAAGCCAGCACAGTACCTCTCAATACGATAATTTTTGCCATCAACTGTTTTTCTCCAATCTTATCAGTATCTGACATTTAAAATATTTCTCATTCATTATATTCACTATGCATTTTACATACACTATAAAGAAAGGTCTCAGGAACAATTTCCTAGTCAAAGAATTTCCCTGTTATACCATCTCTCATCCTGTGCAACTCCAACATCTTGATTTATTCATGAGTAATTTATTTTAAAGACATTATCATCTGCATTTCGCAAAGGTACTACAAGTTCAAGCTCATTTATCAAGTTCAACCTCATTTGTTCAGTTCAGATTCAAAATAATTCACCTCTAAAAAGCTTAATAAATTTAGATATACTCTGTCTATAAACTGTTTACAATAACAATTTGCTTTCTTTTCCCCCCTCAAGCCTAATCTTTGCTGATTTTCTCATACTTTAAAACAATAAACACAAAGAAATTATTTTTAAAAGGCCTAAAATATCTTTTGTTGGCTCCTTTGATTAGAATAAATTTCTAAGAGGGTCTGATTTTTATAATTTTATTTAGAATCTATTTTTTGTATCTATTCTTTCTCTTTGACTGTAATCCATTCTATTACCTTTATTTCATTTGCCTCCACTACCAACAAAAGCCTCTAATACAGAAAGAAAATATGAAGAACTACTTCAGAAATCAGAACAGATTAATTAAGGACAATATGATCAGAAATATGACATGAAATGAATAATTTCGGAAGGAAACAATAAAGACATGCAACTTTAGGACACTACTTTCTCTGAGAACACAATTATCTACAACAGGTTTCCTATATTGCCTTAAAACTGCAAGAAGCTTGAGCACACTGCTATACTGTTTGCTAAGTACTGTATGCTAGTCGAAAGAAAATGCAAATGCAATCACACTCATGGAAACTAAGCGTGGGGATGCCTACATCAAAGGCAAAAACAGTCCCTGCTGCCACTCAGTCAAAAACAGGAGCTGGCCCCATAAACAGCTGTTGTCATCAAGGTATCCCCAATTACTCAGAACAAATGATGCTCTCTATGTGCAGAGGCACACCCAAACCAGGTTTGACAATGCAGTTATAACACAGGAACAGCTGCAGCAACCAATTACCATGTTCAAGAGCTTAAAATCATCATGGAGAAATCATTCTCTCTGCCAGATGATTTTTGTAAAACATAAGTAAGCAAAACAAAAGATGGTGCCAGCCTCAAATCACCCACATACGGGAGCCAGAACGCTCTCAAACACTGAAGCCTGAGGAAGAACAATGTGACAAAGAGGATGAGGACAACAGCAAAGCACAACTTGCAGTACAGCACAGGAAATCTGGCAGTTTTTACAATGACCTGATCCGTTATTCCACTGTGACAAGTATGAAGGCTCAACGCAATGCAGATGAGAAATATCTGCAATATCTATGCTCATTTATTGCTAAAACATACCTCTTATTCTCAGGCTCTTTCTCAGCAATTTTTAGTTGGTAGTGAGCAATAACTTTATGGTTCAGAGACAAAGCTTAAGCCTTTTGTTTTGCCATCTCCTCAATATGGAAAATAAACTGTCTATTAATGTGCTATTTTAATGAGACATAATCTGCATGCTCTAATGTTCACATTTATCACAGTATATTTTCATACCACTGGGCAAAGGAAAGCTACCATAAGCACAATCTGCTTATCGCTTTGAAAATCCAGTTTTCAGTATGACTATACCTCTCACAATGGTGTCTGTAGGGGGTCAACCGTAAATACTTGGAAAATTACCAGGAACGTAAGAAAGCAAATGAATTCAAGAAGAAGGAATGTTGAGACAAAAAAAAAAAGAAAATAATGAAAAATAAAGTCTGATGGCACATATATTAGCTACTGCTGGTTTCAAATATCATTATTTATCAAATGAAAGGAAATGGGAAACTCCAAATCAACCATCTCTAATGTGATAAAAATTGCTTTTTGGCTTAATTATGACAAAAGTATTATGACAAAAAGTACTCCAACCAAAAGAACTGAAGAAGAAAATATGAATGGTCTCAGGGATTAATTTTGGAGGCTTTTCCTAAGACCCATAGTAAGTCAGTGTTGCTGCTGGAACAGGGGCTGCAGACAAGACTGGAGGGGAAGGGAAGGTATGAGTGTTAGACAGCATGACTGACTTCCTAGCACATAAGCAGGTTTTGTTTTGTCAGGTGTCCTGTGTCGTATGCTGTTATCCATCTTCCCTTACTAATGCACAACAGTTACACCCCATTTCAGACATTTACAGTCTCTTGGCTTGTCTACATCCAACAGCTACCAGCTCTTCTTCCAGCCTGTTAACTCCCAAGCTTTGCTACTAATCCAACCACTGCTGCCACTTCCAATTTCTTTTCTTCCTTGCTATCGTTCTTTTAAAATTAGCTATGTGACTCTGAACAATCTATAAACTTCTTAAGTTTTAGAGACATTCCTGAGAACACCAACTTCTCTCAGTTCCAGTTAGACTCACAAATTTCTAGTTTAAGCCAGAGACGCTTTATTCTTAACATATATCACACACTCCATTAAAAAATCCATACTGTGTCATTAGAGGAAAACAGCTGAAGAATGACTTCAAAGAAAAAAACCCCATCTTTCTTCTTCTAAATAAACATTTTAGTGAAGAAAACACAGCATGTTCTTTGAAAGAGTATCATAGGATCTCTGGAATATAGAGGAATTCTACCTCAGTGGAAAAAAAAAAGATGCATCTTTTCATATTTTTTGTATTGTGAGAAAAAGAGCCACTTTCAAGGTAAACATTTAACAAGAAAAACAAGATACTACGAATGGAAGTATTGAAAGCCTTGTATAATGCAAGTTGTGGTCACAGTCATAGGAAAAGATAAGGAGGAAGAACTGACTGGAATACTGTATGTTAATATTACAGACTGAAATTAAGCTCTATTCAATCAGTAACAGTGAAGGCTCAGAAATATCCAACTGTAGAATCTCCCAATAAACACCATAAATGATGTAGCTTTATATATATTTATGAACGATTTAAGTTTCATAGTGGTGGCTGCTTATATCCCAAAATGTCACAGAACTTGAAAAATTCAGGTCAGAAGGGCCATCCAGCCATCACCCAATCCAGAATATGGCTCTTGGCTGGGTTAACTTCAAGAATGAATCAAGTTGCTCAGGGTTTTTTCCAGTTAAACTTTGAAAATTCTCATGGACAGAGATTTTACAGTGTCTTCAAGCACCCTGTTGCTGTGTCCAAATAACCTCATTGTGATTTTTTTTTTCCTTACATCCAACTGGAATTTTACTGCTTGTCCTACCCCAAGCACCTCTGAGAAATGCCTGGCTCTTTTTTTCTGCCATCTCACTTTAAGTGATGGAGGACTGCAATCAGTCCCCCCTCTATCCTCCTCTTCTAAACAAACCCAATTTCTTCAACCTCTCCCCCCAGGCCACATGCTCTACCCTTCATCCTGCCTCCCAGAGGAATCGCTCCAGCGGGGTGACTTCTCATGCAACAGGGAGCCCAGAGCAGTGCGTGGTTACCCCACAGGTCTCTCATGAACCCCTGAGCAGAGAACAGCGACCTTCCTCAGCCTGCTGGCAATGTTCGGGCTAAGACAACCCAAGGTGTGGCTGGCCTTCAGCAGTGCAAGGGCACATGGCTGGCTGGCATTCAGCTTGTGGCCACTGGGACACTCAGACACTTCTCTGCAGAGCTGCTGCACAGCCACTTAAGACTCCAGCTCACTCTGTCCCTGATGCACAACCCTGAATTCGCATCTCCTAAACTCGTCAAGGCTCCTTTGTCAGCACTTGTTTTTCTAAGCTTTTTGAGAAATGAGGTATTATCATACTTATTTTGTATTGCTAAGATGTATCTGTAAGCCCAGGAAATGGAAGGCTTAAAAAACTTCAATCTGTTCATTTTAACAATACTCATTAAAAGCATTCGAAGATTTTATTTTTGTCATACACAGTTAATACTGAGGTAAACAGAAAAATAAAAAAAAAACCTTCAATAAACTAAGATCGACAATCAATTAGCTATTATTTTAACCTTTCCAGAAGGCTTACTTTACCCTGTGCTTAGCAAGAACAAACTTGGATTGATTTTCAAAAAAAACTACTAGGAGTTGAAATAACAAAAGCTGTCCCCACAAAAAAATCATAGTCCAAAACCAAGCACCAATTATTCTATCTTATTGGCAGCAACAACAGAAAACTGCAGAGGTAATCTTCCTAATTCTGTGGACTTCTATGGAACACCACATGCTTTACAAAGAACAATTTTTTAAACTGAATTCATAGGCATAATCATGACAAAAAAGCAAAATGGGGACTGATCCATCAGAACAGAGAAAATTTATAAATTATAGCTCATTAACATTTTGTTCTTAGGGGCAGAAATGGTGACAGCATACAAATCAGTGCTTCAGTTTTTGCAGTGCTAGTGCAGATTTTCTAGCTATTCTCTTTTTTTTACATCACCAGTTCCAAGGCTAGATTTTTTTAAAATATTTTTTCCCCTTAATATGTCTATAGAGAATAAATATGCCACTGTATGCTGGCTTTTACTGTAATAAAAACACATATATACAATATATTACTATTTAGTTATTTATACTATTGATGTCCTAACACTACCAGGCAGGACTGAGGGCTCTAATATTCCAGGGTCTATAAAAACACAGAGGCAGTCAGGACACCTTGCACTTAAGAGTTAGCAAGTGCTACTAAGAAAAGCTGCAGCAATGAATGTAAAGATGTAGAGAAATGTAAGGAAGAAGTCAAGGGATAAAGAATTAAGCCATATGATTTTTGTCTTTCCTAATTAATTCTCAAAGTAATGGTTCAAAAGTGTCTTATTTTCAAAATGAGCTAAATTTGCTACCTTTAACAAACATACAACTTAAGAATGAGCAGTGGGTGATTTCTTGCTAGCACCTTACAACATTTTCTAACTTGCAGTTTGTTCAGTAAATTCTCTCTAGTACCTCCCTCACCTTCTTTACAAGATACCAACTGCATGGGCAGGGCAGAACCTCTCAGATTCAGTTGCTACTCTCACAAATTCAGAATGCAGTTCTTGAATATGTTCAGATTATCGCTTAGGACACAAAGTCCTGGAACCTGAATTAGAAGATTCCGAGATGCCTAAGCACTGCAGGTTCCATCAGATGCACTTCAGGTCCTAGGCTGCTCTCCTGAAAAGCCCCTCACTTCTGACAATTAACTTTAATGTAAAACCTTCCATCATTCCTGCCGAAGGGAAACACAGGCCGTAACCCTAAGCCAGATAACTTTTCACATATCTTGGAGCACCCTGGAGATAAAAAATAAGATGCTCAGTTTGGCTCACTACTTTATGTAGAATCAGTGCAGAAGAAATGAATGAGCGGAAAAGGACAGGTTCAGGCTCCAGAAGGCATTATTCCAGCAATGTATGGCTTGCCATGAGAAGACTGTACATTACCATCTTGTGCCAATAAACATTAGGAACAAAGCTTACATTCCCACTATATTGAGAAATTTATTTTGAAATCAGCCCCACTTTTGAAGTTTGCTGCTAAAACTGTTTCCATGTGTTGACTTCTGCATGACACACAAATATAGGTTTCCACAAAAGACAAACAATAAGAAAAAATAAGAGAAAGATTTCTTTAGACAGCTTCTCAACAGTCCAATACCAGCAATTCCAACGATGCCCACTACAGCTTCCACAACAAGCAAGAGGATATGAAAGTCCAGCTGTAACATCCCACAAAACTCTACAGGACATAAGAGACACCCACCAGTTCTGTTGCAACACTGTTAACAATAATAAATATATATAATTAATGTTGATTACTTTATTCTAAAGATGCAGTTTGAACTTCAGAAGAGATACAATATTATACAGCTTTATCCTTGTTTTGTGCATTTTAATTTAGAGTGACTGTGTTTAATGAAATGTAGGGTCTCAGGTTATCTATCTTATTTCACAATCAACAAATCACATAATTATGATATTCCTTCTCAACACTGTCAAGATGTTCCTCAGTGGAAGATGGACCCAGTTCAGCTTCTGGGATAAAATTATTTCTGTCTGGCATAGCCCATTTGTTCTCCTATCATTACTTTCCTAGCTTAAAAATCATCTTCTCCCCTTTTCTTCCACTCACCACCTGTGTTAACTCTGCTAATACAAAGATAAAACAATTCTTCTCTGGCACTATCTTGCTAAACTAACCAAGCAAGGTACCATTATCTGTTTAATTTGACAGGCCTCTGTTCCACCCCGTGGTGTCTCTATCTGTTTGAAATTATTTTTCTTCAGTGTGGACACCTAGAACCAAACACTCACAGATAAATCTGTATTTCTATTTTCTCAGAAACCTCTCACTTCGGAAATTTTAGGGCTGTTTTTGTTGCTATCTCGAAGCTGAAGACATGATATCCTTCTGTCATATTCTATGGCATTTCACATCACATAAAATACAATAACAGCACAAAACAGTAAGAAAGGGAGAAACAGCATTCTTACAGCTTCACTATGATAAACGAGAAATGCTTTCTTGCTGTGGTAGTGAACACAAAAACCTCTGTCAATATGTATGAAAGCCCAGCAAGCAAAGCATCAAATAATTAAGGCACCAACATATCCTTAGGGGCTGTTAACAGGCACGAAGGGAAAACTTTTAAACTTTTTTTGCAACAAGACAGTACAGACCACATGGCTACTGTGAAGCTCTGTCAGGACAGCAACTGAATGTATGGTGAAAGCTGGACTAATTCTTCCCCTAAATTCGGAGTGGTCTGAAGAGCTGTACCTTAAACAAGGGTATCTCAAGGTTTGGGTTCACTAACTGGTAGTAGAAGTCATAGTCACTCAGGGAAAAAAAACATGCCAGGTTCAGCTGAGAAAATCAGCAGCTTATCCTAGCTTAAAAAAATAAGCTCTTGAGAGTAGCAAGCTCATCAATTCATTCATTTTCCCTCTTCTTTCAGGAAAAGATTGTTTGGTAAATTGTGGCCAATCACTTCAGTAATCAACTACAGATGTTTGACATTGCCAAAGGAGTCACGAATGATGCCTCGCCTGATTCTCAGACATCATCAGTTCAGCCTGTGTGTGTGGACAAAGGTAAAGCAGCTATGTTGAAGGTGTTTCAGCTATTGGGAACATCGCACTAAAATCTCTGAGGTGCTGAAAAGCTGCCTGCAGATCTTAGAGTAAACGTAGATGAACTTGTATCTAGAGAGTCTACAGGCTTTGATGTGATATTATCAGTGAAATTATTTTGGGGTGATTACCTGCTGTGAGGCCTCTTTCTGGCAGAACTCCATAATGCTTTATCATGTTTTAAGATGCAAGTGTATTTGCCAAGGGGAAATGAGGCAGTTGGGCAAAGAATTGCTTAGAACCAAACTGTATTCCCAGAGTGTAGGTGGTAAGCTTAGCTACCTCAGCAATCAGCATTACTGTTCCAAAGTTTGATAAAATCACAGATAATGGCTACAGAGCTGCAGGTCAGAGCAGAGCTTGATTCCTTGCTAGTCCTTGACAGCAAGGCTGCTGTAACTACAGCAGCTAATTCACCAGAGGCAAACTTAAAACTCATAATCTTTCTACTGTGCTCCTATCATAGAAACAAAGTACTAAGAACACATTACTATTTCAAAAATATTCTTTTCAACGTAACTGTCCTCATAGTCTATTAAATTGAACAATTCTATTTTGAACAAAGCAGTATTTATTATGAAACTTTTTAATAACTACTCTTAATACACTAAAAATAAAATAGTAGCAATTAATCTTTATTTAAATGGTAATTTAATCTGTTAAGAGCCCAAAAATGAAACTAGTCATTATCTTATAGTAAGGACTGCCAGAAGCTTCATTACTGATTAATAATGGAGAACACAGTGTACTGAACAGTTTCTCCTAATCCCAGAAGCAACTAGGAACTGAACTGCAAAAACTTACAGTCCTAATAAATTGATTAAGCAATGTAATTTTCTATATAGATAGAATTACTGTATACAGTGCAGCAAAGTTTTCATTGTAATCTACATTGACCGAATCTCTAGTTTAAAAACATGACATGTATGTTATGAAGAACACCCCCTTCCATCGGGTCAATATTATGTATGCTGGGACAATGGATTTAGTTACTTTTAATAAACACAAAATTTCTATGATAAAGTTTCTGCTTTAATAGCTTCATTGTTAGTAAAAGAGTAGTAACAGTATTTAAGGAAAAGAGAGTGAAGAAAGCTTGTCAGTTAATTCCAGCTGATGTCAATACTTTATCTTGCTAATCAAGATTCTAACTTATAGAAATCTTTTTCATTTAATCTAATTTACAGGAGATATTTAATAAATACAGCCACTTCAGATGCAAAGAAAGCTGCAAATCACTGAATTGCTTGAAGCTCTTTTAATGAAAGCAGAAACGTATGACAATATCTACTACAAACATAGCTTAAATGGAAAAGATATAGAAAGCAAACATATATGGTGAAACTGTTCTACAATACCTTTGAACACATACTAGAATCAAAACAATAATTTAGAACAATTTTATTTAGAAACAAAATTAAATTATTAAGAGGAACTACCCTCTATTAAACAGATTCCCTCAATATAAGTTAAACAACCCCCTAGAAATAAAATGACAAGCCATTGCCATCGCAGAATTTTCAAATAAGGAGTTAATTCAAGAGTCTCAGAAGCTAACTGAAACAGACATAATTTTTTTAAGCCACTGAACTCACTAAATATTATCCTAAAACAAGAGCAATCACAAACACAATGCAAAACTTTAAAATTCTATCATGAACACAATTCAAAGTAGCAACATACAAAATCCTGCAACTCCTATGAAATGGCACACTATTAGAAAGTTCCAGGCAGATCCCTCTAGCTAGGAAAACACTGTTTTTTCTCCATTTCTTCTATCTATCTGTTACCAGATGCAGGATTGAAAAGCTTGAGGAGTAAATGCTTCACATTTCTTTTGTATAATGAAGTAGAGAGATCAAACACCTATCAAGCACAACCACTGATACCACTGAAAGCAAGTTGAAGAGGAAGATCAGGTAAAGTCAGTTAATCTTACCAGTTCAGCTATGTCTCAGAAACATTATAAATATTAATGTATATTAATGAATTATTAATATGAGAATAAAAGACAGAAAAATAATCCTAGAATAGATGTATTTCAAACTCTTTTCCCAGAATTGCCATCTACAGACTTCATCATCAAAGACACTGGTGCAATTATCTCCTGCACAGTTCTGAAAAATCAAACTTGTTTGCTTTTGGGAAGGGATACTTTGATAAGGAGTTTCTCTTTTTGCAGTTTTGTAAATGCACATAAATTGAAACATGAATCTGTGAGTAGGAGCATGGCAGTTTATATGTTTACTATGAATATTTCAAAGGCCTAGTAACATTCCTACTTGTGCAACTGAAAGTGCAATAAAATGCACTTGAAGTACTGCTGTCTAATAATAGTCCACTTTGAGTAACAAATCTATGCTGACAGAGCAGTGTAGTGGTTGGGGCATTCCTTAATGCACACTTTTAGCAAAAAATGCTGTATCTTGTAGAATACATAATACTTGGGAGGTTTGCAAATGAACATCAGTGAGTAATTTATGTAACAAGAGAGATCAATCCATCACATGGTGTGTAAAAGCGTATCTGAACTAAAAGCTTATAAAGACTCTGCCTTATATATATTCCAGGACTGTAAGAGGTTCACTGGTCTTTTAACTGGTGAAATCATTAGCAAACCTGTATTAAAGACTTGAAGAACTGTTGGGGGAAAAATGAAACTTGTGTCAACAGTGACGAAAGACTACTGTATATCTCCAGAGTACATAAACTCCTTTTCGCAGCACTAACTCTCGATGTCAATTAATACGCCCTTTTTTTTTTTGGTGCTGAAGATCTCTATGATGTTGTCAACCCATCACTCTACACCAGTTCCTCCTGCTACCATGCAGCCAACATTCTAGAATCTCAAGCAATCAGAAAGCAGCCTCAGTTTCAAAAGCTTTTAGTTTTTGTTAACTATATGCCATTTCCCAGTTGAAGATAATAATACAAACTACAAATCGGTTTACCACTTCAGCATTACCTTTAGCATCAGAAACAAAACAAAGCAACAGTGTGCAAACATACACTCAAATATATGCCTATAGTTCCAAGAATAAAAACTCTGTTCTATAGAGTACAGATTGTGAAATTATCTTATTCAAAGTTAGTTCATGCAAACATATCAATGCAATACACAGTAATTAATTACCTACTCAAATTAAATGCATGTCAGCTATTTATCAAGCACTGATATAAATATATAAGGCAAGAACTGAGACAGAACAGAAAATGTTATTGTGCCCATATCTGCAATACTGTGCCACTTCCTACCCTAAAATAGGCAACAACAGAAATGTAGAGGGGTATGTAAAACAAAAAAAGGGTATTGATTGGAGATACAGAATGGTTGGATACAGGGAGCAATTAAATACATTAAGATTCTGATGCAAGCTTGGGATAATTTGGAGATAAAAATAAAAGTCAGACTGCTCACCACTTCTCTTGACATAAGGCCTAGGTAAAACCAAAAAAGAAATTGTTGGGCAGCAGATTTAAAATAAAATAGTATCTTGTGAAAGCGTGGCTTTATATGTTGAAAATTTAGAAAATCCCTTAGGCATACTCGGGGGGAAGTCCAACTGAGTCTACTAAGCAACAGGATGCTGATACCACTTCCAGCAAGAAGGCCCTGCATACAAATTGCAGGAAACTGCATACTTTATATTTATCCTGTTTGAGCACTGTTCCCCTAAGTGTTTGCTACCGGTACAACCCTCAGTCCCGCAGTTTGACCCTACACAGCAGCTCCTGTGCAACTGTCCTATGAGCAGAAGGGCCTCTCCCTGGCCACAAGTGTTAGGAGGGGCACCTGCTCACTGCAGATGGCTGAAAATGGGTGCAGTATTCACCCCTTCTCTCTCACACCCACCCTGTGAACTTAAACTCTCCCAGCCATGGGGAAAACCTCCCGTTTTGCTGCCTATTACTCTGAGAAGTGGATGGAGCAGGCAGAAATGGGGAAATGGTCATTTGGAACAGGAGAACAGTTGGAGAACCTTTAGGAAGCTTTTAAAGAAGCACTATTCTGAAGAGTTATCACCAGAAATATACAATCGTTTATTTTGATGAAACTTCCAGCAGTATGTTTCATACAAGAAACATTTAAATTGTTTGACTATTAGCCAAACTGAATAATACACATGTAGAAACTGGGGAGATGAAAGAAAGGGAAATGGGAAGATGAAAAGCATGTATTTGTTAAAGTAATTTTAATACAGTACCAAGGTTTAAGCTATAAAAAGTATTTGTTAGATATGGTTGGGAATACTGTTGTTTAGTAACACCATTAGGGATGGTAAAGTAACACATCTGAATTATAGAAATTAAGTTTCATTTTGATGTAAACCAAAGCCAAGTCTTTTAAAATTCTGAGAGGCACAAGCACACAAGCATAGGCACACGATGGAGGGAACAATGCAGCCAAGAATGCAGAATATGTTGTAATTACAGGTATCATCTGGGAGATGGGAACATTTCAGCATTCTAAAACAGATAGCACATTTCCACATCCCTGTGTAATGACTGACATGCTAATGCCTCCCTCTATTTGTTCTAATAAAAATACCAATGAAACTCGTCAGAATCAGTCCATATATTCTTGCAAAACATTTTTGTTTGCAAGTGACAAGACAATAACTAATTAGCAACTGGCAATTAGAAACATGACACTATTATAGTACCACTGAAGGAAAAGAAACAGTAAGTCATAAAAGACAAATGGTTTTCCAGCAATTGTATGAGTCTTTGATAATAAATCTAATAATACTGGAAAAACAATCTGTGCTTTTTACTGCAGTGTCTTCCCTGTCAAGGATCACTTAAAGAATTACAGGGCTCCAAAATTGGCTTTGTTTTGAAATGTCTCTGACAAGACAACCTTCTGATAATTAAACCAGAGTCAAAATTAATCAAAAGATGATAGGAAAAACTAAACTTCTTTGACAAGTTAAGTGCACAGATCAAACTAAAAGCAAACCCAGAATATGGTAAACATAACCAAAGTAGCACTATTTCCCGTTATTTTTCCTGAAGCCATATTGATAACTTGAAGTCTGGAGTTCTCTAAATCATACAGAAGTGAAGTAACTGAAATAGCCACCTCCCCCCCAGCTTATTAATCATACCTTAATTTGTGCAAAAGGTCTGTCAAAGTTTCCAACATAAAGAAGACCAACATTCTGGGTGAGTAGCCTAAAAAAATGAAAAAAATCTTTTAAGATATCACTTTACATCCATAAGTTTTTTTCTGCATCTCCAGTAGTTGTTACTGAACCCTAGAGCAGGGTAACAAGCTTCATGATAGCAAAAGCTACCTTTGCAAATCTGATACACAATCCTATTCGAACTACTACAAGAAAAGGAAAGATGTGAATTAAAGATCGATGCACACCATTAGTTTATGTTTACGGTGAAGGCAGCTCTTCAACAAAATCATTTCTCAGGCTTCTTTGTGACAGGTGTCACTCAGTAATGTGGAAGAATGGCAGGTATGTGCTTTTTCTATTTATTAGAGACAAAGAGATAGCAAGAGAAAAGACTAGTAAACACATTCAGAGCAGCAGGCCCAAGAGCTAAAACAGATTAGGGCACGTAAAATATGCACAGCAATACAAAAAAGACATCACTACAAGAAAAGAAGTAACAGAGAATCTCTGCAATACTGTCTAATAGCTTCCTAAATAAAAGAGCCCCAGATACAGCTTGTGCCCACTGTTGTCTTCAACTCTATATAAAGTCATCGTGTACACCACCAAGATCCAGAGGGACAGTGGGGTAAGGTGGCTCAACTAACTGTTGATACTTCTGAAAGAGAGTCTGATTTCCGCAGATCCTGTGCAAGTCGATGCTATCAGTACACAAACTCCAAAGCCCAGAGGAGCATTAGGGCACTGCTGTTATGAACAGCTCAACAAGAGCACCCCTGGCCAGCAAAAAGGGCTGGAGAGCACCGTGCTGTTCCGACTGGACAACAGCAATTTTCCTCTTGCTAAGCAAAGGCCCATTGGTCACTCTCTCTGGTTTGTAGGCCCTACAAGCCTTGCACTGACATACAGGTACCCCATAACAAGGAGAACTTCTTTGATGACAAACAGCTGAAAGAGTTTCTGTTTCGATTAAAAGGGACAGTGAGAAAACATCATACTCTTCAGTAGCTCCAAGTTTTCATTAGTGTTTGCTATTTTACATTTTCCTTCAATTTTACATCCCATTCCCTTTAGCAATAAGGCTTCACATATGAATCAAATTAAATAACCAGAAATAAGTATGAATGTAGGCATCATTCAGCTTAAGCATGACACTGAGGTGTCTCTTTCTTATGTTTTTAAGCATATATAAATATAAATATATACTTATTATTCCTACAGAGTTAAATACTTCTTCTATATCTAAACCAGCTGTAATTTTCAATTAATTTCTCACCATCAGGAGGCCTGTTTATACAAACAAAAGAAAACAGAAACTTAGATGGTAGTAAATTGTTTTGACCCCACAGAACACACACCTCTTAGTATGATGTCTTGATTCTTCCCAACAATATGACATCTATGATTTTAAACTGGTTCACCAACAGCGGGAATTGATGGAAGTCAGCAAAATGACGAAGTCAAAACAATCACATATATAAAATAGTTAAGAAGAGATGTTGAACTATCATCTTCAAAAAACCCTTTTGTAATTAGATACGGTATACAAAAATTTCCAGGGCACTGACAGAAATACCCAAAGGAAGGAAAGAACAGTAAGCATTAGAGCAGATCATTCACAGTAGAGAGAGCCAAGTGGCTTCCTCCCTTTGCCCATCACTGTGCCGGACTAAATTGGGAAGACTTGTACTTTTTCCAATGGTTCTGTAGTATATGGAAGTCAGGATAAGGATATCAAATTCATTTTAAGTCAAAATAAGTCAAATTTATTCACAACTCAGGTGTCTGGAGTTAGAATATCCAGCATACAGATCAAACCTTGTCTTAGGACTATAAAGCAAAATCAGAAAATTTTTAAGGGTTTTCTAAATGGAAATAAACATATGGGAAATAATTAGTGAAAAAGGTTTAAAGAGACTCTGTAAAAAGGATTCAGGGTATGTCACCATATTTCAGAGAGGCACCTTAAAGCAAAAAAAGTGTTCTTAAAAAGAACTGCACATTATTATAACACTGAAAAGGAAAACAAAAAAATCCACTAGCTGTATTTCTAATAAGGGACCTTAAAAAGAGAAGGCATACAGTGTGATTATTCCCCCATGGGTATTCTTCACATTTCCTTTACCAGATAAAAATGTAGGACCATTAAAAATCTAAGTCTTTGGATAGTTTTAGTTAGAAGTAATGAACAACTAGGGAACCTTAAGAATGGTCTTTCTAGGAGACTACCCTGTTGTCTACACTGTTTAACTTGCTATCACTGATGTACACTCCAAATGAACTGCAAGAATTGGCTTCCTTAATCAGATTGATATTGGCACAGTACAAGCTGATTACTACTTATTCGCCTTTCACTGCCTTGGCTAAAGAGTATTTTACTTGTAACTTTTTATTTGTATTTACACAGCACTTCAAAAAAGCAATGCTAATTCAATGCAGTGTTAGCAAAATTTGTAGGGAATAAAGTTATTTGTAGCTCTCCCTTGCTTTAATAGGTTGCATTCTGTGTTTCTCTAGTTTACACATTTCTCTTGAGTTCTGAAATCCAAAATTACATCACCAACATGCAAAACCAGTCAGTTTCCATATACAGAACTCAACAAAGTTGAAATGAGGATCCCAATATGATCATAATTTAATGTCCTGAAATACTCTGGTTCTGCCACTAAATGGTCTGAGCAATTAAAAAATTCCAAATCTCATCACTAGTATAAATTCTTTTACTCAGGGTCTTTCTTATGGGCATAATTTCTGCATTTCAGAGGCTGAGGTCACACAGAGGAGTCTAGCGAGGTAAGCAGGCTGTGACAACAGTCACTGCTGACGCTCAGGATAAGCCAAGCTACTGCAAGAGCGTAGCCCCTCAGCAGCCACCAGTGGCAGTATCAAAAAGCCACATGTCACTGAAGACAGAGGAGAGACAGAGGAGTATGTACCAAACTCCATCTCACCCACAGGAACTCAGCTCAACTGACCTCTAAATGACTAAGATGTACCACTCACCAATCAGAAAGTTCTAATTCTACAGAGCTATTTCTGGAGTTCTTCTCTACCACAGCACCAGGCTGTATTTTTAAGTACCTGAAATTAACTTTATACCATAAACTAAGTTGATGCAGATATTCTCTCCTAATGTTCTCAACTAACGACCCTTTGCCTTTAAAGACTTTCCAATGGTAAGCAGGTTTGGTTATAAGCACTTATATGCCAATGCTGTCTTTTAAAATGTCAGTCTTCTATTTCTCACTTAATTTCACATTTGCACAATTCTGTTCTTGAAACACCATCAGCACCACTCAACACCTAACCCTGCTAACAGCTAGACATGACTTGTAGCTGACATACCAGGCTACGAAACAGTGGTGACAGTTTCACAGCACAATTACCATCTTTGAATTTCACTTCAAGTAACTCCTTTAAAATTATGAGAAACAATTGTCAAAAATGCAAATGCCTACCAGCACTTCAATACATATATTAATTTAAAAATATGTAGCAATATACAAAATTGCCTAGCTTACAGATTGCCATGTATTTTATTTGTAGTCTCTTTCATTCAATACATTATCAATACAATTCCCTTTTTTTTTTTTCTGTAAGTAGGAGGAAAGAAACATCACTCCAAGAAGTAGTAGTTCTCTAAGATGTGTTCAAAAGTAACATTACACTCCATGCATTCCTGTCCTATACACCCAAGTAAGCAGACCTCTAGCCCAATGTGCCTACTAAGGCTGTACTGTTATATTTCTTGGAAACAGCATAAAAGCCCAAAGAGTGTCAGGACAAACCATTTCAGAGTTTTGCCAATATAATGTCAAGGTCTTAAAGGCCTTTCCAATACCAAGAAAATGCTGCCATATAGTTATCACTAAATTTCCCTAGACGTAATCTTTTCTGGGATATAAAAGTACCCAATGTTTTCAAAATTCAAGCTGCAGGAGCCAGGCTTGTGGGGGAAGTTGACTGTAAGAGTGGGCATGGTCAAACACAGCATTCCAAACAGTGTGGCCACAGTGATGTGAGGATGGTTAATGTAAATAAACACAGGACAGGGCTAAGAACTTGAGTGAAAGGAATCTTGGAATATGGCACTGTGAGATGGCAGGGAATGTGTAACATAAAGGATGAGAAGGGTAAAAAGAAGTGACAAACCAGCCCTCTGGGCTGGAAAGCAGTGGGGCAGAGCTCTGAGCTGGAGAAGAGCAGTGGATTAGGGAATAGGAGCAGCAGAAACCGATTTACCACAGAGGCCATGCTCCCCAAGCACAGAGGAACTTGTCTGGGGGCTGGGACATTCCCAGTACCACTGACCCCTTCCTATCACCTTTGGCCATGGGAAGTAGAGTGACCCTTGGCTATGGACTTTATTAGGGCAGCACATTTCAAAGAAGCCTAATCATTTCCTCTTCTCCACACATGGTCTGTTTCTAATAGCTCACTAAGACATGTCTGTTAAGATGAAGGTGAATTATCCTTCCAGTACCTAAGGGGGAGGGGGCAACAAGGGACTTTTTACAAGGGCAAGTGATAGGACAAGGGGGAATAGCTTTAAACTGAAAGAAGGCAGGTTTAGATTAGATATCAGGAAGAAATTCCTTACTGTGAGGGTGGTGAGGCACTGGCACAAGCTGCCCAGAGAAGCTGTGGATGTCCCATCCCTGGAAGTGTTCAAGGCCAGATGGGATGCTGTTTTGAGCCACGTGGTCTAATGGAAAGTGTTCCTGCCCATAGCTGGAGAGTTGGAACTAGATGATCTTTAAGGTCCCTTCCAACCCAAGCCATTCTGTGATTTCAAGATAATATTGACAAAGATGCAGGCACTGCTCACCAACACACCAATGCTCTGCCATTAAGTAGTATTTTGTGAGGGCAGAAGGCAGGTATCAAATAGTTCCTCTGCATCCTGTTGGGAGGTGATACCTTGAGGACATCACTGCAGCTTGATCTGCCCATCCCTTCACACTCAAAGACCGCCTTTGAGGTCCACTCAGGTTATTGAACAGGCCCATGCAAACTGGAGCTGAAAACATTAACTTCTGAGCAGTTAAGATGCAAACCAGCTGTGAGTTTCCCTCTAGACTACCTGCATCCTAGTGCTGCTGTGAAGATTATGGTAGGAGGTTCCAGAAAGGAGCATGCAGAGAAATAAAGAAGCAGGGTGGAGCCAGGAGCCGCTACCTCTCACAGGAGCAAGTTACTGCAGATTAGCTGCACGCGGTAACTTGCTCCTGTGCGAGGCAGCAGCTCCTGCGCTTGCTCTGTTGCAAGACTGGTGGCACACTGTGCACGAACACAGATTGAGACTTGGCAGCTCCAGCCAACAGCACAGAGGTCAGATAGGCTTGCAAAGCAGGGAGTATGAGGTGAAAAATGCAGTGTGTGCAGTAGAAGAGCTGTAAAGAGGTCATTGGCATTGGAAAGGTGGAATGTGCCAAAGGAAAACGATGACAGGCATATGGGCTTGAGGTGTCTGATTTCTCAGGTGTTGAGTCCTGCAACAGGCAGTGGTATGCACACAGAGATGCCCACAGCACTGCTTCAGTTACTTACTACCCCTATGAAACAGAATATGTAACTTCTTCCTTAAATTTCGACAAGAACACTCACAAAATCCCAGAACTGATGACAATTTATCAAATAATACTTTGCAGTATTGTATTAGGCGACCCTAATATTTAACTTGACATACATCATGTCTGAAGAATAGTTCATCACTCCACATAAGTCCTTTAATACTTTACATCTGGTTTTATTCTTGATGGTTCCCTGTTTCTTTCACTAGATCGTGCAACCAGCAAAGCACCTGATTCTAGATGAGTTTGAGTTTAAGAGCTCGGTAAGTGCTACAGCCTGACACCAAAGCTCTGCTAGATATAATACAACTGCTCTGGTATATCCTATAATCACAAAGGCATTTGAGGGCATGCAAAAGTGCAGACACTTGAAAAACTCAGCTGACGGCTATGCATATCCATCTCTGCTTCTAACTGCAACGTAGATGGAGTTGACTGCTTTCTGCAAAGGATGAGGGGCAGCTTCTGCTGTGGCCTGTTCTCATACCCAAAAGAACTCTCTACAGATGAAACAGGTTTTTTTCTGGTTTATATGAATAGTGGACTGATACCTGAAACATCCTTGGTGTCTGCCTAGAAGGGATCTTGCACTAGCAATTATTATTAAACAGAAATACCAATTCCACTGATGGGACAAAAGGATTAAGATACATGGATTGCTTCCACTTTAGAGTCAGAAGCAGAAATAGCAGCTACAATGGTGCTGGGAACTGATCTAACAACTTTATCTTTCATATGCTGTGGGCAGATTTGCAGCCTTCACAAAGGTTGCTGTCGAAAAGATTTCCATCCTGAGAAGGCATGTCTCAAGAGTGCAATAGTTGTGAAGCAAAACAGAAAACAAAAACAATCCTGACACTCAGTGGGGCTACTGACTCTTGTGCACATCTGCATCTTTTTTGCTAAGGAGACCCCAGCATACACATTAGTGGCTGATTAAGGCCAAAAATGGAAAATACACTGTTTTAAGTACAAATTGGAAAGTCAGGATAAAATTTTAGGACAATCTCTGTGACACACTCACATTCTAAACTCCCATATCTAAAATACCTTTATAATACGGATTAATATTAGTTATGGTCTGAATGTTTTTGTGTTTTATTTTAAAATATACCTTTAGTGTGATAAGCATATATAAACACTTCCACTGACACTCTCTGTATGTGCTTTTAACTGTCTCTAAAACTCACTCTGGATGCATTTGCACATTTCAGGCAGAAATGACTGTTTGAAGTCACACAGATGAACAACAGCCATGAGAACAGAAGAAACACTTTTGTAAGTTCAATAACAGTATTTTGAAACACTACTTGAATGTTCTTCAGGGATAGCTTTGAAGATAAAGGTAACTTTCATACATACTTTTATAAATTTTGTATTCAGTTATGCAAAGAAATTATCCTGGTATGTCATTATTGCACATGATGACACAAGCACAAATAAAGCACCATGACACAGCAGAAAGGACACCAAATTCACGTGATGCAGTTGATGTCCTCTTAAGAATATAATAAATATTCTGCATTTATCCTGTGGTCACTAAAATTAGGAGGGAAAACTGTGCACTGTGCTGCAGTATCACAACCACAGAAATGAAGCAGTTTTTTAAGCAGTTTCTTGAACCATCACTTGAATTCCACTACAGTGACATTCCAATTATATTTTGCTTCTTGCTTATGATAATCGTTCCCCATTGGTTTAAAATTCTAATTATGTATTTTCTAGGAATATGAAAACAAGAAAATCAGAAAAGCATAAATACAGAATTATAAAAAACGATGTTAGGGTCAAAAGAACTAACTTCTTACATTCAATTTTTTTCAAGATCATTAATTATTTCATTAATTTAATTAATTGACTACTGTAAGAGTAAGATAGTGAATACACTAGGTTTTATGAAATATAAAAGTGTATAAAAGGATGCAATGCATTCCAGGAAAGGAGAATAATTGTGCTTGTGAATTTAAACTGGCATGCATATATGGTCTGCAAAGAACATTTATTTCATTTTGTTCTAGAAGTATAAGGAGTCAAAGAACTTGACAGTTCACCTAAGCAGTAGTGAACCCTGCATGCAGAATACTGACAGTGGCAACACAGGGGCTTCACAGGCAAGACACAAGAGCTGTCTCCTGCTGTCCACACTGCATTTATCAAACCACTTTCTCAGGCTATGAAAATATTCTAACACAGTTTCTTACTCATCAGTCAAGCAAGAAAAGTTTTTTCATGGACAAATATAAGCTATTCTAATATAATTATCATAGTAAAGAGTAAGCAAATAGACTGTATGTCTGATTTAGAACATTCTTCCTCAAATTAGAGCACAAATTGAAAAAAGTTATGAGGGAACTTGAAGAGATATTATGCACAGCTATTTAACAGTAAAGATGTAAAAAACCCTGGGGTTTAGCATGAGGGGAGAAAGGTAGGGAAGCAAAGCATTAAATTAAAAAAAGTCTGTAAACAGTTTTATAATGCTAAATTCATCTCTGCAATAAACAATCCCACAGAAATGTAAGCAAACACCCTTCATTCCATGAATTCTGAATTTGCAGAATTTATTCTGTGAATTCTGAATTGCATGTCAAATTAATGGTGATGGCAATTAACAGAAAAGTGTATTCTAAGTAATATTCACAGGGAAAAATGCAGTGGATAGCACAAACGACAGACTTGAATTTAACACCCTCAGCCTTCCCACAATAGTAGTCCAATACCGTGTGCCATTAGTCGTGTTAATAAGTATGGTGCTTTCAAACACGTGCAACTCAGGCAAAATTATCCATGTCATGTGCTAATTGCCCTTCGAACTCCTATGTGTGATACTTGAAAGGCTTCACTGAACTACCTCACTCCCCTACAGTAAATCACTATCTGACATTGACTATTGATAATGGCAATCAAGGCACTAACTGATCCCTGAAAAACATAGTTCCACTGAATAACATCATCACTGTTATACACCAAATGAAATAAAAATTACATTTAGAGGGCTTTAAACTGCAAACTGTAGTGACCTCACATTTGAGGTAATGGTCTACAAGCGATTCTAAACCATCAGAAAGAACAAACTGACCAATATCAAGGTTTAGTTTGAGTTAGTAGGGTTTAATTTGTGTTATTTTTTGAAAAAGTGTTTGGACTTTATGTTTTTTTGTTGTTTTGGTTTGGTTTTCTGGGGGCACAAGGGGTTGTACATGAACACTTTCCTAGAGATGGAGATTTTCCAAGACACATTCTTGCACTTGATATATAAAACCACAGACATTTCCAAAAAGCACTTCTCTTTGTTTGCTGCATTTATGTCTAACGCTGATAATGCTTTAATGTTTGTTCAAAGCCTGTGTGGCTTTGCCTTTGCCTTACAGGCAAATCACATAAGGCAGCATTTTGACTACATTTACATATAACCTATCCATAAAAAATAGAAAAAGAAAAGTAAGTAGAAACAAAAAGTACCTATTAAATAATCATGCCCATTCCTCCACCAATGGAATATTACTCCCTGTAGTATAATGAGCAATTTGGCCAGGCTGGCCATAAATTATCTGGAAAATGAGGCTGCTTGCCTTTTCCTTTGGGAGATTATTACGTAGTTCAAGAGATTTCACTATTAGAATCTATTTCTAATAGTAAATGTCAATTTTTCATTCTGAATAGCATCTTTTCATCTCACTGAAGCATGGGATAGAAGTTAGGAACTATTCCAAATTTGCTGAAAGACCTGCCTGACATCGGCTGTGCTGCAACTCTGCCCAGATTTACCCATGTACCACAAAGCAAGAGCACTCACACAGCTCTGCAGTGGACTCACTGGAGCACTATAAATCGCACTATATTCTAAGACCCCACAGAGTCCTTTCACCTTAGCCATCTTTTAAAATATAGCAGGCACCACAATACTAGCAAATTCGACTACCAGAATTAGGTGGAGAATTGACACCACAATGCAAAGCTTTGTATCGTGAGACTTGAATAAAATAAGAAGTCTTCTTACATATATTTTAAAGTCAAAACAAAGAGTTTTTCAGTGTCTCAAGAGTTACTTAAGAAAAATAGATTTCTAACAACTAATAAGATAAAGAAATAAATGAGACAATGACAAAAAAATCTCAAGCATATCTGAGCAGAAAACTGGTTAAAAAAAATTGTGTAGATTTACTTGATCATGTGGAAATACAGGAAGCAAATAAGAAAGACAGACTACTGAAAAGCTAGTAGATTTGTTCGTACCCACTCCAAAAATAGAGATATCTAGTCAGGAACACCTTTTCTTTTTAGTTATTTAGTTATCAAAACGAAATGCCTGCAGAAACAGAGGTACTAAAAGAAAAGGTCTGGGATATATTGATAATTAAGGTGAAATACATCACCAAACCCTGATGCAACATATCCGAGATTTCTGAGATTTCTTAACACAGAGGGTCTAAATTGCTATTAAAACATAAACCAAGACAATCTTTAACACCCCAATACAGCAATTTCTGCAAACTTCTCAGATTCCTACCCTTTAGAACAGCATTGTTCAGCATGCCTGCCTTGGCCACGCAGGCAGTGCTACTTAGGAGGTTGCACATCCCCATCACTCACACTGTGGCTGCATCTGCCTCTCCTTAGATCATTTTAATGAAAGAGTGCTTAAAAAGTAGTGGAGGACAGGAGGGGCACCACACTGACATAATCGATTCAGACTGCCAAAAGGCTTCTGTTATAGTCCTCTTCCAAAGTAATTTATTAAAAAAAACCTATAAAACTAGGCAGTAAGTACTTTTATATGGAAGACACTACTTGCTGCTATGGAGCAAACCCTGTTTAAGAGACTGGACAGGCAGAATAAATGGTCAGTTTTCAACTTGGCAAAGGCCGAGTGACTATTCAATTTATGTAAGAGACTGTTTAATTATATTTATTAGTAATCAGAAAAAGTCATGAACACAGGAAGTCTGCTGACGAAGCAAGTTATGAAGCAAAGGCTAGCAACTTTAGGCAGATTACTAAGTTTATCACTTTGAAAGGAAGCTGATATTGTACTCAGAATCATCCATACAACCTCAGCATTACTTTCCTCTGCAGTGAAAGATATGTGCTCTTTTGTGTATGAATGAGGGAAAGGTATTACACCATTTAATTAAGGAATGTGTCATAGTGTGTATGAGCCTGGCAACCAGAACTCTGTTATTTCCTAGTATATAAAGGCTTGACTTCAAAGCTCACTGAACTTTCTTTTCACATGAGGTTTTGTCATTCCTTTGTCCTTGGTATTTCTAAATAAAAAACCAAAACAAAGTAACAACAACAAAACCCCCACAAAAATCCAACAATCAAACAAAACAGAAGAAAAACCAATCCACAAAAAAAATCCCAAACCTTCAAACTTCTGTCTTGCACAACTATTCTAAATCATCAGAGCAGAGCTGGAAATTTATAACACAGGTTGTTACTACTGAAAAGCCATGACAAAGAACTGGCAGGGAAGCCATGATGGGGTGATCTCATCTGGCTATAATTTCCCCCATTCTGGCCTCCCTTTGTCAGCACAGATGCTCCAACATTTTTCTGGTTTTCCCAGTGCCCTGCATGCTGCACCAGTGGTGGCAAGACCTCAAGGGTACCCTGAGTAAATCAGTTGGTACCAGTATCCTTCTGACAACACAGGGCAAACCAAAGATTGATCAGGTGATTTGTATCTAATCTCTTGTAACATAAGAACAAGGAGTCATTGAATTATGCCAATTGAGTGAGAATTCAAATCTGATAAATGCTTCATCACAAAACACATAATTAGACTGGCACTCATTGATGATGCCCTGGTGTGCAAGAGAAACAGGGATTGAACACGCAGGTGCATAATAAAAATATCTAGAAGACTAAAAATTGCCCCTTAAAACAGCAGAGAATATAAAATCCACTTGTCTACATGGATCAGAGATATAATCAGTATGAAAATTCTTATCTTCTTACTAAAGATCCTCCATGGGAACGCATCATGAAAGAGCAACCCTAGCCATATGTATGAACATTGCCAGACCACTCCAACTGATTTATTTTGCTTCCTATTTCTCCACACCACTTTAATATTTTATTCAAAATAAATATTTATTAATTAATCATGCACAACCAGAGAAATGATTGAATTACAGTCTACAAACCATTTAGGTATGTGTTCATGGGGGACTATGCAGATTGCAATCCCAAGGTGAAACCTGTAATGAACAACGAATTGTGTGTCTGGAATTAGGATATGCACCCAGCTGCCACTCTATCCAGACACAAGTGCCACCAGCAGAATGCATGAAGAGCCATCTGCTACAAACAAACCTACCACCCAAAATAAGGTAGGAAGGCTGTCAGAGACATAATGAACTCTACTCCATACTTCACTCTCATTACTGAAACCTGTATGGATGGTGCAAGACTTAGCCTCTCTGTTCACTATAAAATTAAATCCCTCAGCATATTCATTATGTGAACTTGTAAATTAAATTTCTTCCACAAAAATTCTCAAGGTAATGATAGACACAAAAGTAGTATTCTGCATTCTGACATATTAAGAAATGCTGCTGAAGTACTTTCCTGGGTGTGAAAAAAGAAAGGACTATTACCTTGTAACATGAACTACCAATGCTGTCACACCCATTATTGTATCTGTAATCTAGAAGGCACTTGCAGGAAAATTGTCCTTTTTTTTTCTGGTAAGTCTGCTTAAAAAAAAAAAAATTTAAAAATCTGTATCCTTACCCATAAGGCTCCTTTCTCTATAAGGAAAATCACTGCTCTGCTATCACGGTGCTCTGCCATCACGGTGCTCTGCCTCACTTCAGAACTGCCACATCTCCTCTAGTAACCCTTTTCCATTTCTCTGTCTTCCCTTTATTTCTGACTTTAATTCTCAGATGCCCTTTGGTTTTGTTTTGTACAGACTTTTTAAGATGGCTATCTCCCTCCAATAAATTCCTCTCTTCTCCCTTCTTTTTTGTCTGACCTTTATCACCATTTTTCCTGATTTCCAAATTTACAGGGGAAGCATCCTTTTGTCAGAGGGACCAGGAGGGGTGTGGGAATGCACTGGGATGATTGCAGCTTGGACAACGCTAAGAAATGGAAGGCAGACAGGATTAGGAACAAAAAAACCCTTGAGATGCCTCTGCTTCACACCCAGCATTTGCTCCCACGTTGGCAACTTCTGTTCCAGTTTCTCCTAAGCAACCATGATCTCCACACCAGTGTACACCTGAGGCAGCTACTAAAAACACAGAGGGCACTAGTCAGGCTCTGTCTTCCCAGGCACTTGGAATGTGGTCACATCCAAGTTCACAAACACCCCAAGAGTCCCACGCAGCCGGACCCACTCCCCTGTGTGAGGGCTGACCAACAGGACCAAAAAGCATCACCATCTTAAGGAGCTGCATTTACAAAATTTTCGGTCCAGTATAACCACTTTGCAAGCTCCTTATATGCTGTTATAGTTTCAAAATCTTTCATGGAATTTTTTTTTCTCTCCCTTACCAACACCGTGGTTTGGGAGTTGGAGAGCCAGGATGAGATGACTTGCTGAAGCCCAGTCCCCCCCACCTGCTCCCAGAGCCAGCTAACTGGCTAAAGCCTAAAGAAAAGGATGGCTGATGGCTTTGCACTCCAAGGTGATGGCTCGGGAGAGGACTGGGGGAGGTGGGGGAAGAGAGGTTTTCCTGGTGCTGGCCACACTTCTCTCCTGGGTTTCCTGTGTTTGTGTGGGTGCCAGCCACTGTTTGCTGGGCTGGTGGAAGCCCTGGGAGAGGGTTTATTTCTGGCTCACCTCCTGACTCCATGCGCCCTGTGCCATTTTATGGAGGGAACAATCACTGCTGCCTGGATTCGCTGCAGACTCTTCAAGGGGCCAGCGCAAGGCTTGGGTTTTTTTAGACAAAGGATGCTGAAGGGCCCTTACACTGCTCACAGGAAAGGTTTCATCCCATCCCTGTGGCCGCCATTCCCCATGTGAGCTTTCGGAACCAGCACCTCTCCCTGCCCCTGTCTTTGCCTCGCTGGAGTCCGTGAGTGACTCATCACAGCTGCTGCCTCCCAGGGCACGGCATCACCTCCTGCTGCCTGTGAACAGAACTGCACCGAGCGGGCAGAGACAGGACTTGTTTGAAAGTTTTGGTTATGGTGTTGCTGTTTGTTCTGTTCTGGGTTTGCTTATACATATATATATTTGTAGTAAAGAACTGTTTTCCTTTTTCTGTACATTTGCGCATTAAAGTCTCTTAATTTCAAAGGCTGTGGTGGTCTTTTGGGAAGAGGCCCCCTTCCTAGTCCAGAAGGGTTCCTCACTTTCCATGACAGACATCTTAGTTTCTTTTAAACTAAGACATATGCAATCAGTATTCTTCTTTTCCAATGCTAGCTTTTTAGACATCATTTAAAATTATTAATCTATTTTGTTACACACTCTAAAAGGTCAAACAAGCTGAGGCATGTGTGATGAGAAACTTGCAAAAATGTATCTTTCCTATAAACTGTGGGAAAAAATAATTGAATTCTACATAAAAATTGCTGTATTATTAGTAAGGAAAGAGGGCATCTTTTCATTTACTGACCTGCATTATGAATTTTTATTAAGTAGAGCACAAGGGAAAGAGCAATTATGATTAAATGCAAACTGCATAGGACAAAAAATTAGTTACTTCCAGATCCTGGCTGATAACTACTACTGATTTAACTTGTATCAGATGACCTGCTCTGTCTCTTCTTTTATCTCTTAGAAGATTTATGTAACGTAAATTATTAAGTTATTAATTGACAAATGTACAGTAAAGCAAGGGGTTTTTTTCCATCTTGCAATATGCCTCCAAGACATCATTCTTTACTGCAAGCAATTTCGCATGTCCTCTTAGACTATAATTTATGCTTGCTAAAAAAAAGGCTGCTTAAAAAAATCTTAGTGCAACATGCTTCAGCATATTTTGATTTTCCAAGTAGGAAATCCTCATAGAGGTTTTATAAGCTACCTGCATAGATAATAAGCCTTTTAAAGTAATATAGCTAACTGCAATTAATTGCAGCTATTACGGAAAAAAATTCATATTGTGCATTATAAAAACTGTGAATTTAACTCAGGTCTGATTTAAGGTAGGACAAAGTCTCTAAGAAAAAGTAGTATGTTTGCTTAGACTAAGCGGTACAGCCAGGAAAAACAAGAACTGGAGCACGCAAGTGAATCTCACATATGAAGAAAGACTTTGATGTTTGAAAATTTGGCTATTTTTAATATCTATATGATAAGCATAACAAAATAACACAAGCCATTGCCTTTTCCTATATATCCAGTCTTAGCTACATCTTCAGACCATCAAAGAGAAAAACTTATCAATCGGCATACAGGAATGCAATTTCAGCTATTTCATGGAAATTCTATGCATTTTAACCAGGACTTTAGTCACTTTGGAGTAGAGGCTGATAGCAAATAAAAAATAATCACCTTTACTGGGAAATCAAGCCTGAAGACTCACATGCAAATATAGGTGAGAGAGGTAAAGGAGAATGAATAAAACTTGAGAGGAAACAAAAAATTCAATCTGGGAACACTAACACAGAAATGAGAAGGCACAGAAGAGAGAAAAGGGCAAACTCGTAGAGCACATATTACCGTAACGGATGACAGGAAACCTACATTTTAACACATCCCTGCTGTCAAGTTTTATACCAGCTAGGAAACCCGACAGCTGAGAGTCTCACAGCTTCTTTTACAACCTTATTTCTTAAAGGAATTGCAATTTAGGAGTGGTTGAAGTTATTCTGTTTACTCAGCTACTACAGATTTGTGCTCTGGGTCTACCTGTCCCAGCACAGCCTTTGAGATCAACTCTTTTTGGAGGAATTAAATTTCTTTTGGACATTCCTCTGCTACATTTTACATGCACAGATTAGTGACAATGGGATTACGTTAACACTTTCTGCAATTCTACCTTTTTTTGGTCTTTTACTTGGAAATATTTGATTTCAAATTCAGAATATTGCTTTAATTTTTCACATCTGATGCCTACACTGAAAGAAGACTTATCCATGATTGATTCAAAATCCACAGAAAAAGAACTAACTCTAGGTTACATACTTACCTTCCTGAAACAGTAAAAGAATATCTATCAGACAACAATTAATATAAATGCTGCAAAATCAAGTTTCAATTATTCCTTCAGAGGAATCCTTTATCTCTTTAAAAATTAAATAGGTAATTCCTTTTTTGAAACTTCTTTCAACACCACCTTGTTATTATGTCAGAGAAAATTTATTATCAGACAGCAAACAGGCATTTCTCTGAGGTATAAATCACTCAAAGTAAGACAGAATGTAATTACTGTATTTGAGATTTGAAAACTAAGAGAAAGGAAAGGTGAATTGTTTTCCTTAGGACCAGAATACAAGAAGAAGGGTTTTTAGACAAGCTAGAGAATTCTTGATCATTAAGTTGTTATGAAGATGCCCGGGCTAAAGTAGTTTAGGGGAGAAAAGAGTGTGCAATCTTTTTCCTTGAGAGTCTGTGGGTAAGAAATAATTTCACAACTCTCAACATTCTCTAAGCTTGCACACATGACACAAACAGATTTTCTGCAATTGTCCCAATATCCCAGCCAGTTCTCTAGAGCCAAGCGAGTCTGTTTTCACTGCAGCTGAAATGAGTTATTATCCTCATTATCCATTATCCTTTCTCCATTCATAGGTTTTTAATAAAACCCACCTTTGCCTAAGCTTATCAGTGATCTTGCTTATATAGAAAACTGGCTGGTATGTACAGAAACTCAGAGTTATGGGCATCAAGGGTGTTTTTATTGTTAGTTTTGTTACATACATCAAACTTCAGTAGAAAGCTGCCATAGCTACCAATAAATAAATTACAGATTATATAAAACGAGAGTAGAAGAGGAAGTTCTCTAGAATTAGGTTTCCTCCACTCCACTTTTTCATGCAACTCACCATGCCCCACTGCTAATATCATTGTGTAACTTTTGTAATTCTGTCTTTTCAGGTACCCTTGTTAAACTTGAGGACGAGGTTTTGTCAAAAAAACCCAAACAAACCCACCAACTTCTCTGTTGACAGACTTGCTGTTTTAGAGCTTTTGAAACCCATTTGATTTTTTTTAAGTTAAAAAAAAATTGTGATTCTGGAGCTATTACATCAGAGGAATTAGCTTTAAATAACTACCAAATTCTTGCCCTTTTGTCACATGCATCCCAGTTTTCCTGTCAGAAACATCTTTTATGCACTTTGTCTTGCAAGAATCCATATGAATTCAAATCGAGTGAATCAAAGGAATAATTCAGGTTCAGCAATAATAGAGCTATATCTTCTGCATTAAACAAGAGTACATAATTAGATCGCACTGTTAAAATATTACCTGGTAAAAAATGCAAAAGAGAAGCAACTTTGCAAAGTCTACATTTATAGCATCTTTATGTTATGTGTGTCTGGATTGTTTAAAAACCTTTCTGTAAGAAACTTTCATTTTAATAGAGTCATCAGTTTCATAACTCAGCTTTCTGCAACAAAAGCAAACATTTGGACCAAATGCTGTATAAAATCCTCTGGGAAATGAATGATCCGCAGTCCATACCGTGGAAAGCAGCAGAACAGACAATGTTGTATAACTTCAGTATTAGCTCCTTTCTAGAGTTGTTAGGGTTCATACCTCTTTCCTCAGGCTTGTCCAGTAAACCTGTCAACACTCTAAGTTTTTAAGTAATTGGTACAGGCTATGCCACGCTTTAAATGTGTAGGACCAATTTATTTTACTCAAACAGGCATACCTTCTGACGATAGAGGCTCTATCAAACCACAGAAATTTGTCAGCCAAATAACATCAAAGAATCTTAACTTTATCTCTGAAAAAGGTAGGATATCATCTTCAGAAGACACATGGAAAATTCCTCCATGCTGCATGTATGTATCTGAATATTACAAACAACTGACATACAATACATGAAAAAAAAATTAGTTGTGTAATAGCTTCCCCTTATTATTAATATGGGAGAGAAACTAAGGTAAACAACAGAGAAATTATCACCGTGCAGAAATCATTCATCATATCTTATTATAAATAAAAGAGAAAAATGACCAGTTTTGAATATCTCATTTTGGTGACATAATACAAATAACTGAAGCTTAATACTTCTGCTGTTATAACAAGCACAAGTATTTATGACCTGTCTTAACTGGAAGAAAGCATTTGAATGTTGTACCACTGTCTCTTCTAAAACCAAGACATCATTCTAGTTCATCATCATACAGAATTCATCTTTTGAAATGCAATTTTCTTAATACATAAGTTATGCATGAAAATTTTTATCAAGGCAAGTATTGTGCAGAAACCAAGCACAAACATCCTGGTCAGTGAGATTTGAGAGTCTTTTCTGCTCCTTTACTTGAGTAAGAGCAGAATGATCCATAGTGAGTCCTGAATCAGAACTGTGTACAGATCATTTTAACCCCAAATGAACAAGCTGGAAGTGTTACTGATATATTAGTTGAGAAGAACTAACCATGTACATAGCAGATTTCCCCTTCCAGAGGGGGGATAATAGTTCAGAGCCTTCATCAGGAGATACCCAATTCACTTGTCAGTCTGTCTGTCTTGCTCTACTCCACAAATCCAGGGCTCTCCTACAACTGAATATCCACTTTCAAGGAGAATTCTGTACTCATGAGGAAAAAGGCTAAAAACCTGAGAATGTGAGATTTGATGCTTTAACACAAGCATCAAGAAGATCTTCACAAGAAGAGTGAAGTGCTTTTATAAACATCTGTGCAAATGATGGTTTTGATATGCAGGCTTGAGAGGGAAAAAAATAAAATAATCAAATTCACTATCTTGTTTCACTCTCTTCATTCCAATCTTCTCTATCCTATAATTAGAGATATACACATTATATTTCATTTATAATCCACTGATAAATATTTGCTCACAGTGCAATCTTTTAATACTTTGTGGGAGAAAAAGGCTTTAAGTATGAAAATAGACAAAGATTATAGCTTTGAAAATATTTAGTTGTCATAAGGGGGAAAAATGCCATCTGCTGGGTACAGCTGAGGACTGTCCTTTTCTTACTAACACATCATGTCGCCCTGAGAGAGTTTTCATTTCAGAATTCATTTTTCCCATCTTGAAAGCTAATACAGATACATGCATTGCTTTTCAGGAGTATGTAAAACCAACCTCATTAAAGTTTTGTTAACAAAACCTTCTTACTGTCACACCTCTCAGAGGCTGGGAGGTCTAACAACAGATACAATGACTAGCATAGGAATAATAATGTTTTGAATCTTTCAAGAGCACTAGAATAGTCTCTAACCCCTCCCCCCGCCCAATACTCCAAAATGCTCTTGTATCTTCATACACATAATCTTTGCAGTTAGGTAATTAAAAAATTATTCAGCTTATATATACAAAGCAGAGCAACACACTGGCATTTGCTTCTCTTGTTAGTCATACGCAACTTTTCTATCAGTTATAAGCCAGTGATGAAACACTGGTTGGTGGAGTACAGATGCACAACCAGTTAGTTTCCTAGTTTAAAACCATGAAACCAGGGCACTGAAACCATATTAATAAAGCTGTAAAATACATTTGCATATAAAATATCAAAAAGAAGTGGAGAATATCCAGTTAAGATATATACTTGTATGGAAAGAGCTAAAAATTAGAAATAGCAAACTGATTCAATAAAATGGATAAGCTTATAAATTAAGAAGCATGACAACAGGTGGATAGGGTTTCCATATGTAAACATGAGGAAGAAAAGAGTTGTTTTCATTTATAACAGACAATGCGATCCTTTTAGAATTTTGTTTCTGATTTTAATCTTACAGCATAAGAGTAGCAGCTGTCACCTGTGTTTGTGTACACACACATACGCATATAGGTATATATAAATAAAAAATTCTGTTTCATTTCATATGAAGCTGAACCAGCTTACAGTCTTGGAAATCTGGGGTTTGCAGTTAAAATAAAGGTTTATTTCTCACATATACAATGATGCTAAAAATGAAGTTGCTCCTGTGAATGTACACATCTTCCTTGTGTTTAAGATAAATGCCTTGAAGCTGATTTCATAATAGAATTCAGTAGAAAACCATGTTTGTGCTTCACACTCACTGTCATAAGACTGCTTTGTAAAAAAGAAAGCAAGCATAGAGTAAGAAATTTGGCCTTTTTAAGATCCTCTAGCAGGATGACATGCTTACATCTGTTGTCAGATGGAAAAAAAACTGTACTGAAAACTATTTAATGCTTTCTACAAATTTCTAGTCCAAGTGCAATATGCACACAAGCTCCATACCCCCCAGTTACTGTTCTTTTCCCTATCGCTTATGTAAGTAACAACATGGATTCTCCATTACCATTGACTCATCAGGCCTTGATTATGCAAACTGGTCTCCCACAGACAGATACATGCACCTATAGCCTCACTGATTTTAATGTGTTTCTACAACAGGCTAAGCATCTTTCACCAGAAAAAAAGGCTACAGGCTGGGTGTTAGCTAAAAAGACAGCCAATGTGAATTACCAAGCCTATGGCAGATCCCAAGTCACTCAACAGATATTAAAAATCCAATTTATTTTCTCAAAATGCAAATGTCCCTTAAAATGTTAATTTTTAAAAACTCATATACATATACCCATATTTTAAATCAACCATCACAACTTGAATCCCTGTAAAACCAGAGATACTCGATAATTATCCTGAAAAATAATTAAGTGGGTTTCTTCCCTAATGTCTCTGAAGTTGTAAGATAAGCACACGTACCAAGCATTTCTCTTCACTATCAAAGAGGGAAGGTGAAACTGCTGATAATCTCCCAGTATTCTAAAACCCCACAGTTGCATGCATACCATATCGATAACACTGTCATGGCAGAAATGCAAACAATCTGCATCAGGGTCATTTATTTTGTTGACACATATTGCTGATTCCAAAGTACTCATGAATTCAGTAAGACACAAAAAGCTGGGCTCTAATTCCTAAACCAATTTCAAAACATTCTGATGGTATCAAAGCAAACTGAACAGTACTCTTGGAACTATAACTGTCATGAATTACTATTATCTTTAATATATTCATTATTTAGTTCTTTTATGATTTGTGAGTTTGGTATTATCAGAAAATTAAGTAATAAAATGCTCAGAGTAAGACTGATGAAGAGTAGAAACATGTACAGTATCTTTGTCTGTCCAGACTGCTTGCTCTACCCTACCATGGTGATAATTTCTTTTCCCTCTTAGTTTGCTTTATTCTTCTTTGAAATATACCACAGCACACCAGGAAGTCATCTGACCTGAGTTTTTTTCCCTCAAATGCATGTTCCACAGAATCACAGAATGGTTTAGGTTGAGAGGGACCTTAAAGATGATCTAGTTCCAATCGTCCTACCATAGGTAGGGTCACCTTCCACTAGACCAGGTTGCTCAGAGCCCCATCCAACCTGGCCTTGCACACTTCCAGGGGCATCCACAGCTTCTCTGGGCAACCTGTGCCAGTGCCTCACCACGCTCACAGTAAAGAATTTCTTCCTGATATCTAACATAAACCTGCACTCTTTCAGTTTAAAGCCATTCCTCCTTGTCCTATCACTGTATGCCCTTGTAAATCATCCCTCTCCAACTCTCTTGTTGCTCCTCCTTCAGGTACCAGAAGCCTTTTCTTCTCCAGGCTGAACAACCTCAACTCTCTCAAGTGTGTCTTTAAAGGAGAGGTGCTCCAGCCCTCTGATCACCTTTGTGGCCTTCTCTGGACTGATTCCAGCTATTGTTTCTTCAATTCCAAACACCATGGAAAAATACATATTTTTCAGATCTGTAACAACTCTACAATAATGCTCTTGTCCAAACATGGTTTAAAATGTACCAATCTGTAAACTCAAAAAACAAACAATAAAATCTTATTAAGCAACAAACAAAACCAAAACACAAACACATATGTCAAAAAAAACACAAACCCAAACCCAAGGAACTGAATAATAATTCACACTGTAAACAATGAATGGAGAAAAAAATATTCTGGATAAAGTATTTTTCATGGCATACTCACAAAATTTAGAAAATACTCCTTTTCTGAAGACCAAATAGTCACTACATGCCAAAATGCAATGACTGCATTTCAAATAAGTTCACACTGATTTCTAAAATTCATTTAAAGCACTTTGAACAGGATATTCACAAATCCTTTCTAGTAAGTCCTATAATTTAAGGACTTTATATGTACTGGTGGAAAAGAAAAATATATTCACAACTGAGTTTCTGTAAGTCTGAGAGCAGCATAACTATTGTTCAAGCTATAGCAAAAGGAAGATGAACATTTACTACCCCTATTTAAATTAAATGTTTTTTTAATTACGTATCTGGCAAATCCTAACAGTACATAACAAAAATATCAAATTCCTGTTTATAAAAAAATGCATACTATTTTACTTTGCAACTCAAAAATCTTCTCAAAAAGGACATTCCCACAATGTGTAAATTAAATATATATACAGTAAGTATTCTGAAAAATCTCTGTTTACATTAAGGAGAGCATGAAGAAAGAAAAAAATGTTTTAAAATATGCAGTAGTTATCTGGCTAACAGTTTTACATTATTTGCAAAATGCTTAACATTGATCTGAAAATAATCTTAGAGTAAGTCTGAATGGCAAGGACCAATGTCATGTGCCTCATGCTCAAGACAGGGTCAGCTTCCAAATTACATGAGGTTGCTCACAGGCACATCTATTTAATTTCTGAATGCCTCTAAAGATGGAGACTCCACAACTTCCTAGCCCACTACAGTGTCTGACCTTTCTCACACTATTTCTCCTCTTCTCCTTCTACAATTTGTGTCCTTTGCATTTCATTTTTTTCAACATGAACCTCTGTGCAACGTGGCTTTATCTTCTCTATAATGTGCCATTAGGGAGTAGTAAACAGCTGTAAAGTATTATCCAGCCTTCTCTTATTCGGACAGAGGAAACCCAGTTCTCTCTCTCTCTCTCTCTTTCCCTGTGTGTCATGTTCTCCAATTCCCTCACTGTCTTGGAAGCCCTGCACTGGACTTGCTCCAGTGCATCCAAGTCTTTATCAAACTGGGGAGCTCAAAACAAGACAGTACTCCAGATGCAATCTCACAAATGCTGAATAGAGGCAAAGACCTACCTACTCCTCTGCAGCCCAGCTATCACACCAGCTGGCCGGCTTTGCCCCAAGGGCTAACTGTTGCCCCAAATTTCAAAGTTTTGCCTTCCAGTACCCTGAGATCTAGCTTGCTTAAGCAGTCCCTAACTTCAACTTCCTCACCTAACTTCCCTGCACTCTGCCATGAGAAAAGCCTGAGAGCAGAACTTGCCAATCAAGACCAAAGGCAGTGTGTACCCTCAGCCTTTTTGTATCTTATTCACTGCCTAGTGCTGCATCAGCATCACACCATTTCTTTAACTTTTCTTTCCACTCCCAAGATACCTATGGACATGATTGACTTACCTGCAACTCCAGATGAGTTTTGGCTTTCCTAATTCCTTCCTTCAACACCCAAACATTGTTCTTATATTCCCCATGTAGGTCTGTCATTGTTCACAGCTTTGTTATATTTCATTGCTTGGGTGAGTTGACCTAAAAATTTCCTGTTCAAGCAAACTCAACCTGTCTGCCATACCTACTTGCCTTCTTGCACAAGGAAAAGTATGTCCTCATGCATTTTGAAGAGGCTGTCCTTGAAGATCAACCAGCTGCCCTGGGCCTCTCTGCAGTTCAAGGGACCTGCCATAGGACACTACCTTTGTTCCTTGAAAAAGCCAAAGCCATCAATTCTGAAGTCCAGTGTCATTTCTCCATTGCCTGCTTCTCTCACTCCTCTCAGATTCTACCACCTTACAGTTGTTTAGCTGGGGGTGGCACCAGTCCTCCATTTCCACATTCACAAATAGCAAGAAATCTAAGCTACATGCTCAAATAGGAATAAAATATCTATCCAAATGTAAATTAGGACAGAGAAGTACATGGGAGATAAGAAAATTTTAAAGAATTGGTATTTGGGAACTTTTCTTGATCTCTCTTAAAGATAGGAGTGGATCTTTAACAGAGTGGATAATCATTATGATAGCTGACACAAGCAACCGGAAGGACTACTTTAAGGCAGCAGCTAGCTCAAAAAAAAATGAACAGGGTCTATAAAATATACAGAGCTACATTTACATTCCAATTTGCAAGCATAAAGATAATTTTAGGATGATATGAGGCAAAGCTTTTAAAAATCTGGAGAAATGAGTAGCTAAAGTAGAATAATCATCTGACAGATGGAGATTGCCCAAGGCTGCCACTTGAACATATAAAAAGATGAGGCTGAGTTAATTTTTGAAATACAACATTAGAAATTCCAAGAACATCCTTAGTATTAGTTGTGGAAGGTACAACATTATGCTCAGTGTACCAGGGTATAAATAGAGGTTAGATTCAAAGCCCTAGTTTGAAGATAGTTTTTAAAACCTGAAGCTTTACAAAAAGACTTTGAATATCCTCATATAAGCAACGTAACATAAATATTTCCAGCATAGCACCTAGGTAAAATGTCTGTCTACCAGCTTCCATTCCAATGCCAATGGTGGCAGTTGCACATGCATATTTCTCTCATGGCGGTATTTGGGCTTCCCCTTCCTGTGCCTCCACACTGCTCCTTCTACATATAACATCCTCTTCAATCGGTTTGCACAACCATGCCCCTATATTTCTTCAAAACTAGTGAGATCTACTCTGGTAACAGTTGAATGCCTGAAGGTAAGAGCTAAACAAATTACTCTTTTACTTTCACTTGCAGCTCCCACAGTTACACAAAAAAGTAAGCAACTTCGAAGCACACATGCTTCCTTTAACAACAGTACAGCCATAAATGCACTTAATATATTCAAACCTACACTCCTCCTGCTGTCATCCCCACACTGCACATCTTGGCCTCTATTTGCAACATCTTGTACTTGTTTGTTCAACTATTGCTGTGCAACATCATCTGCATTCTGCCTCATGACTCTATTGTACTCAACAGCAATGCAGCCCCAGTATTGACGCGATCTATGGAGACCAGAGGAATATGTGATTATTACTTTTCCTGCCAGGGTACTATTTGTACAAGTCCCTTTCTGTGACAGATAGCATGTGTAAGAACAAGCCTGTGCTCTTTGATAATGGACGTTCTGCACACAGGTGAGAAGGCAAAGAGGTCACAGCCCAAACCAACAATTTCTGAATCACATAAAAGTGGGAATGGAAAGAGAGCAGGGAGCAACAACATAGGGGCCAAACCATCATGTCAGTTCTGCTGATCTTAGCTGATTCAATTAACTTGCATGATTTTTCAGCCAGTTACTATTTTTTTTTTCAAAGCAGAAGAGTGACAAAGACTAGCTTGTAAACAGGATAAGTGACCCTGTGACAGACAACATAGCTATATGAAAGCCAATCAAGAACATCACAGCCATTTTGAACTAGTTGCAGATTTCCTTCACCCCCTGTCCTTTCTAGTTTACAAACTAGAAGGACAAGATCAGTTCTCAAAAACTACTATACTTGCCTGTAGTCATGATATCTGTATCTTGTTTTTGATTTGTAGTTACCAATGTATTCAAAAATTTAAGCCCCCACAGTCCTTGAATGACTTGTGTTTTATCTCCCATTTTTTTTACTTGACAATGTCCAAGCTAAACAGAACTTTGCCTACACACCGTTTGTTTGGGTTTTTCCCCACATGGTCTAATTAATCACAGATATAGCTAAAAAAAAGTCAATACAGACTTGACACTAACAAATAGTTCATGTCTACTTCAGATTACTAACTTTTTTAGAGAGAAGTACATCTTAGAAGATGAGTAAAATCCTTGATGCTTTCCAATACTTCAAGGTACTACATAAAAGGTATATTGTACCATGATTTGAAATGGTATTGAATTGACTCGGTCAAGATACTAATTCAAAACCAATAAAACCAAAACTCTGCTTGTAATTTGATTTTTGCATCTCTGATTCAGATAAAATTAAGGGACTTGCACAGGCTAATTAAAAATCTGTAAAAGGAAGCATGGACATTTAAGAAATTCTGGTTATGGAAGCTACCAGAAATCTGGCACTATGTGACATTTTCAGTTGATATTTGTGACATTTAAATAAGACTCAGAGTTAGTTTGGGGTTTTTTATTTTTTTTAAGAAATATTCTTAGAGTCAGACATTTTGAGAAAACGCATCTCAGCTATTTAAAGGAAATCTTCCCTCTAATATAAGTGGGATATTGCACACAGCAATTAAATATCTTCCACATTCTCTTCTGATAAGGTTGTTTAACTTGTAGGTCATTTGGAAATACAGCTGATGTGCTTAAGTCCCTCTTACTTTATTTTCTGTGAGTATCATAATTTAGGAAAAATACAAGGTACTGTTATACAATCAAAAGGGCTCCCCTTTGCACTGCTGATGTGAGAACATTATCCTAGTAAACCTGAAATGAAAAAGAAGTACTGAGAAGTGGGTTTGCCTTTTTAAAGCACATGTAACATTAGGGCTTTTAAGTTCAACTGCTATGTTTCACCAGAGACAAGCAATTAAATACTCTCCTGTTTAGCTGATTTAATCAGCTTCTGGTTGTTACTGGGGGGTTGTGTGTTTGTTTTTTTGGCATTTTTGGGTTTTGTGAAGTTTTTGGGTTTGTTTTGTTTTTAATTTTTTTAAACTATAAGTAACTATATTGATGCAAAGAGAAAAGACTGAGAGAGAGCGTAAACTGAAATTCTTGCAAATACAACATAAGAATTAATTTAACCATCACCCTGATGCTTGGAAAGGCTGGACTCTGATAATACACAGGGGACAATTACCAAGGCTCAGCTGATAAGCTGTAACTCAGTAAGGTGCAATAATGCAATTTCTTTCAAATATGGGCACTGAACAAGAGTGTCAGTATTAGGTCACTGAGGTTACAGAAACCCTGTCTTTCTATGGGATGCAGCAGTATCTTTTTTTCTTTATGTTTGTTCTTTGTTATAAAATCTTCATCTTTATAGGACTTATTCTAAAAGTACTTCAGAGATTCTAACCCCAATCCTTTGGTAAAACTCCCTCCAATATCAGTAGTGAAACAACTGAACCCTAGATAAAAACAGTTGGTCATTCACCCTCAACTGAACTACATCTGGGGTGAAACAGCACCTATTTTGCATTTAACATTTCTACTGTAGACTGATCTATGGATGGCAATGCTCAACTGAAAACACAGGGGAATTTACGTATATGGAAAATAATCTTATTGACTAAAATCTGGCAGACTCCCTAGAGGTAACTCATTTATTCAGATGAAAAATGCACAAGATTGTTTACAATTGTTCCAGATCTCAATTACATATGCTGGCTAAAAAACACGTCCAACAGCTGACAGAGCCCTAATATCGTGCTACTGAATAAATAATGCTCCTATATGCTGTTTTTCACTATTTGAGTGAACAGGTAACTATAAATACAAGGGCTGCATGGTTGGAGTTTTACAACACAGGTTCAGTCTGTATCACTACTGCCCAGGCTGTAAACTGTGATAAGATCACACACAATTGTAGCACAGGTTTAGTTATGTCTGCATTTCAAGATTTAAAGATGAGCCTGTAAATCAGAACAGAGGAATTGGAAATTACAGACAATCCCTGTTCCCATTGCTTCAAGCTGTTAAGTATTTGAGATCAATACTCAAACTTCAGCGCTTCATTTATCAGAGGAGATCAATACAAAGGCATACCTTCTATTTCCATAAGTATTACTTGTTTAACTGTGCCAAAACAACACAAAAATTCTGTTGCAGTACTTTAGCCACATCTGTATTACTCTGCTGTCAAATGCCTGAAAAATTTACCATCTGAATGGCAGATCACAGAGGGTTGTGATCAGAGGCACGGGGTCCAGTTGGAGACCTGTCACTAGTGGTGTCCCCCAAGGTTCAGTACTGGGCCCAGTCTTGCTAAACTAATTCATCAATTACTTGGGTGCCTCCTCAGCAAGTCCATTGACAGCACCAAGCTGGGAGGAGTGGTCAATACCTTAGAAGGTTGTGCAGCCCTTTAGAAGGACCTCAACAGATCAGAGAGATGGGCAGAGAGGAACCATCTAAAGATGAACAAAGACAAATGCAGTGTCCTACAACTGGGGAGGAATAACCGCAGGTACCAATACAGGCTGGGGTATGACCTGCTGGAAAAGCAGCTCTGTGGAGAAGCATCTGAGGATCCTGGTGGACAAGCTGTCTCTGAGCGGTGGCCCTTGTGGCCAAGAAGGCCAAGAGTATCCTGGGATGCACTAGGAAGAGCATTGCCAGCAGGTTGAGGGAGGTGATCCTGCCCCTCTGCTCAGCCCTTGTGAGGCCACATCTGGAGTGCTGTGTCCAGTTCTGGGCTTCTCATTACAAGAGAGACATGGAGCTCCTGGAGTGGGTCCAGCGGAGGGCAACAAAGATGATTAAGGGACTGGAGCATCTCTCTTATGATGAAAGGCTGAGGGAGCTGGGCCTGTTCAGCCCCAAGAAGAGACTGAATTGAGAGGGGGCCTCATCAATATCTGTAAGTGTCTGAAGGGAGGGTACCAAGAGGATGGAGCCAGGCACAAGTCTTGGTGCTGAGAAATAGGACAAGAGACAGTGGGCTGAAACTGATGCACAGGAAGTTCCACCTGTATATGTGAAAGAACTTCCTTATTGTGCGAGTGACCACACACTGGAACAGATTGTCCAGAGAGGTTGTAGAGTTTCCCCCACTGGAGATACTCAAGAACTACCTGGGCACAATAGTGTGTAATGTGCTCTGGGATGACCCTTGTGGAGGAAAGTTGGACAAGAGGTTGGTCCCTCCCAACCTAACCCTTTCTGTAACACTGTGATTTCTTTTCAGACTACTGAAGAAGAAAACTTTTACCTAAAAAGTTGAAAGCAGTATGAATGCTTACTTTTAATATCAGTATGGTGGGAGGACTCAGGAAGCCTAATGTTGTCATGTTAGAATTGCCAGTAGCAAGACATTCAGTTCATCAAAACAGCATTTTTACTTATATCACAAATCAACTATTTTATTATGGCAGCTCTCAGAACTCAGGAACTATTTTTAAACAGTCTAAAATTAAAGATGCTCCTTTTAAAACTCTAATAAACAACTTCAAAATCTGTATAGTACTGACATTTCTTCAAATGAGTTCAGATTTTACCCAAATTAACAACTGAAGCAGGCAAACTTGGAGTATTTCATTCAATTTTTGTGTTTAATTGGGCAGAAGCTACTTTTTCATAGGTCATTATTTAAGATAAATACCCCTCTCCCAAGAACACTAAGTTACTATTTTCCACTCTGTACTTCACTAGCTTTTCTTTTTGTTGGATGAACGCACTTATGTTATTAGTAGCAGTCAACTGCCATGTGAGATGAAGTAAAACTTATCTGCAAGAACTGTACTTTATTTATCAAATATCAGATTTCTAGGTGTGGTGTTTTTTTTTAATGCATATGAGAACAGCATAAACACTGACATATTTAAATATTACATTATTTACGGACTAAATCAGGTAGTTATTTCCACAAAATGAGCAATGCACTTATTTTCACATAGCTGAAATATGATAGAACTTTTCTAAAAGTTAGCAAGTGTTTCCAATTCCACAATGGATCAACCATTCTGTAATAACTTGCTACTAATTACTACTAACCTTTTAGAAATAGTTTTTTGCTGGCTCATATTTTATAACCTTTTTTTATGTTCCAATGACATAATCTATGACATATTAAACATAACACAACAGCAGTGATAGTTTTGTATTTGAAATCAGTCATAATTAGTCAGCCACTATTCATTTATTAATGTGAAATAAAAACCATGTTGTGTTCTGCTTCTGAATCGCAGGCTACTATTGTATATTTCTAAACGCCAGCAGAAGTCATAAGACTATTGTAATAAAACTAACCTTCCTATCAAATAATGGGCAACTGAAAAAAAAGTTTTACATAAACCTTTTGTATTACATTATCCTATGACTTCAGTAAAAGCCAAACAAGCATAAAATGTTTGTAATGAGCTGATTCTGTGAAGTAGAACTTAAAAAAATTCCTGTATATTCTGTGAAATAGCTATGTGGTTACTGAGGACTTAATAGTGCATTTTCAAACACAAAAATTTGAACATGTAATTTTGACCTCATGAAATGCTGAGAAGTTATCAGTTGAGTACATTTTCCAGAATAAATCCCATGTCCTTAAGATTCTCTCTGTTCACCAAATATATTAACATGACATGCAGATGTCTAAAAGTTAAATGGGCCGTTATTAGCACTCTGGAATATGCAAGCAATATATGAATTAATTGTTTAATCATATTGAGTTGCCTGTGGCACTAAGAAAAAAGAAGCTACATGTCAGTATTTTATACTGTCAATTGAAATGAGTCCCAGATGTTAAAAGACTAAGCAACCTAAAAATCAATTAACTTCATTTTAAACAAAATCTTTTCTGAAGCAAGCTTTAATCTAGAGATTCAATCTTCCCCTTCCCCTCCCTGGCACAAGGGAACATGGAAATTGTCCCTCTTTAATGTGTGCAGTGACTGAACTAGGCAAATAGCATGTAGGACCAGTGTAAAGATTTTCATGTCTTTTGTCATTAGAGCTCACTGTTTTGATTAAGATTTTAATGGCTTTTGAAGACAATACCAAAGAATGCCTAACAAGTAAAAATGTCAGGCTTTGTTTTTCTCTAAGAAAAAAAGTGCTGTTTGTCACTGTGCATGATTCTAAAACAAAAGAAAGCTTAGGTTGTTATTATTTTGCATGAAATCAATGAAAAATAATTATCTTATGCAAGAACTTAAGCTAATACAACCTGCCTACTCTCAAAAACATGGGCTAATGCCAAATCCAAATGGGACTTTTTTCAGCAATTTTATAAAATTTAATTTGAGAATGAGCAAATTCACATCATAAACATCTGCCATTGTTTTCAGTACAACACTAATTACGACAGTTGCTTTTATTTTGAATGAGCAAGTTTTAGAGAATATAGAAAGGCTTAGCCCCAGAAAGTGTCAAGAAATATCAGAGGAGAGATTAAACTGCTAAGGGACATTCACACGAGTGTTATACATTTAAAAAGGGAAGAGATTACATACCCCTCTCCACCAATTCTTGTTATCTTTAGACGAAAATCAACAGAGTTCAGGCTGGGTGGCTTCCATTTCAAAATATCATCACATCGACCAGGCTTGTATTTCTGAAGTAAATTAAAATGCAGTTTAATTATGCTTATTGGTTTTCACTGGTTTTAAAAGTAACAATTCAGCCTTTCAGACTGTATTAGCTGTCTCTAATGAATTACAATAGTTAGTGACTGAAACAATGAATTTCATTACCATGGAAGTAGTTGTGCTTCACTACTTTATTTGCTGCTCCCTTTTAAAACTACTTAGCACTGTAGCTACACCATTGAATATAATAAAAAGCTGAGGATGGAAATAAAAATTAGCATACTTCATTATCTCTCTCTGGCAAATGGAAAATTTCAAAAAAAGAAAGTAAGACAGCACAGAAAGAAATGAAAACACTGATAGGACATACAGAAAAGATACATTTAAAACAATCTCAACATTTTTGAAGAACTTTTTGAATGATATTTTTGTTAGCCATGTTATTGGCTGACACAACATGAAAAAACCAGCAGCCACCATCGTGTCACTTTTCAAAAAAGCCCATCAGGAACACATTCCTTCACAGCAAAGGAATTTAAGTTGTGTAACTATTAAAGACTATCATGATATACAGGAACATAAATAAGTGAGCACCTCTTGCTAAAGAGAGAGGGTATACACTTAAACCATACATTGAAAGAAGCAATTTTCTCTCAAATTAGAGCTTTAGTTTCTCATGGTCCCTTCTACCATCTGCTTTCATTTACTAAGCAGCCATTTTGTTCCTCCTCAGCTATCAGAGAGAACTGACCTGCTAAGCCTTTCCTTAGCAGAGCATCTTTCATGGCAATAGAGAAAATCAGGAGTAACACAAATTGGGCAAAAGTAACAGAATAATTTGGAGATGCACAGAGTGAGAAATTCAGCTTCCTTGATATTTATTCATCTACAATGAGAAAATTTATGCAATTTTACATGAAAAATAAGACCAACTACGAATATCCACTGTTTTTTGGTAACAGAGCAATCACTAGCATCACATTACACTCAGCCTGTGTTAAATATTTCCAAAATACAAAATTTACTGATGATAAACCTAACAGTTCTAGATCTGAAATTACAAAAACAGATGAAGAATTTTATGTTTTCTGATGTAAGAATGTAAAGTTATTCCCAAAATAAATGTAGCACATCTTACTTATCGTTTCCTGTTGAAAGGATGGTGTGTGACTTTTGCTAGACAGTAAGTAAAGGCAAGCTTCACATAACTGACACCCAAATCAGCTCTAAACATTTTTAGCCATAGTTCTGCTACACATGACAAAAATAACCCACTAGCAGTTTCTTCTGGAATTTGAATGTGGCTGGCTAGAGTGCATTATCCTTTCATTTCTGATCATCACCCTTAGATCGACTGAGAGCGACGGCTTCAGGCACTCAGTTCTGGTTCCCAATCAGGGCAATACAAACCCGTTATAAATACCAATATTAGAGTCACCTGCCCAACTTACTATTCTGATCAGAAAATTAGTAAGATACAGTGTGATAAAGTTATGAAAGTTCCTTCCTCCCTTCCCTCCTTTCCTTCCTTCCTTCCCTTTTTTCTTTCCTTTCTCTCTTTCTCTCGTTCTTTCTTTCTTATTTCTTCCTTTCTTCCTTTCTTTCTTCCTTTTCTTTTTCTTTCTTTCTTTCTTTCTTTCTTTCTTTCTTTCTTTCTTTCTTTCTTTCTTTCTTTCTTTCTTTCT